>CM019717.1:44252865-44837865 GCA_009760885.1 Achatina immaculata | reverse complement strand
AGAAATGTACTCAGAGTAGATAACAAGTTAGTGGAGGAGGTCAACGAATTTGTATACCTTGGCAGCAGAGTAGTAGAAAATGGAGACAGCACAGAGGACATCAACAGCAGACTTACTAGAGCAAACCAGGCTTTTGCAATGCTGCAGACTATATGGAAATTTAAAAAAAAACTAAGCATAAATATGAAAATCAGGATATTTAAGAGTAATGTTCTAAGTGTACTACTCTATGGAAGTGAATGCTGGAAAATCACCAAAACCATAGAAAACAAGTTGAATTCTTTCCAGACTAAATGTTTACGAAGAATTAGAAAAATATTTTGGCCAAACACCATAAGAAATAACATCTTATTAGCAGAAATGCAGATGAAACCACTGACAACAATTATTGAGGAAAGACGCTGGCGATGGTTGGGACATGTGCTCCGAATGACTGACAACTCACTACCAAAAATAGCACTAAGATGGACACCACAGGGGAGCAGAAGTAAGTGTAGGCCAAAAGAGACACGGAGAAGAACAACAGAAAGGATGTTGAGCAATAGAGGGCTCACCTGGGTAAGAGCAGAAAAAAAGGCGAAGGACAGGCATTTGTGAAAAACCTTGCGGAAGCCCCATGTGTCCTGGGCACTTAAGGTTCAGAGACCGAAAGAGAGAAAGAATCTGAAAAATGGTAGATCACCAGGATGTGATAACAGCTGAACTTATTAAAGCAGAAGGAAAGGAATGTGCAACAATCTATCATGCACTATGTAAAAAGATACGGTATTCGGGTATTTGTCCAAAAGAATGGAAAAGAACTATACTCATACCACTGCCAAAAACAAAGGGTAACCTGAAATTATGCACAAACTACAGAACTGTTGCCCTGATTAGTCATACCAGTAAAATTTCTGTTGAAAATCGTAATGAGTAGACTTCGTAAGAAAACAGAAGAAGAAGTTGGTTTTAACAAGGAAGAGGATTAAGAGATCATAAATTCAATATAAGATTAATAATAGAGAAATACAGAGAGTTTAATGTGAATCTATATTTATATTTTATAGACTATTCAGTAGACTATTTTATAGACATTTGACTGTGTACAACACCAGAAACTTTGGGAAATAATGGAAAAATGGGATTTCCAACACATTTGATACAAAACATCACTGCTGTATCTAGACCAACAGGCAGCAGTAAAAATAAATGGTGATACAACAACTTAGTTTGACATAAAACAAAGTGTCAGTCAGGGGTGCATATTGTCGACTTACTTATTTAAATTGTATACTGAAACTATAATGAGGAATGTTAGATTAGATGTAGACAAAGAATATTACGATGCCATAACAATTGGAGGTTATGAAACACCAGAGATGACACAGTATTACTGTCCACAACACAAAAAGGAATAGAAAAACTAATTATGCCAGTCCGTAAGACTAGCGAAGAGCAAAACCTTTATCTTAATGCGAAGAAAACGAAATTGATGACGACTAATAAAACAAATAAGGCAGCTGAAATATGTGTCAATGAGGAAAAACTGGAAGAAGTGGAGAGTTTTGAATATCTTGGATCACTACTAACTAATAATAGGGATACAATGAGTGAAATTAAAAAGAAGACATCAATCGCTCTTCAGAAACTAAAACAACTAAAGAATATGTGGAGAGGAACAGACAGAACTACAAAAATAAGATCTTTCCCATCGCAACATATGCATGTGAGATCTGGACACTTAACAAAGCAGCTGAGAAATACACAAATGGCTTTGAATGTAAATGCTACAAAAGAGTTCTTCAAATATCATGGACATAAAAAAGAACAAATATATTCCTATTACAAGAACTTAATATTGAAGAAGGCTGGCCAGTAAAGAGGATTAAACAAAGAAAACGTAAATATTTTGGACATATTAAACGTTATGATAATCTAGTGAAGACCGTCTTGGAAGGATACATAATAGGAAAAAGAAAGAGAGGAAGAACAAGGCGAAGATGGCTGCAAGACATCGTTGATGATCTGCAAGTGGATGCATCAGCAGCAGAGCATCTTGCTTACGACCTGTAGGCCTACAGAAATGCTGTTAGGGATGCAAAGTTTCGCAAAGGACATACAAGTGACTGATTGACTGAGTGACTAACATTTACAAAATAAACGAAAACTGAAGGGCTTATTGGGTGAGCAAGATCTCTTAATGACGCTTTGATGGAACATTTCTCTCTACTTCTTTTGTGTTATTATGAAAGATAAAAACATATCATTGGATTAAAAAAACATTCCAAGGAAAAAGTTACAAGATGAACAATCCGAAAATAATTGCTTAATAAATCAAGAATAGAAAATGGGTTGACAGAGTGCAACTCAACTCCTAAGTGAACCTACATAATTTCACAGAACACAAGAGAAAGTTCTGGAAAAACGATGTTAATAAAATCCCAGAGAAACGAGAGCCACGTTAATTAAGTCGTCCACACTTACTGCAAGGAATGAGAAGCCGGTCCACATCATCATCTCCCCAATGAGAATAAGAAGGAAAATCAATTTAATTAAAATTTTATTCCCCATAAGAAGTGTTCGCTCACTCAATTTGTTTGATTGCTTTCGAGGATGATGTAAAAATTTCTATCCAAATGAATCACCTCCATGTTGACGCAGCTGCCACAGTAAAGTTTTAACTCAACGAGTTTAACACGTTGCACACAACGTTTTCCCGCCATACTTGGGAGATTCATGTAGATCATTTGTCTACTGTGGAAACTGCGGTCATGGGGCGGAACTCATCAAAACTGAGAAGTTCACATCGCGGTGTCAAAGTGTTTTTTAAAAATTGTTTAATATTCTTTTCTGTGCCTTCGATCACCAGAGAACATTATGCAGACGGCTGACATTTTGTGTGGTTCAGATTTTAAAATATTTTTCTCCATCCTTCATATTTGGTATTTCACTTTAGTATTTCGGCTCCGGAAAAGGTAAATACATGTTGTTTGTGTGTGTGTGTGTGTGTGTGTGTGTGTGTTTTTCTTAATATTTAAAAAAAATCAGGTGCCTAATTTAACATTACAGCTTTTCCATGTCTGTGTATTAACTTCGCATCGGCTCATGAACTACAAATACTTAAAGTTTGCATAAAAATGATGCATATTCCTGGAATTTAGATAAAGAGTTAAAAGTATATTCTGAATATGAAGTCCTGGTTCAATAAATTTGATTTGTTTCGTTGCTTTTTATTAGTTAGTCAGTCAGTCAGTTAGTCAGTCAGTCAGTAGATGGATCATCCTCATTGCACATCGGACAATTAGTCCATAAGCGCTCCGATCACGTCTTCAGTATTTCCACCAGCGTTTGGTGGTTTACTATTTTTATAATCTACTACAAGATCCCATTTTTAAAAAAGGGGTATGAAATAAACATAAAGATTGGTGTACATAGACATATGAACCAAATATAAGCAGAATACTGAAACAAGTGGCCTGATTCCGAACTCGATGTGATCAGCTCCCATATAACGCCCGACTGCTATTACCAAATCGTGCATTAAAGATTGCTGTATTTAACATATATATTTGGTCAAATAAGCAATAGATATGATTGAGAATGTAAAGAAAATCACAGACGAAAGAATGACACAGTGTCACAGCCAGTCCTTGACAAAAGTGGGCAGTAACCTCACAACGGCCGAACCTGCTCAGGTTTGTTTAGGAAGTTGACAAGAGATTTCTGTGAGTCTTGTAACAGATATTTTGTTTAGCGTCCTCTTATTCTGTCGGTCTACTAACCCGGTGGTAGCGGGTTCAAGTCCCAGCAGTGGGGATGTTTTTCTGGTATCATCGCACCAGCAAAAAGGCCCTGGAGTCCATCCAGACTCTAAAAATGGGTGCCAGAGAAATCTGGGAAGATAAATGCAGTCAGGCATGATACTGACCACGTCACACTTCGTGTGCCTGAGCTCTTGGAAATAGGAGTCTAGCACCGTATATATCTTAAAGCCATGGAAACCGGGATTTTGTCTTACCTATCCTCTCATTGCCCAGACTCATTCATGTTAAAAAAAAACACACACACCACTGAGCAGACTCAAATTCATAATTAGCGATCATATAAAGATACAGAAATCTACAGTGTGAATTATTATTGGAGGAGAAAGAACCCGAACCGACAATAGAAGACGTTTTATGGGCAATAAAGAATCTGAAAAATGGTAAATCACCAGGATGTGATGAGATAACAGGTGAACTTATTAAAGCAGGAGGAAAGGAATGTACAACAATCTATCACGCACTATGTAAAACAGATATGGCATTCTGGTATTTGGCCAAAAGAATGGAAAAGAACTGTATTCATACCACTGCCAGAAATGGTAACCTGAAATTATGCACAAACTACAGAGCTGTTGCCCTGATTAGTCATGACAGTAAAATTCTGTTAAAAATCATAATGGGTAGACTTCGAAAGAAAATAGAAGAAGAAGTCAATATGGTCCAAGCTGGTTTCAGGCAAGGAAGAGGATCAAGAGATCATATATTAAAAATAAAGAAATGCAGAGAGTTTAATGTGAATATATTATATATGCGAATATATTTATAGACTACTCAAAGGCATTTGATTGTGTAAAACACCAGAAACTTTGGGAAATAATGGAAAAATGACATTTCCAACACATTTGATACAATTAACATCACTGCTGTA
Source organism: Achatina immaculata (assembly GCA_009760885.1). NCBI lineage: Eukaryota > Metazoa > Mollusca > Gastropoda > Stylommatophora > Achatinidae > Lissachatina > Lissachatina immaculata. The sequence goes on along the minus strand of CM019717.1, from coordinate 44,833,194 downwards.
TCTAGACCAACAAGCAGCAGTAAGAATAAATGGTGAAACAACAACTTGGTGTGACATAACAAGGAGTCCTTCAGGGGTGCATATTGTCACCTTACTTATTTAACTTGTATACTGAAACTATAATGAGGAATGTTAGAGAAGATGTAGACAAATAATATTACGATGCCATAACAATTGGAGGTTATGAAATACCAGAGATTAGATATTCTGATGACACAGTATTTCTGTCCACAACACAAAAGGAATGGAAAAACTAATTATGTCAGTCCGTAAGAACAGGGAAGAACAAAACCTCTATCTTAATGCGAAGAAAACTAAATTGATGACAACTGATAAAACAAACAAGGCAGCTGAAATATATATCAATGATGAAAAACTGGAAGAAGTGGAGGGTTTTGAATATCTTGGATCACTACTAACTAGCAGTGGAGATACAATGAGGGAAATTAAAAGGAAGACATCTATCGCTCTTCATAAAGTAAAACAACTAAAGAATCTGTGGAGAGGAGCAGACAGAACCATAAAAATAATATTTTTAAGTTTATGCAACGTTCCCATCGCAACATATGCCTGTGAGACCTGGACACTTAATAAAACAGCTGAGAAACGCATAAATTACTTCAAATGTAAATTCTACAGAAAAGTTCTTCAAATATTATGGACACAAAAAAGAACAAATATATCTATACTACAAGAACTTAATGTTGAAGAAGGCTGGCTAGTAAAGAGGATTAAAGAGAGAAAACTGAAATATTTTGGACACATTAAACGTCATGATAATCTAGAGAAGACAGTCTTGGAAGGATACATATTAGGGAAAAGAAAGAGAGGAAGACCAAGGCGAAGATGGCTGCAAGACATCGTTGATGATCTGCAAATGGATGCATCAGCAGCAGGCCATCTTGCTCACAACGGAGAGGCCTACAGGAGTGCTGTTTGGGAGGCAAAGTTCCGCAAGGGACATGCAATTAGAAAAATTGCGTCAAGGCGTGGAGAAACTTGTGATGACGACAGCTGCCTCGGAGATAACAGTACTTTGAATGACAACAGTGACTGCTCAAGGAAAGCATATCTTTAGATAACAGCACAAGCACCTGTCAATGGAAGCAATTTCCTTACAAGCCTGCCAATGTAAAGCAAAAATGCACATACATTTACGACTTATAATTAGTGACATACTCAAGTGTCATCAGTTTAATGGTTTGAATCAGGCCCGTTGTTTCTGTATTCTGATAATATTTGGTTATATCTACGTATATCTATATTTAATTCATGCCCTTTGTGTTATGAAACCTGCAGCAGATTATAAAAGTCCACGAAAGCAGTCTACTTAACCACAATGCGCTCTCTCACTTTTAAAAGACCAAAATCGCACAACCTCGTGTCTCTCACACTTTCAGCCAGCTGTGGGGTACTACTATAAAATCACTTAATCTGGTTACTCTCACGTCAAAACAAACCAAAGTCATATAACCTAGTGTTTCCTATATTTTCAGTAAATCATGGCATATCATACCAAAATCACTTAACCTCCAACGCTTCCGGCAACATGTGGGATATACTAAAATCACTTAACCTCGCACACTTCCAAGTAACATATGGGATATCATACCAAAATCATTTAACCTCGCACACTTCCAAGTAACATATGGGATATCATACCAAAACCACTTAACCTGGTGTTTCCACGCTTCCAGCAAATTGTAGGATATCACTCCAAAATTACTTAAATAGGTGTCTTCCACACTTTCAGCAAATTGTAGGACATCACACCAAAATCACTTAAATAGGTGTCTTCCACACTTCCAGGAAATTGCGCGATATCACATCAAAATCACTTAACCTGGTGTCTTGCACACTTCCAGCAAATTGTGGGATATCATACCAAAATCACTTCACGTAGTGTCTCCCACACTTTCAGCAAATGATGAGATACCGCATACAAATCCAGTACTCTGATGGCTCTGTAGTTCATCCTCTCATTTTCGTATTTTATGTGTCTGTGTTATTACTTTTTACACAAAAACAATAGCCTCGTGTGATATATTTCTAATATCTGATCAAAATCGAGCCACGCAAAAACACTCTAGGCTTTCAACTTTCTAAACCCTGGCACCTCCCAGTTGTCGAGAATGATATATTTATCATGGCTAGTCAGAATTTCCGTTATTCACTCAGAGAATGCTGCTTATAGATTCAGACAGACTTAATCATCTCGCCTTCAATGGCAGCGCATGCAGATTTCCTAAAAATGCAAATCCTGAGTGCTAATTTTGAACAGGAAGGTTTGAGAATGTTGACTAGTCCAGAAAGCCGCTACCCTCTTCTACCACTTGTTTACAAAATCAATAATTCTCATTGGGGTCCACGCACTGTTCCAGGATATAAAAGTAACTCACACTAGGTTACAAATTAAATAATAACAATTAAGTAAGAACATTACGCTGTATACTTTGACATTTACACAACTTATATATGGGAATATGAGCATGTTCCAACAGTCAGTTCTTTTCTCTTGACAAGTCTGGTTAATTAATTATTATGTTCAATGAAACAATCGTAAAACTGCAGTAAGGTCTGTAGCCTCGCCAACGTCTCGACTTCCCGGGATAAAAGTATGAAAAGGTTCAGTTCAGTCATTTGCATGTCCTTGCGGAACTGTGCCTCCCAAACAGACAGCACTCCTGTAGGCCTCTCGGTTGTGGGCAAGATGGCCTGCTGCTGATGCATCCATTTGCAGATCATCAATGATGTCTTGCAGCCATCTTCGCTTTGGTCTTCCTCTCTTTCTTTTTCCTATTATGTACCCTTCCAAGACGGTATTCTCTAGATTATCATGACGTTTAATGTGTCCAAAAAATTTTCTCTCTTTAATCCTCTTTACTAGCCAGCCTTCTTCAATATTAAGTTCTTGTAGTATGGATATATTTGTTATTTTTTGTGTCCATGATATTTGAAGAATTCTTCTGTAGCATTTACATTCGAAGGCATTTATGTGTTTCTCAGCTGTTTTGTTAAGTGTCCAGGTCTCAAGTGCATATGTTGCGATGGGAAAGATGCATGCCCTTAAAAATCTTATTTTTGTAGTTCTGTCTGTTCCTCTGCACATATTCTTTAGTTGTTTTACTTTATGAAGAGCGATAGATGCCCTCCTTTTAATTTCCCTCGTTGTATCTCCACTGCTAGTTAGTAGTGATCCAAGATATTCAAAACTCCCCACTTCTTCCAATCTTTCCTCATTGATACATATATCAGCTGCCTTGTTTGTTTTGTCAGTTGTCATCAATTTAGTTTTCTTCGAATTAAGATAGAGGTTTTGCTCTTCACTATTCTTACGGACTTCCATTCCTTTTTGTGTTGTGTACAGTAATACTGTGTTATCAGCATATCTGATCTTTGGTATTTCATAACCTCCAATTGTTATGGCATCGTAATATTCTTTGTCTACATCTTCTCTAATATTCTTCATTATAGTTTCAGTATACAACTTAAATAAATAGGGTGACAATATGCACCCCTGATGGACCTCTTGTTTTCTGTCAAACCAAGTTGTTGTTTCACCATTTATTCTTACTGCTGCTTGTTGGTCTAGTTACAGCAGTGATGTTAATTGTATCAAATGTGTTGGAAATCCCATTTGTCCCATTATTTCCCAAAGTCTCTGGTGATGTACACAATCAAATGCCTTTGAGTAGTCTATAAAGGCTAAATATAGATTCATATTAAACTCTCTGTATTTCTCTATTATTAATCTTATATTGAATATATGATCTCTTGATTCTCTTCCTTGAATGAAACCAGCTTGTACCATATTGACTTCCTCTTCTATTTTCTTTCGAAGTCTAACCATTATGATTTTTAACAGAATTTTACTGTCATGACTAATCAAGGCAACAGTTCTGTAGTTTGTGCATATTTTCAGGTTACCTTTTTTGGTAGTGGTATGAATAGAGTTCTTTTCCATTCTTTTGGCCAAATACCAGAATGCCATATCTTTTTACATAGTGCATGACAGATTGTTGCACATTCCTTTCCTCCTGCTTTAATAAATTCAGCTGTTATCTCATCATATCGTGGTGATTTACCATTTTTCAGATTCTTTATTGCTCATAAAACTTATTCTATTGTCGGTTTGGATTCTTTCTCCTCCAATATTAATTCACACTGTTGATTTTTGCTTTCACAGTCAGTTGTTTCATACATTATGCTGCAATATTCCTTCCATTTTTCTATAATTTCCTCTGTCTCTGTCAAGGTATTTCCCATCTTGTTACAAATTACATTTAGCTTAGGTGTGACATTTCTCTCAATGTCTTCATTTCTTTAAACATTTCACTATCTCTTCCACACTTCTGATGCCCTTCTATTCTTTGACAACAATCTTGTATGTATTGTGTTTTGTCTTTTCTTATGTTTCTTCGTACTTTTTTTGTTAAAAGTTTATATTTCTCTTTGTTGTTGTTTGTCACTTTCCATTGCGTCTTCATTTCTCTATGTTGTTTTATCAGTTCTAGTGTGCCTGCTGTAATCTATCCATTCTTTTGTGTTTTCCACCGGAACCATGTCTTTAGCTGTTGTTATTAAGGTATCTCTGGCCTGTGTAGCCAATTCAGCTGGTGTCATCTCCTCCTGTACAGCCGTTAGGATTTCCAAACGGTTCTTCACTTCTATACCGTATTGTTCTGGTATTTTTGTAAGATCAAAACGGAGTGGTCTTGATCCTGCAACTGTCTTTTTTATATTTATCATCATGTCCGGTATTAATAACTCATTGTCCGTGTCACAATCAGCATCTGGTAAAGTTTTTGGTGATGTTATACTTGATCTCCACCTTCTTTACACTAAAATGTAATCTGTTTGATTCTTGGTTTTCCCATCAGGTGATGTCCATGTGTAAAGTCTTCTTGGATGTTGTTAAAAAGTGTCTTAGCAATCATTAGCTCATTTTCCATGCAAAAAACCATTAGATTGTCACCTGCTTCATTTCTATGTCCTATGCAAAATTTCCATACAAGATTTTCTTCATCTTCTGCTCTTTCTGTACCAATCTTTGCATTAAAATCACCCATTATTAATACAATATCATTTTTCCGTACCTGGTCTATTGTCGTTTGCAGTGTGTTATAAAAGTCTTCTACTTCCTTGTCTTCTGCTGCTGATGTAGGTACATATATCTGGATGATTGTTAAATTTCTAGGAGTGCCCATAAGTCTGATTGTTAGGATTCTATCACTGACTGGATTGTAACCTAGTAATGCTTTTGATGTTGATTTGTCCAAGTAAAAAGCCACCCAATTCTTTCCACCTAATTCTCCACCAGAGTATATAAAGATATTATCATTCTCGCTCTTGAAGCGTCCTGATCCTTTCGTATACAATGCTTTCCCTTTTATTCATACTTTACAGTATGGGACCTATCCATTAGCTAATGTAAAGAATGTTTTCTGGCATTTACTTTGATCATGTAGTTTCTAAATACCCAGAAACATTATTTTAGGGTTAGCAAAAATGACTAGCAAATCTCCTCTTTTCTCTAAAGAAAGGATGCTTACAACGAGCACATGAAATAGGATTAAAATTTACTTTATGAGTCTGTGTAGCAATTTATTTGGAATCTCACACTTCCTTGAATTCTTAACCTCATTTTCTAACGCAGCAAAAAGACAACAACAAAAAAAAAAAAAACATTCACGCGACGTAAGTTATTGTGCTGCTTAAAACAGTTGGTCGACTGAGTGGACTGAATGTATTCCGTCTTTCACATGGGGTTCAAAGGTTAAGTCCGACTGTGAGGGTTCAGCTATAGAAATGGGTACCTGCCTCTTTCTGTAACGGGAGAAGGAAATGCACCAAGCGTGGTGCTGGCCACACAAATGTCTTGTGTGTCATCAGGTCAAGGAAAGTATGGGCACGAACACCGTACCTTTAAATGTTTGTACCTCGTTACAGACCTGTTTTTTCACAAATTCTTCATTAAAACACCAGAATTTGATGACTCTTGTGTATTAAATATTTCACTACGTAAGTTCTAGATTCACTGTCAGATTCTGATGACTCTTGTGTACTAAATATTTTGTCACTTACGTTCTAGATTCACTGTCAGATTCTTATGACTCTTGTGTATTAAATATTTCACCACTGACGTTCTAGATTCACTGTCAGATTCTTATGACTCTTGTGTATTAAATATTTCACCACTTACGTTCTAGATTCACTGTCAGATTCTGATGACTCTTGTGTATTAAATATTTTGTCACTTACGTTCTAGATTCACTGTCAGATTCTGATGACTCTTGTGTACTAAATATTTTGTCACTTACGTTCTAGATTCACTGTCAGATTCTTATGACTCTTGTGTATTAAATATTTCACCACGTACGTTCTGGATTCACTGTCAGATTCTAATGACTCTTGTGTATTAAATATTTCACTACTTACATTCTAGATCCACTGTCAGATTCTGATGACGCCTGTGTATTAAATATTTCACTATATACGTTCTAAATTCATTGTCTGAGAGCACGAAAGAATTTTTTTATTTTTTATGAAAAAAGATAAAAGTAATGTGGTGGGGAGGGGGGAACAGAAAAAATATGAAACCTCATTTCCCGGCCGGAATTCAGGAATTATGATCAAACGGTTTGTATTATAGAAGCAAACATGAACGTCTTCGAGACGGAATGTAACTTGCTAGGTCTCTGCACGCAGAATCGTGACCGTGAATGAGATAACGGTGTTCCATACATTCTTTTTTTCACATATTTCGTCCAAAATGGTAGCATGTCTGTGTGTGTTTCATGTGAACAAAAATGAACCAGAAATTACTCTGATCCAGGTTAGGTAACTGTTTGCACAGTGAAGATCAGTTTGTTGGCATGGTTGCTTGTCCGACTCTCTGGATGAGTTCTTGCAGCTGACGCTCATTGTGAAGATATAATAAGCGAAGAGATGATGGGGGCTTCTGTGGCTTTACTTCTCCACTGTGGGGAACACGTAACATATGCTTATTCTCTCATCTATTATAGGAAACAAAATAGCAGAGGTGGATATATACACTGCAAACATTAAATTATGTAAGCATTAAGAAGCCAAACTTTATCCCATCAAGACAGAAGAAATGAGTGAGGAAAAAAAAGAGCAGAGATAGAGAGAGGAAATTATTGGCTTTATGAGAGAAATACAAACCTGTGGAAGAATTAACAATATATCCCCCCCCCCCCCGAACAGGAAAGATTGGAGAGAATTTACTTAGATCTTTTGCTCGAACTAGATCTGGAAAGTTGGCGATAGTTTTTGATGATACAAAAAAGAAAGTCTTCGTGAATATGGCAAAAAGAAAAACACCTGAAAAGTATTTTTATTTTCACAAGAAAATATTATTGCTATGTGAGTCTGTTACGCATACACAGACATACATAAAATTATAGTTCTAATAATCTTGTCATGATCAGTACTTCCACATTACCTACGTAATTACCTGCCCCTTCATGAATGTTTGAATTCTTTCGCTTCTGAATTAATTTCCGTGCGAAGCTGGGATAAATTTGAAGGGGAAATCTTGTCAGAAAGAAGGAAGCTACTCAAGAAGTTACTTTAAAATATGAGTTGCTTAAACTATTTTCATTTTATTTAGACTTTAAATATCGCTTTGAGTATCGATTTACACAGGCAAGCAAGATCTACCAGCTCTACCAATGTTGTTTTGCAGCAGAAGAGTTAAGCGCGTCCAGTACAAATTTCATAAAACTTTACGAGTTTCAACTGAGTTTTGCTTGAAAAACTGTAACAATTTTCAAACCAAAAAAAAAAAAAAACCTAATCATTTTAATGTTTCATCGTGTTTTTTATTATTATTATTATTATTTATATTGCTGGTGCACAACTTGTAAACTTAGTAAATAATTTACCAAGATTGCTAGCATTCTCGCTTTAGTGAAAGACTACTATATCTCTTAAAAACTAAAGCGACAACAATGAAAGAGAAGGAAAGTGTGTATCTACTTTATAAAACTGCTATAGATTCATGAATGAAATCTTTCGTAAATCAAGGAACATAAATAGGACAAACGTTAATTAGAAAACGAGCTAAGAGCACAAAGTCCAGACTCACAGCAACAACTCTTTGTTTGTACATGACACGCTGATGAAATCAAACCAGATTCTCTTTAAACGAGACAAGAGGCTACAAAAGCTGCAGAGCGATATCGTCTCACGTGTTTTAAACAATCGCTGTCTTGTGACAAGCATTTCACAACTTCGCACATTGAAAGTAGAATGCAAATACGAGACAGACAGTAAATGAAGTCAAATGTTAGGGATCAAAGTTGAAGCCAGCGTTATCGATTCTGCTTTAAAGACGATGCAGGCTACATTATAGCAAAAAAGAGAACACGTTTTGTAACTGTTCAGTCCGCTCTTTTGAAGCTCATCATTTCTTTCTTTTCATTCGGGCATAGTTTTCAATGCAGCTTATTCAGTACACAACTTATTCAATACACATCATTGTACGATACGTTAAGACAGTGATTCATGATAAAATTTTATTTCGTAGACAGTGATCCAAGTTAAGATGGAAAGTTTATTTTTTTAAAAAGTGATCCAAGTTAAGACAGACAAGTTTATCTTTGCAAAGTAAACCAAACTTGGAGCACAGTGACATGGATCAGATTTCTTGCCTGGCCTCCCCCTTGTTTCATTTGAAAGTTTCAGTGGTTTTTTAAAGTATAAATCACTGGAGACATGCACTATATATATATATATATATATATATATATAAAAGAATGGATGTGTGTATGTATGTTCCAGCATAACTCTGCAACGTCTGGAGCAATTTCAACCAAACTTAGTACGCATATGACTTACAATATGGACAAAATTACTATGTGGGTAACACATCCCTAGGTGGAGTGGGATGGAAGTAAAATGTAAAAATAATCGAAAACGACCGATCCTAAAAACAAATCCCAGTGAAGGAAGGGATGTAACTCCCGTGATATTTATGCGCAATGCCTACTTCGGGTTGTCGGCCTTGGCGGAAAGCGAGAAATCTGTAGAACCCTCTGGAAATGTTTAGAAATCGTTATGCCCCGTCTTGGACTCACGATGTTCGAGAAATTTCCAGCACCCTCCCGAATCTTAGATGGTCGTATTTAAGGTAAACTAACTCGGCAAGTCTTCCAGTTTATCATCTTGCACGGAATGTGCCAGTTTCATTTTGGCCTTTTAGTGTTACCTACTTTATTTGACAGTGATAGTGCGCATTTTGGATTCAAGTTCATTAGTACTTTTTTTAATTTATGTGACGAGTTTTATATTTCTACACAGATGTAAGCACTTCATAATTTTAAATTTTAACTTTGTTTTTTTCTTCTCTTTATAGTAGGTTTTAGTTGTATTCTATAATAGATTCATTCATTTACTACTTTTTTATTTCTGTGAAGAGTTTTAGTGTATTCTATAATATATTTCATTGCTCAGGGAGAGTGTGCCTTTTGCTTACTTTTTTCTAAATAGCTTTTTTTAAAAATTCTTTTACATTTTTAATTTCCGTAACAATGCTTACAAGGAAACGTACGGCAATTGTCCAAGTGCAATCAAAGGCTAAAAAAAAAAAAAAAACGAAACAACAGCGTAGACAAGAAACTTCCGAGGAGAGAAATAAACGACTTGCGACGCTGCGCGAGAGAGCTACTACATCTAGAACCTCCGAGACTGTACAACAGTATGAGGCCCGACTACAGGATACGAGAGATAGAGCTACTACACATAGAACCTCAGAGACTTACACCAGGTACTAGTTTCTACACCTGGATGACTGGGACTCTACATTTATTGGACTCTAAATTTATACCAGTGAATCGTCTAAATTATTTAAACTATTACTATTATTTGCCTGTTCTATTTGAAGTGAAAGTGAAACATAACAGGGCAAATGAGAGATAGTTATGCCAGTATTTGTTTAACTCTAAATCTAACAACAACATGTAGTAGATTTAGTAGCTCTATCTCTCATATCTTGTAGTCGGGCCTCACGCTGGTATACAGTCTCTGAGGCTCTAGGTATAGCAGCTCTATCTCTCATATCGTGTAGTCTGGCCTCACGCTGGTGTACAGTTTATGAGGCTCTAGATGTAGTAGCTCTATCTCTCTTATCCTGTAGTCGGCCCTTACTCTGCTGTGCAGTCTCTGAAGCTCTAGATGTAATAGTTCTCTCTTTCACATCCTGTAGTCTGGCCTCACGCTGTTGTACAGTCTCTGAAGCTCTATAACAGCTCTCTCTTTCATATCCTGTAGTCTGGCCTCTCGCTATTGTACAATATCTGGATCTCTAGATGTAATTATTAAGTACTGTGGAATGGATTTGAGATCGCCATGTTTCTCCCACGGACAACTTTATGTTGCTTCCTCAAGGGTGGGGTCACCCAAGAATTTATTTATTCTTGCTCCTGGAGGTGAAACTAAAAATGTTGTTTATGATCAAGGTTTGAATTAAATTAATATTAAGGTGAATTTGTAAATGACTTTACTTTATAATTTGTAAATTGTACTTATACGTAAATACCTATAAACAACATTACTTCGATTTTACACTATAGATAGAAGTCATTCCTTTTCCTGTCTAATAGATGACAGTATTCATGTGTCAGGGATGTTGTTTGTTAGATTTAGAGTTAAACAAATGCTGGCATAATTATCTCTCATTTGCTCTGTTATGTATCACTTTAATCTCCAATTCATTTCATGCATTTGCATGTCCCTTGTGGAACTTTGCCTCCCTAACAGCACTCCGGTAGGCTTCTCGGTTGTGAGCAAGATGGCCTGTTGCTGATGCATCCATTTGCAGATCATCAACGTTCATCTCCAATAGAGCAGGCAAATAATAGTAATAGTTTAGATAATTTATACGATTCATTGATATCAATTTATAGAGTCCAGTAAATGTAGCGCCCTAGTCATCCAGGTGTAGAAACTGGTACCTGATGAATTCTTCTAGAGTTGGGGAAGTAAAGGCGCCAGGAAGTCACCGGGCAACGCCGGGTAATCAGCTAGTGTTGACAATAAAGTAGGCATGTTTTTTTTTAAAGAATCTGTATAACTATTCCCTTTTCTTGACACACTCTGACAACTTTGGTTGTCTTCATCTTATTTTAGTTATTGTTAGAACTATTAAAACAAAAGTAGGAAAAACTTTTAAAATTATATTCTATTTTTAATGTGCTGCGATGGATATCAGATTTATAAATATTGCAGTGCTATAATATTTCTTTTATCGTCCTTTTTTTGCGGCTTCTTTTGTTAAACATTGAACTTTCTCTAAATCCGTATCTGCAGTGGTAGTTTTTATGCCATTTTGTGGGTTTTTTCTCACATTTCGCGATATATGTCATCTACATTTATCATCTGTATAGTGTTAATGCATTTTTTCCCTCATTGCTATGGACAATCATTTGCTACTACTGCTGCTTGCAGGAATACTCGGTCTAGCCCGGGTGGGTTAGGTGCAAAATGAAACCTACCACCATTTGGTGACAATTTCAAATGAAAGTCTGTCTGTCTGTCTGTCTGTCTGTCTGTCTGCCTGCCTGCCTGCCTGTCTGTCTGCTTGCCTGCCTGTCTGTCTGTCTGTCTGGTTGCCTGTCTGTCTGTCTGTCTGCCTGCCTGCCTGCCTGTCTGCCTGCCTGTCTGTCTGTCTGTCTGTCGTCCCTCAGTAATGTTCACCCACTGTTGTTTTTTTGGTGGTGGTTGGGGAGAGGTGGTGTTTTTCTTGTTCTTGGAACTACGAGTAGGATGTCGTCTGCAGCCGATGCTGTGAAGGTTCTGAAGCATAAGAATTGTGTAGGATGTTGAAACGATTACAAAAGTTATTTTAGGATGCCAGGAGTGGACCCCAAAGGAGCAGGAAAAGATACAGTGCATCTTTAAGAGACATACCACTCTGAAGACAGCAGCAACTCCGGCAAAGTTAGCCAGGCTCAGCTTATTACTGGGGAAACCAAAGGGAAAAGTGGAGCAAGAGTGGGGCAAGAGTCTTGCTCGGCTGCGGTTCGCTAGCTCTGACGTGAGCAGTCATCCATGGGTCGCTGACCGTTCTACAGCGAGTACCTTTACCGAGTCTTTCTTGCTTTGCTTCTGGGGTGAACTTTCAGTTTATAAAGTCTGGATCTGGCTTAGAGTTGTATGCATTCTTAATCGCATTTACTCTGATCTACACAAACAGTTATTGTGTATAAGTCTATATAAAACTAAATATAAAAGTATACACAAAGCCACTACAGTAGAAATAAGACAACGAAATGTAAAACTATTTAAAATAAAAGTAGAAACATCTTTATTAATTAACAAGCACACAGTTTTAACGTTTCCGTTTGCATTTTAATCATATACTGTTAAAAAAAAAAGAAACGCAACACTAATTTAGTCGTGATGGACACAAAATTTGAAACTTGTATCAAAACGTTATTTTATGGAATTAATGTTTCAATCGTGGCATGAAGAAACTTTAAGACTTTAACAGTGAAATAATGTTCATTAAATTTAGTTCGAACTTTTATTCTTTTCGACTGAGGCCTCCGTCTAAGTAAGATGTATGGCCTCCTCTGACCTCTATCAGAGAACGACATCTCCTTGAACATGGATGCGATTAGCCATTGGATCTATTGTTGTGGGATGACCGCCCACTCTTCCCGCAGTGCAAGAGACAACTGTCGGAGATTGGTTGGCGCCACGTCTCACTGGCGGACTTGTCTATTGAGTTCACTGCATAAGTGTTCTATTGGGTTCATGCCTGATGACATGGATGGCCAAGGAATGATCTGGATGTTGTTGTCAGCGAGGAACTGGGTGGTGAGTTGTGCCACATGAGGTCGAGCTTTATCCTGCTGAAAAATCGACCCTGGTGCAGTCAGAAGTGGAAGGACGTGAGGACGAAGAATTTCAGCGACGTATCACTGGGCATTCAGCCATCCTTCAATTTCCACCAGGTCACTTCTTCTCATGAAGTTGATCGTCCCCCACACCAGTACACCTCCACCACCATGTGGAGGAGCCTCGTCTACACAGTTCTGAACGTAGGGCTCATGGACTCTTCTCCGTCTATCGTGTCGCTGGAACAGAAAGAATGATTTATCACTAAACCAAACCTTTCTCCAATCATTCGCAACGATCCATTGACGATGCTGGTTCGCCCACGAGTAGGTTCTGGCGATACCGGTCCATAAGAACAGGACCTCTGTAGGATCTTCTAGCCCAAAAGACCAGAGTCGTGCAGCCGGTTCCTGGCCATTTGATCTGAAATTCGACGAGCTGCTGTCATTGACTTGATTGTTGAGGACGCAGATGCAGTTCGATTCCTGAAGTGACGCAGCCGTATGAAGCGGTCTTAGGAAGGAGTTGTGACTATGGGTCTTCCACTGCGCGGCCGGTCTGCAACTGAGACAGTTTCTTGAAATCGTCTCCAAAGGCGACTAATGGTGCTTCTAACCACGTTAAATTGTCTGGCAACTACACTTTGTGACTGTCCAGTCTGTAAACGTCCAATGATGATGAGTCATTGTTCTGTAGAGAACTGGAATTTCAAATGAATTGATTTGAGGAGCGTCAGACTTTTATAGGCATTCAATAACATGGTCAGTGAGTTTTGTGTTCAGTAAGTTTCACGGGATTCTCGTGAACCTGTCATGAGTTATTGTCAAAAATGCTGTTTTGACTAGTGTCGCTCTTCTGTCCTCATGAATCATCTGCTGAATACAACTCAGGTCAGCAGGTGAAGCTGATGTCCAAGTGAACATTTCAGGCAATTTGCCCTTGTCTGATCAGCAAACGTCAGTTTAAATCGAAGCATTGTATTTGTTGCGTTTCTTTTTTTTTTAAACAGTATATAAAAAATTGCAAGGAAAAGTGCTCTCTTTTTTTTCATTTTTTTTTTTTCATTCTTATTTGCTGTATACCATTCATTTGAATTTATATTTTCTCTTTTCCCCCTGTTTCTTTGTCATGTATGTATAAAAATATGATAAAGATGCAAACCGAAAAGTCATAACTATGTGCTTGTTAAGTAATGAAACTATTCCTACTTTTCTCTTTAAATAGTCTAACATTATGCACCCTGACCTAAAGATTGGGTATCAGCTCTATATTTATGTGCAGGGCCGTGGAAAGCCAGGCAGAGACCCAGGGGTCAGTTACTAATCAAACTATGGGCAAAACATCTCTTATTTCTCGACAAAGAAAAAAAGAGAACAGCAGTCGGACCTCTTCAACAGTCTTAGCTACATAGATACAACCCCATCTGTCCTTCCTTTGTCTATGTGTATACATGTGTTTATGTGTATGGAAATTACATGTAATGTTACATTTAATCTTTCACTTTTGGTTGCAATTCTACCTTTTTGTCAGATATTGGATTGTCACTTTTTGGCTTATAAAAATTTCTTTTTATTCAGAAAGTGGATGTTCACTAACACATTCATATATCTATAGGCTTTTGGTAAGTCAACATATTTTATATAGGTTTTTAACAGTTCTACTAGTAACTCAAACATATTTCCAGAATGACTATTGGAACATTTCTGTCAAAATAAGAATGCACAAAATTTAATCTGGACGTGCTGGAGCTTCCCACATATGCATACTAATGGGAACAATCGCCTTCCATAGGAAAATGGTTGTGTGTTTTAGCGCATGCGTCTTCTAAGTACACAGCGTCTTAAAACACAGTTTGAACATTTCAGAGAAGTTTCCAAATATTTGATGAGCTCTCACTGAACCAAATTTCCTTTTTGCTTCGTTAAAACGATGAATGCATCCAGAAGGAAATTAATGGAAACCTGCCGATGAGCAAACATTTCGCAAAAATCTTTCACAAGAAATCCCAGATACGGAGGAATGGGACTCTTCTTTCAAACATAAACAGAACGGGATCGTATGGAAGAACAGGAAATCCAAGAGAACGTGATTAAGACGTAAATCCGATAAAATGTGCAAGCTTATGCGTTTTAAAAAGTTCAGTAACGTAAAGAATTATATTTGACCGATAAAAATCATTTTAATTTGACTACATTTCCACATCTGCATGTGCTTTTGTTCGTGATTTAGTCTGCGCCCCCTGTCCAACTGTTCATTCTCCCACCTCAGCATGTCTCACGTGCGAACGTTTTGTGAGAGCGTCAGAGTGTTTTCAGAGATAAATCAAACATTATAATGGTCATCATTTTGTGATCCTGGCACTTGAACCGTGTGCGCGTCATATATATCAACAGTGCAGTCAGAGTTACCACTGTGAGATATTTGTAACGTTAGACCAGTGTGAAGGTTGAGATGTTTGTAACGTTAGACCAGTGTGAAGGTTGAGATATTTGTAACGTTAGACCAGTGTGAAGGTTGAGATATTTGTAACGTTAGACCAGTGTGAAGGTTGAGATATTTGTAACATTAGACCAGTGTGAAGGTTGAGATGTTTGTAACGTTAGACCAGTGTGAAGGTTGAGATATTTGTAACGTTAGACCAGTGTGAGGGTTGAGATATTTGTAACGTTAGACCAGTGTGAAGGTTGAGATGTTTGTAACGTTAGACCAGTGTGAAGGTTGAGATGTTTGTAACGTTAGACCAGTGTGAAGGTTGAGATGTTTGTAACGTTAGACCAGTGTGAAGGTTGAGATGTTTGTAACGTTAGACCAGTGTGAAGGTTGTTTTTGACGGTTGTTGGGTTTTACCACACAGCTGATGCCATCGTAAAGGAGGGCTTTTACGTGTGTGTCAGATGCGACAACCAGGACAAACCTTCATCCAGAACATACGACCAAGCTGATCAGACCTACACAATAAATGGTTTAACACCTTGATGATGCAATGGAGAGTGTACTTCTCTGTCGCAGAATTATACTTTAGTCGAAACATCGGCTGTCCCAGTCAAGGTCTAAGCTCTTTACTTCAGTCAAAACATCGGGTCCTCCAGTCAAGGTCTAAGCTCTTTACTTCAGTCAAAACATCGGGTCCTCCAGTCAAGGTCTAAGCTCTATACTTCAGTCAAAACATCGGGTCCTCCAGTCAAGGTCTAAGCTCTTTACTTCAGTCAAAACATCGGGTCCTCCAGTCAAGGTCTAAGCTCTATACTTCAGTCAAAACATCGGGTCCTCCAGTCAAGGTCTAAGCTCTTTACTTCAGTCAAAACATCGGGTCCTCCAGTCAAGGTCTAAGCTCTTTACTTCAGTCAAAACATCGGGTCCTCCAGTCAAGGTCTAAGCTCTATACTTCAGTCAAAACATCGGGTCCTCCAGTCAAGGTCTAAGCTCTTTACTTCAGTCAAAACATCGGGTCCTCCAGTCAAGGTCTAAGCTCTTTACTTCAGTCAAAACATCGGGTCCTCCAGTCAAGGTCTAAGCTCTTTACTTCAGTCAAAACATCGGGTCCTCCAGTCAAGGTCTAAGCTCTATACTTCAGTCAAAACATCGGGTCCTCCAGTCAAGGTCTAAGCTCTTTACTTCAGTCAAAACATCAGGTCCTCCAGTCAACGTCTAATCTCTAACTAAACTGTGTATCCTTCTTTCTCTCCAGCTTTGCGCTAGTTCACCTTGACCTAATTTCAGATTTTCGGTCTTTGCTACCCTTATTGGGATGTTCACCCCGCCCCTTTGCTGCTGTGTTGCTGGTTACACGCGGGTAAACCAACCGTACGTAACAAGGTGCAAATATACTGTTACAATGTTTGGGTGATGATCTTGTTTTTATTCAAGCGCCATCGCATCTGTTTTCCTGATGATGTTTGATTTAGATGATTTATGTTTATGGTTTTCTCGATGTTTTATCAGTCGAATACATTACAGATAATATTAGTGCAAGGCATTGCCGCAGATAATGCAATTTTTATGGTTTTGCATCATGACAATTATCTAGTACTCTGAAGAGGACATTGTTAAGAGAGGCCAAGTTAACAGGCATAAAATCCCTTGATGAGGTTGAAAGGCTCGCCGAAGACATGAAAAATTGGCGAACTACCTTGCGAGCCCTATGTGACGTTTAACGGCACGGGAAGGATATAAGATAAGATATATAAGAAGAAATATATAAGAAGAAATATTTTAGACCACTTTTTGTTGAAGTAAAATTACCTGAACCAAAGAATCTTATAGTCACTTAAGTAAAGTTAAAAGTAGCCAGAGAATCTCACAGTCACTTATTAAGTAAAGTTAAGTGAACCTGTCATGTTATAAAGCCCAGGGGATATGGTTTCAGTGCCACGTTTGACTTTGATCGACTAGCACACTTAATGATGTGGTCAGCATCACTTCTGGCCACCTTTACTTCCCCAGCTCAGAAAGTAGCTATGTTTCTATTACTATAACTGGGTGACTTGTGCTTCTCCGACCGGATTCGAACCAGGGATCTCAGTAATTAGATACTAACGCTCTGTTGTGCTGTTTAGGCGTTTTACAAATAAGGTATAAGGTTAGAAACAAATTTAAATGAGCTATATTTTCACTCTCAACTGAAAGAATACAAATATTTCCCTCTTTTTATTTGATTTAGTAAAAAAAAAGACCACAAATTCAGAATTAAAAAAATAACGACAAACTATGGCACAGTTTCTCTTACGAACAGCAAGAGGAAGTAGTTTGAGTGCGCATGTCAGCACCCGATTACCCCTCCAGGAAACCAGCAGAGATAGGAGAAAGAACGTAATGAGACGTCCAGGTTTTCACAACATGCACCAGCGGTTTAGTGAACTTTGTGAGCAGTGAAGAACTAGGCCAAATCTCTCTTCTAAATGGGCATTCGAAATCTCCATGGACTTAGAGGCATGAGGAGGAAGCACACAAAACTGTCACAACTTTGTCGTCGTTCATATTATCTATATT
The DNA here is from genome assembly GCA_009760885.1 of Achatina immaculata. Classification (NCBI taxonomy): domain Eukaryota; kingdom Metazoa; phylum Mollusca; class Gastropoda; order Stylommatophora; family Achatinidae; genus Lissachatina; species Lissachatina immaculata. The sequence goes on along the minus strand of CM019717.1, from coordinate 44,815,341 downwards.
TCTTATGGCTGCTTTCGCAGACGGCTTTGTGAAACTGTTCAGATATTTAGCACCTCTCCTATGTTTTCCTTCCTACTTTGAGAATTGCATGTATCTGACGTCTCTTACTGGCCTTTGTATGGTAACTTCCTTACACTTTTTACAAACGTTCCTTCTTTTTATGCCTAGGACAACCTGCAGATCTTCTTTGTTTGTTCTCTTCTTCTGCTTCTTCTTCTTCGTTCGTTTCTACCACCGAGACCGCCCTGTGATCTTACTGAATTAACTCCTGTGGTCCTTGATAGGTCCCGTGGTCCTCCTGTGGTCCCCGGGAGGACCACACGAGATCCCCGAGAGGACCACAAGAGGTTCAGACTATCGCAAGGCTTGGGCCTGAATTCTCGGTGGGTCACAGAAGCGGGAATGCGTGACACCGTGGTTTTCGTTGCAGCAGTTTAATCTAGAGTTGTACTTTCTCACCGGAAAACCTAGACGTGTTTGAATATCAGTACATCCCCGCCGGGTGAGAGGTAGTTGCTCATAAAGTACAGGTTTGGACTTTCTCGCCAGAAAACCTCAGCATGATTAGGATAAGCATACATCCTCGTCGGATTAGAGGTGGTTGCCTATCTTGACTGCACTGGTCCAGTGTCTCCGACTTCAGCATTTTGTGGTCGTGGCCGCTACCCTTTCTAGTTATGACCAGCACGGAACTTTTGTCCAGGAGAACGAAGTAAGTTTCACCCCTGGGTTAAGCCGGTTTAGACTTATTGTCCCAGTATGGGCGTGTTAAGGACGTGACCGACCTCTAGAGCGGAGATACCGTGACATGATTACTCATCAAGTTTCACCCCTGGTTTAAGCCGGTTTAGGCATATTTCACAAGTATGGGTGTATATCGGACGTGGCCCGTCTCTAGAGCAGAGGTGCCCTGGTATGAGTAGCTCTCGCCGCGAGACTACTGGACATACCGATTAAACTTCACTTTATCCCTTCCATCACCTTTTCACAGCGGCGCCGCCCTGCAACCCTAATCGCATTTTCTTCATTGGCCGGGAGGAGTTTCACTCCACGAGCGGCAGCCTAAGAATATTGCCAGCAATGTCTTAGTTTAAACCCCTGGCTTAAGCCGTTTTAGACATTCTGTCCCAGTATGGGTGTATATAGGATGTGGCCGGCATCTAGAGCAGAGGTGCAGTGATTTGAGTAGTCCTGACCTGGAGATTACTGGCTACTTCACTTAATCCTTTCCTTCACCTTCTCCACGACGGCGCTGCGCTGTAACCCTAACTCCATTGTTCTTCATTGGCCGGGAGGAGTTTCACCCCACGCACGGCAGCTGAAGAATCTCGCCAGCAGCGGGTTTTAAATCAGAGTTTTCCTTCTCCTAGATGAGCTACCAAACAAGACTGCCATCTACCCAAAGCGTCTGGTTTTCAGGCACCAGATATTCGCCTTCGCCCCTTCTCCTGTCAGTTTGAACAGTTCCGCCACGAGAAGGCCAGCAGTGGACGTGGATTGCCAGAGGCTATTTGAGACGCTATTGGAGACATTTAACTGGAGTGGAGAGCGTATCCGCCACCCCACCTCCGGATATAACAGTCCTTAGAACCTTTGTTTGTTCAAATCTTTGTTTAAAATCTTTGATAAGAAAATTTTCAGTTGCGTGTTACTCATTATCTATAATTACGCGCTATTTCTGTCTTTAGTTCTCCGTGGCAACTTCCGCTTGACTTTACCATGGCAATATTATTTCAGAATATTTTTTGTCCCTATCAGAATTCTTCCTTTAACATCTGCCACTTCCTGGTGTGCTTCGTGTGTGGCTTTAAAAAAATGAAGGTTTAATTTTAAATTTGGTTCTAAAATTCTTTATTATTCATTTACTGTGCTTTGACTTCATTCTCTGGGCAGTCAGCCCAGTTCCTAGCGTAACGTAAGTTATTTCCCCTAGCCGTTGTATATGGCAGACTCTTATTGCATGTACAACTTTATGAAAATAGTATGAGCAGAGACAGCAGAGCTTTCAACCTCCGTTACGTCATATACAAAGTATAAGATCTTCTGATGGATTCAAACGTTCTTGATTTCTTCCATTCAGTGTTTGTTTTGATTTCTTTTACTAAGAGATTGATTTGATTTCTTTCACTCAGTGTTTGCTTTGATTTCTTTCATTCAGTGTTTGATTTGATTTCTTTAAATCAGAGCTTGATTTGCTTTCTTTCACTCAGTTCTTGATTTGATTTCTTTAAATTAGACCTTGATTTGATCTATTTCACTCAGTGTTTGCTTTGATTTCTTTCAATCAGTGTTTACTTTGTTTTCTTTCACTCAGAACTTGATTAGATTTCTTTCACACAGAACTTGATTTGATTTTTGTTCACTTAGTGTTTGCTTCGATTTCTTTTACTAAGTTCTTTCTTCGATTTCTTTCACTAGGTTCTTGGTTTCATTTCTTTCACTAGGTTTTACTTTGATTTCTTTCACTCAGCGTTTGCTTTGATTTCTTTCACTATGTTCTTGCTTTGATTTGTTTCACTAAGTTCTTGCTTTGATTTGTTTCACTAAGTTCTTGCTTTGATTTCCTTCACTAAGTTTTTACTTTAATTTCTTTCACTATGTTCTTGCTTTGATTTCTTTCACTATGTTCTTGCTTTGATTTCTTTCACGCAGTGTTTGCTTTGATTTCTTTCACTCAGTGTTTGCTTTGATTTCTTTCACTAGGTTCTTGCTGTGATTTCTTTCACTAATTTCTGTATTTCTTCTTTATCGAAGAACCGAAGAATATTTTTCATACTGTATGTTTTGTTCAATGATTCCAGTGATAATTCCAGATCCCCACCCGCCCCCATCCCTACTTTCTCCCATTGTGACTTGGTTGTAATTATTGCCTGACATTTCAGAAGTGCTGGTAAGATAGAAAATGAGGGAAATACTGCTCAGAACAGTCACAGTCATGTAACATCCCATGAGACAACAGCAATTTAACTGTTATAATGAACAAAGGTCGAGTCAGTCAGAGGTGAGATCTCATTGACTTCTGGAGTCTGGAACGTGATTAAGAAGAAGCGCTTTTGACAGAGGGTCAGAGACTTTTACGAGAAAAAGCCTGACTCGCTGGAGCAAGATATAAGTGCTCTGAAATGTCGGAAGTTAACATGAAATTTTGGAATATTCTGTATTTCAAGCTATCAGTTCTAAGCCAAAAAAATTACTCAAGTTACAAGTAACTGATAGTTACAGGGTAAAATTAATCATACAGCAATTCTTTTGCAGACTTCCGTAAGCGGAATGTAAGTTGTGAGAGCGTAAACGTTAAGCATAGATTTCATTTATTCAAATAGTTTACTTATGAAAAGAAAATCGTAGTAGAAAACTTCCACGTAAACAGAAATTTGAAAATATTCAACTCAGCAGTGATGTGTCTTTTTTGCAGAGAGAAGAAACTGAAGAAATTTTGTACCTTAATTTGATCAAGAATATCAGTTGGAAGTACAAATAGCAAAATTTGTTACTAAAAACAAGAGCAGCAGTTACATTAATGTAAATTCTATTGGTTGTAATTCTAGTTTTCACAACACAGCAATAAGAGCTAATAATGTTGCACCATTTTTTTTCGACAGAACCTGCATTAGCATTGTTGGCTTGAGGCATTGCGGATATCAACGGTCCACAGAGCCACCTTCATATATGTCCCTGGGCACGCGGACATCCAAGAAAACGAGAGAGCTGATAGGCTGGCTGGCTCGGCCATCATCGCTGATGGACAGCCACTGGATCGAACTGATATTGTTAATGCACTCAGAGAGATATGTGGAGTGGAGGACTTCAGGAGCAGCGAATACACATCACTGCATAGACAGAGAGAGCTGGTTGGGGGGGGGGGACAGACTGGCACGGTCAGGAACGAGTGACATACTGGACACACAAGAGGACTTGTCAACCAACACAGGACAGGCATTATCAATCGCAGGACACTGATGGATATGTTGAAGGAGGGGGGGGGCGGTCTGAGTACCTACGGACATGTCCGGAATGCAATGATAATAATCCAGGCAATAAACCATAAAGCATAGGATCATTAACAACAGCCATATTAACAGTAACCATATTACCCATGTTAACTCTTTTCATTTACATCTTAAGGCATGTAAATAAAGAAAGGTTTTCTAATGGCGTGGTCCTATCTGCAGTTTAAGACTAAATATTGAGAACCGTTTAACATACAGCATGCAGTATAAAATTAAACGGAACCATTCTGAAGCAGGTGCAGAAATTCAAATACCTTGGAGCAGTAATAACTTCAGATGGGAAATGCAGATAAGAAATTAGGAACAGAATAGGCCAAGCAAAGACTGCATTTCAGAGAATGAGAAACATATTAGCTAACACATCTTTATCAATGAATGTTAGAAAACGAGTCCTAAAATGCTATATGGAACCTATCTTGTTATATGGAAGTGAATCATGGACAATAGGCAAGTCTGCACAAAAATCATTGGAAGCAGCAGAAATGTGGTTTATTAGAAGAATGTTGCGAATCCCCTGAACAGCAAAAATAACTAATGAAGAATGTATGAGAAGAGCTGGAGAGACAAAAAACCTTGTCAGAAAGATAAGAGAGAGACAATGTACTTTCATAGGACATGCAATGAGAAGAGGGGGCATTGAAAATATTATAACAACAGGAAAAATAGAAAGAAGAAGATCAAGAGGAAGACCAAGAGAAATGATACTGGACAGTCTGACGGGTTGGTGTGAGAGGAGATCACCAATTGAACTGGTGGCCTGCATGAAGGATCGTGTACTCTGGAGAAGCATAATAGCCAACGCCAGTCGGCACGGCACCTGATGATGATGATGATGATTAACACTGGAGCGGTCATATTACCAGCAACCATATTAACAGCATCATTAATAAAGGCAGTAACTTCTCCAATGAGCTGCACAATAACATCAGCAAGATGAAGCACATTAATAGCAAAAAAAAAATTATTATAACCACTGAGTCTTCCCCTGAATACCAACATTAATAAGGAAAGTACTGAGAGGCAATAGTAACAATACCAACAGTAACATATTCGTAACATCGCTGCAGAGATGGAATAGAGAAGATGAACTCTGATCGATGGAGTTCGTTAGTCAGAAGGTTAAACAAAGGCCGTCATCTCGTGTCTTCTGGTCCCAGATTAAACCATCTGCCTATTTTGGACTAGCTTGGAGGACAAGGGATGAATCTAAAGAATTTATCTGAATGCGTTGGTCAGTCACGACGCCCTGCCACCATTAGTGAATGGTTACTACTTATACATATGCATACATATATGAGAACAATGTATGATTAAGTGGCCTATATGTAATAATACAAATAAAAACAAAATATGTATTTAATAACGTTCATCATCATCATCATCATCTTCATCATCACCATCTCGTGCTATCTTTCCACGGAAGGTTGGCCTGCAATGAGTCTCCAGATTGTTCTGTCTTGCCTTCCTAGTGCACTCATCCAAACTGGTCCCTGTGCATCTCTTGATGTTGTCCATCCATCTATGTCGTTGTCATATTCTATTTCTCTTTCCTTCCATCTTGCCTTCAAGCAGTGTACAGTATTATGCCTACCGATGTGCCGAAGTATCTCTGTTGTCTTGTTCTAATGATTTTCAATATTTCTATTTTCCACTCCAGCTGATCTAGCACTTATTTTTATGTCCATTAAATACATCCCTGTCTTCTGTATATCATTCTGTACATAATAAAACATATAATTTCTATTTCAGATAATAACGATGGTAGAAGATCTCACAGCGCGGGTGCACATACAAGCGGAGATATAAGCAAAAACGACTCAGAGATCATCAAATGTCGTGAAAGGTAACATCGAGTTCGATCTCTGATGTGAACGCAGCTGCGCGTCCTGTGGTGGCGTAGAGCTCACAAATGTAACGGCAAATCTGCGACTTGTTGGTCAGGATCGCTAGCTTAGCTCAGCCCAGACATTCTCTGTTCACACACTCCAAGAAATCATTTTTACGTACAAAACTGTGATGTGCTTCTTGTTATGAAAATCAACCATTTATGACCAAGAAATGATAACTTTGGCCTAACGAAACGCGCTGGAAGAGCAGTGAGGCTGAATTTTATGAACTGACGGCAGGCGCAATGTTTGATGAAGAAATAGTAATGCTCAAGTAAAAGAATCAGTCAATGGGGTTTTCGCACGGATCGATGATCAGTCTTACGACCACGACGTGGATGAGAAAAAGACGCTGTTTTGAATTATAAAACGTGCACCTGTAAATTGTACAGCTAGATTTTTGAGAAAGATATTTATGAACAGAACGGCATTTGTGTGTTCACTAATCAGAAAATAAGGTAAGTTTTACAAAGTGTTTTTGTTTAGAGTTGGTTTCTTGTTGTGTAGCAGCTTCACTGATGTGTTAAAGATGTGTTTATTATATTTGTAACTTCTTCTTCTTCTTCTTCCTGGAACTGCGAGCTTGATGTCTTTTTGCAGCCTAAGCGGTGAAGTTGTTGAGGTACAGTATTGTACTGTTTAGAAGCGGGGTATGGCGACCATTTTTTCAGTCTCTTGGTGAAGCTGAAATGCAAGGAGTACCAGTACTTCTTTAGCAGACTCCACTACCATGGGGAGTATGACGATCCCTGTTCCGTTAGCCAGGCTAGACCCATTACTGGGTTTGGGAGCGGAGTACCAAAGGAGAGGTGGGATAGGATCTTGTTCGGCTGTGGTTCGGCAACCCTAACCCTACCATGTCAGCTATGGGTCACCGACTGCCAAATGTTATTTAAAGCAAAAAAGAACACGTCCAATAACATAGTTACAGAAGATTTTGCTGTTTTTACTTATTATTTCTTTAAAAAAAACTTATTAATACCACTCTTTTTGTCTGCCTTGATTATCTTTATTTTTAAAAATTTTAGATATGAAAAGCTCTGCTCATGATCTATAAAGTAACACACAAGTGATACAGTAACATACAAATGATACAGTAACATACAAGTGATACAGTAACATACAAGTGATACAGTAACACACAAGTGATAAAGTAACACACAAGTGATAAAGTAACACACAAGTGATACAGTAACATACAAGTGATACAGTAACATACAAGTGATACAGTAACATACAAGTGATACAGTTATAAACAAAACTCGTTCTTAATCCTTAGTGAAGCCGCTCTTCTCAGTATGTGGTCTTTTATATGTAGTATGTGGTCTTTTATATGTAGTATGTGGTCTTTTATATGTAGTATGTGGTCTTTTAATCTGCAGACAAGCCCACGCCATTAGAAAACCTCTCTTTATCTACTGGCCTCAAGATGTAACTGAAAAGGGTCAAAAGAAAAATAAAACAACACAGTCAAAAGCTGCAGTTTTAATCAGTATCTTTAGTAAAACACTTTTATCAGAAACACTTTTATCAGAAAGAGTAAAAACAGGAAAAACAATCACTCATCTGTTCATGTCTGAAGAATTTACTAAGTCTTGTGAACCTACACTGTACATTTTGATCTCCCTTCACTGGCTAGCATTAGTTCTACCGCAGTCATCTTTACGCTTACTGTGCTGCTCTATGACCACGTCTTTCATAATCTGCATGGCGTCTGGTGAACTTCTGTTAGTAGGTGGACGATGTGCTCCGTGTACCAGTACTGTTTCTCCTATGACTGTTGTATCTTCTCCAAGCCGCCTGATTTCCTGTAATTCTGTAACATCCATGTCATACCTACTTAGTTCATCTGCTAATTCTTTAGCTGGCCCTTGTCTGTATAAACTTCTTATATTCCATGTTCCAAATCTCATATTTGTGACATTCCAAGGTCGTAATCCATTTTTATCCGTCCAATTTCGGGAAATTGAGGCGTCTCTGTCTGTTCCATACCACTCATCTTCTCTTTTTTTTTTACGGAGATGGGGTCGTTGGCCCCATGCTCCAAGCCCCACCCAGGAGTATCAGGGTGCAAGTTTCGTCTGACCCCTACCCGCGCAGACCTTCCCAACTTGGTTTGGACCTGCCTGGAGTACAACTCCCGCTGGTATAGCTCTGGGGGTGGCCAGGGTAAGCAAGCTGTCACGCCACGACGAGGCACCCGCACCGTGTGACAGTAATAGAGAAGATCCAGAAACATAATGTACTGATAATACTAGGAGATTTCAGTGCAAAAATAGGAAAGAAGAAGTCACACAGACACATCACAGGAAAAGAAAGTCTGCATGAAACATCTAATGATAATGGATGGAGACTAATAAATATGGCAGGAGCTTATGAAAAGAGAATAAGTAACATACGTTTTCAAAATAAGAACATCCATAAACAAACATGGAAATCCCCCTATAATCTAACCAGATAGATCACGTTTTAATTGATACCAGGCACACAACAAACATACACAAGATCAGAAGTTACAGAGGGACTGAATGCAGCACCGACCATTATCTTGTGGGAGCTATAGTAAAATTCAGACCGAATACACATTTTTTATCGTAAATTAAATAAAAGCTCAGTAATAAATAGAGCTGCTTTGAAAAGAGAAGACTCTAAAGAAAAATTCAGAAAAGAGGTAAACCACAAGATAAACACAAGAGGGAATGGAGAAAATAAAAGCATTGATGGTAGATGGGAAGATATAAAAATCATTATAAAGAACACAGCGGAAGAATGCCTGGGATTCAAGACCATAACTAAAACAAAAAAAAGAACTGGTTCGATGAAGTCTGCAGAGAGGCAGTCATAAAGAAAACAACAACAAGACAGATATGGTTGAATGACATGAATAACAAAACAAATGAGAAGAAGTACCACACACAATGTAAAGAAACTCAAAAGTTATTCGTCAGCAAAAACGACAATATATGAAAGACATGGTAAGCGAGATGCAGACATGCCATCAGAATAAGAAAAGCAGGGAATTATATAAAGAAATGCGAGCAGTAAAGCAAGGGTATAAACAATCTCTGCAGAGCTTGCAGGATAGTAATGGAAACATGATAAATAATAAAGAGAAAATCTGTACCAGATGGAAAGAATTTTGTTGAAAAACTACTAAACTGTGAAGGGCCTATAAGCACATTACCATGATAAGAAATAGAGACTTGTGAACCTGAAATAGAGGAACCAGACTTTGAAGAAGTCATCTATAGTATCATGTTTCTACGAAACAACACAGCAACTGGTTCAGATGGAATTGCTGCAGAACTGATTAAGGAAAGAGGTCTAAATCTACAAGAACATAAAGGAAGAGAGTCAGAACCCTTCTCTATAAGAACTGGTTTAAAACAAGGTGATACACTATATCCATTACTATTCAGTCTAGTACTAGAAAAGGTAATCAGAAAAGTGAAAGAAGAAAACAGTGCAGAAGAACAAGCTGATGACATCAACATAGTGGTGGAAACTATGCAAGAAGTCATCAACACCTGCATAAACCTGAGAGATGTAGCACTAAAAGTGGGCTTGACCATTAACCAAGATAAGAGTATATGAAGATATCAAGAGACTAGAGGCAGAATGATCCAGATTATATAAATGTTGGAGAGATAATTATTAGGAAGGCAGAAACATACAAATATCTAGGCACAACCTTCAAAAGAAGCAACACAGTAAGCGAGGAAATTAAACTCAGAGTACAGATAGGGACTAAAATATAATTTGCCTTGCAACATCTGTTAAAAATCCCCAAATCCGGTCCCAAAACACCAAAATAACAATTTACAAAACTATAATAAGACCAGACGTCATATATGGATCAGAAACATAGTGTACAACAAAGAAAAATGAACAATTGCAGATCTTTGAGAATAACATCCTAAGAAGAACCTTTGGGCGATAAAGGATATCAACAGTGGAGAATGGAGAGCAAAAAGAACACTGAACTGAACAGCTTATTTAAATCCCAACGAATTATAAATGTCTTGAAACTGAACAGATTACGCTGGCTGGGGCATGTAGAAAGAATGGAAGAGAACAGACAAACGAAAATGATGTATGCACAAGAGATGAGGGAAACAAGACCATGGGGTAGACCAAGACAGAGATGGAACGACAACACAGAAGAGGATATAAAAGAAATTGGTGTCACCAACTGGAGAGAGAAGATTAGGAATAGAGAGGAATGGAGGCGGACTTTATCTGCAGCAATGAGCATTAATGGCTCGGAAAGCTGAAGAAGTTATGTTAATGTGCTGAAGAGATATTATAAATAACTTTGTGTTATGTTAATGTGTTGAAGACATAAATAACTATTGATGCTTTATTCAGGACTGTATTTATTCATATCTGTATGCTACCACAGAATATATCAAGTATCAAATCTTTGGCACTAACGTGTTCTCCAAGAAGCAAAATGCGATATCAGTAGTTAAAGCCAGTATATTATCTCACTGGGATAGTCGCTAAGGTGGCACCTATTTTTCCCCTCTAAAAAACGAGGTCAGTCAGTTTCATTGTAGACCTGTTACTGTCGTACAAATCACAGAAGTTTTGTTGCATTGTCTTGTCTTGTCTTGTGATATCTCCCTGTAACTGCGAGCTGGTGTTATTTGCAGCCGATGCTGTGGAGGTGTTGGGCTACAGCATCGTGTCGGTGTGGGAGCGGGTTATGGCAGCTATCTTTTCATTCCGGAGTACAACTAAAAAGTAGGGGGTGTACAATGCTTCTTTAGCAGACTCCACCACCATTAGCCAGACCAGGCCTGTTACTAAGGGTACCAGCAGAGAGATGGGGCAGGGTCTTGGTCAGCTATGGTTCGCTAACCCCGACGCTAGCATATCAGGTATGGTTCGCTAACCCCGACGCTAGCATATCAGGTATGGTTCGCTAACCCCGACGCTAGCATATCAGGTATGGTTCGTTAACCCCGACGCTAGCATATCAGGTATGGTTCGTTAACCCCGACGCTAGCTTATCAGCTATGGGTCGCTGACTGCCTGATCGGACATATTCTTCACCTCCCCCCCCCCTTCTGTTGTCATGTCTGTGTCCAGAAAAAAGGGTGTAGAGCAAATATAACGTTGCGTGGCCTACTGCTTCTAGGAGCCTAGCAAGAGAGATAAAGTGATAATTTGGGGGGGAGGGGGGGGGGTTATTTCTCTTACTCCGAATGCCATGACACCAATCTCCTTTCTATCTTTCGTCCAGCGATGATAATGGCGAAGATAACTGACAAGGGTAGCAGATAGCTTTTCTCATTTCTCGGTTACACAAGAATGGTGACGATAGTCACCCAGCGGGCTTCATTCCTATGCTTAATCACAACGGATAGGACATAAGACGTACCTAATTCACATTCTCTGTAACATTTCAGAATTTGACACAGTAACAGTGTAACAAGGAGAAGAATGTTTGTTTCTTCTTCGGCGTCTCCGACATTTTGTGAAAATAAACAAGATCAGAAAAAAAAACTCGAGAAAAGTTCAACAAAGGCAAGCAGGCGTTAGAGAAATAAAACAATCCAAACAGATTAGCTAAACACGAGCCACTGATGGTCTTGTACGACGGCAATAGTCAGTCCATAACAGGACAGTGCACTAACCACTCGTTTAGAATGTTACTAACTTGTGCTGTCATAAAGCTACGTACATATACACACAAGCCTCTCTCCAGCCCCAAAGATCTCTTACTTTTTTTCTGTTTTAACTTCACTAGACCACAGCGACAAATCTTTATTTGAAGAAAAATGCCGAACCAGAAAGAAGTGTTCCCTTTGAGTTTGTTTTTTTTTTTACTGTCGCATCAAATAAGACTGAAAACTGAACACAAAACTTTAACAGGAAATTGAACACAAAACTTTAACAGAAAATGGAACACAAAACTTTAACAGAAAATTAACACAAAACTAACAGAAAATTGAACACAAAACTTTAACAGAAAATTGAACACAAAACTAACAGAAAATTGAACACAAAACTAACAGAAAATTGAACACAAAACTTTAACAGAAAATTGAACACAAAACTAACAGAAATTGAACACAAAACTAACAGAAAATTGAACACAAAACTAACAGAAAGTTGAACACAAAACTAACAGAAAGTTGAACACAAAACGTTAACAGAAAATTGAACACAAAACTAACAGAAAATTGAACACAAAACTTTAACAGAAAATTGAACACAAAACTAACAGAAAATTGAACACAAAACTAACAGAAAATTGAACACAAAACTAACAGAAATTGAACAAAAAACTAACAGAAAATTGAACACAAAACTAACAGAAAGTTGAACACAAAACTAACAGAAAATTGAACACAAAACTTTAACAGAAAATTGAACACAAAACTAACAGAAAATTGAATACAAAACTAGCAGAAAATTGAACACAAAACGTTAACAGCTTATAGTCGAATGGTATAAAAAAATCTCTGCCCCATAGCCTATGCGTGTCGTAGGGATGTGACGTGTTAGTGCCTTCCCATTTCTTGGCCACTGGCACTGTCTGAGGCACAAGATACCAGATCTTGTCCTCACTGCTTTTATCTTCCTAGGGAAACATCAGATGCCCATATCTTGAGGCTGAGTTGACCCCGGAGCCGGCCGGCCCAAAGAAGTTCCGCCTAAGTGGGAAATTGAATCAGGACCTTCTGATCGGCATGCATGTGCACTAAGACTAAACCATCGCGACACTGCCGTTGGTACAAGTCAGTGTTTCCAAAAGTGGACGATAACGCCCCCTGTTTAGAGTTTCACGTGTTCTTGCCTCTTTTTCTTTGGCCTGTTGTGTTCCACCTGATAGCTTGTTTTGGGATTCTCTGACTGTTTCTTCTCACCACGTGACCAACATATGTCCATCTCCTTTTCCTGATCACCCATGAGACTGGTTGTTGTTCAGTCATCTGTCTTATCTCTGCATTGTTCTTGAATTCGTTCCACCTGATGCCTTAAGCATTTGTTTTCAAAAGAGTCTAATTTCTTGTCTATTTTTTTACTTTTTACCAGCTTTCACATGCATAAATGAAGGTAGATATTACATTTGAATTGAACAGCTTAACTTGGTTTTTGTGCTTATAACTTTTGTTCTCAAGATTCTTGAAGATCGATGCTGCCCTTGCAATTCCACTTTCAGCTTCCTTTCTGGTGTCACTATCCCGGTCCATGTAGCTGCCAATGTGTGCAAATTGATTGACTTCTTCAGTATCTGTCCCTTCTACGTGTATTTTTCCATTTTGATTAATGGGAAGTTTCGTTATTTTTATTTTGTCCTTATTAATTTGAAGTCCTATTTTGCTAGCCAGTGAAGACAGGCTATCTGGTTTTTCTTGCATGGAATTCACATTTTCACTGACAAGAGTTATGTCATTAGCAAAATCAAGATCTTCTATTTGGGTCCCATGTACACAGTCAATACCTATGTTACCTGTGCAGCATTTTTTCATTATGAAGTCTATTGTAATTCCAAAAGACAAAGGAGACAGTATACATCCTTGTTTCACGCCTGTTTCAATCTGGAACCATTCACGCATCCCTTCTTCTGTTTTGACTGTACAAACATATCCATTGTAGAAGTCCTTAATGATTTGACAGTTTTAGATAGTATTTCATATAGACTTAAAATTTTCCACAATGAATCTCTGTGTATGCTATCAAATGCCTTTTTAAAGTCTATGAAGTTTGAGATTAATGGTTTTTGCTTTTCAATATGTTCTTCAAGTATTATTCGTAGTATCCACTTTATCTTTAAGTCTAGTCAAAATGATCTTGCAAAATACTTTTGGCACAACTGATAGTAAGGTTACTCCTCTCCACTTGTTACAGTCACTAAGGTTGCCTTTTTTCTTTGGTATTTTAACAATGATTCTTTTTTTCCATTTAGAAGGGACCTTTTATTCTTTCCAAATCTTATTAAACATTCTTTGTAGTTGTCTCATGTTGTCACTATTGATAGCTTTTAACATTTCGGCTGTTATTTCATCTTCACCTGCAGCTTTGTTGTTAGCCATTAAATTCACTGCTGTTTCAATTTCATGCAATTTAATTTCATCTAGGTTGACATTTAGTTGTGGGGCTGGTAAGTCGGTTTCGAGGTTTAACAATTCTTTTGGGTGTGGTCGATTAAGTATTTCTTGGAAGTGTTCAGCCCATCTTTGCTTTTGGTCTATATTTGATGTTAATAGAGTTCTAGTTTTGCTAAGGATTGGTCTTGTTTAGATGTAATAGTACATGTTAGCATCTTTTGTATGTTATATAAAGTTTTGCTGTCTCCTGTTTTTGCTGCTTTCTCTGCCTCTTTCGCCATATTGTCTATGTATTCTCTTTTATCTCTTCTAGCTGAACTTTTTACTTTCTTGTCTATTTCTTTGTATGTTGCTTTTGCCAGATCTTTTCCAAGATCTGTTTTTACATGCAGCATGTCTAATTTGGCTGCTCGTCTTTCATGTATGTACTTCCATATGTTTTATGATATCCATGCTTTTCTATTTGGTTTTTTCGGTCCATCGCTTGCTTTTATTGCTGTGATTATAGATGTGCTGTAAGAATTCCATAATTCATCTATACCTGTCTCCTCTACTTCACTGGGTGTTGTGGAATGATTGGCAAGTTCCTAATTGAAATTATTGTTAGTATTCTCTTCTTGTAGGCTGTGGCTGTTTATCTTTCTGTGTATTGATTTCTTGTGTTGGCTTTTCAGTTTGTTTTATTTTCCCTATACACAGGTTGTGATCACTGTTAACATCTGCATCCCTTATAAGCCCTTACATCTATCAGAGATATTCTGTATTGCTTTCTAATACAAAAATGATCTATCTGGTTTCTGGTTCTATCATGTGGAGATATCCACGTTGTTCTGTGTATCTCTTTGCTTGGAAATATTGTGACTCCAATGACCATGCCCTCTGTTAGACATATTTCAATTAATCTTTCTCCGTTCTGATTAACCATGTCAGTTCCTTCTTTCCCCATCACTTTTTCAACGTCGGTGTTATCTTTCCCTACCTTAGCGTTGAAGTCCCCCATAGCAATTAGGATGTCCTGTATAGAGACTTTGTTGATGATTTGTTGTAACTGGTGATAGAAATCGTCTTTAACTTCATCATCTGCATCGTTCGTGGGTGCATAACACTGTATTATAGTCTTTCTTCCGTGTCTTTGGTTATGCATATGCTAGTTTAATATGTCATCTGGGAGTCATGACCCAGAGCTACTCAACCTCCTAAGGCTGTCAGGAGTTTAATAGGGCCGAAACACTTGTCTGAGAATGGGTGAGGGGGGGGTACTTCCTCTGATGATCTGAAGGAGTTGTGTTGTTGTTCAGCTCTCTACAGTAGAGAGTTTCCTGCATGTCATTGTACGAGTAGTACATAATGGAGCGTTGAGAATGTGGGCTGGGAGAAAAGGGGGCAGGAGTTCGAATAAACCTGGGAAACACTGAGATAAGTAAAGGTTAAACTTTAAACAGTGCTGTACTAGGATAAAAAGAAGTGACTTTAAGAAAACGTTGAATTTCTTTTAAACATGTCCATGAGTTGCCATCTCTGTATGTTATTGATGAGCGTTCCTTTACACAGAGTCACTAAACAGAACATTGCAGGTTCAACAGACAGCGACAGAGTGGAGATCAATGTTGGCCAGGGTAGAGCGCAATCTCAGCCACGCACGTTTAGCAAAGATAGTTTTTGGTGACGAGATAAAAGAAATCTTTCGTCCCTCCAGCTCTCTTCTTCCATTTCTGTTTTCCTTGCTTGGACAACACGAGACAGAAATAGTACAACACAGGAGAGTAAGCACTAACTATTTTTGTGATTGCCAAAAATTATTGTTTGTGAATGCCAGAGATTATTGTTTGCGATTCCCAAAGATTATTGTTTGTGATTGCCAGAGATTATTGTTTGCCATTGCCAAAGATTATTGTTTGTGATTGCCAAAGATTATTGCTTCCACTTTTGCGTTCCTGAAGATGTGTGTGTGTGTGTGTGTGCATGTAAGGGGGAGGGGAGAGGGAGACCTGCTGCTGTATCAAGGAAATGTCTGTAAAAAAAGGTAAAGGTTAAAATCCCCGTTTCCGTGTTATTAAGACATAATGGGGATACGGTGTTAGGTCCGTATCGCCACGACCTTGGGCGCACGAAAGTCTGATGTTCTCAGTATCACACCTGACCTCAAAGATTTCTCTGGTTCGTGTTTGTGGCGGCCGGCGGACCCCGGGGCTTTTTATTCTTTTGTTGGTTGGTGGCATCAGAAAATAAATCCCCACTGCTGGGATTTGAGATTTGAACCAGGTACCACCGGATTAGCAGACCGAGCGCTTAACCACTCAACCAGTCAGGCTGAGGAAATGTCTGTGCATCGCCTTTAATACCTGTCGTTGTGTTGTGTTATTGTTGTGATAAGTCGTACGGACAAGAGCAGAATCTTTCAGTGGAACCAGCGATCCAAAAATGGGGAGGGGAGGGACGAAAGGAAAGGCGGAAATATTCTCATTTTCTACGGGCTTTTATTGTCCCAGCAGAAAACATGCAACACTGCATCAAGATACACACAGTTCTGTGCTAATGTCAAGAACTAATTATTATTTTAAAAATCTTCCATGACCAACTGGAACTCATTTCATTACTTTTTTTTTTTTAGTTATCAAAACTATTCAGTGTCACGTGACAAAGTGCTTCAAGCTGCTTAAAGATAACCGAGTCTATTCCATGACTTACGTCTTAACCATGTTGTCACCTGCAACGTACTTAAAGACCATCCTAGAACTATCATAGCACACAACACTATAATAGATATCATAACACAAATATGTAATGCGAGCAAATCGCATATCGTTCTTTGACAGAATTGTAAGAAGTGACAGTTACTTAGATAAATTATCATGTGCAAGGACAACAGTAGGATATTTTAACATCTCGGGCCGAGTCGGATATTTTAACATCTCGGACCGAGTCGGATATTTTAACATCTCGGGCCGAGTCCTGCTAGCCCAGCTACGACCAGTAAACATAAATATTATACAAGTGTACGCTCCAACAGTTGATAGTTCTGAAGAAGATGTACAGCTATTTTATAACGACATAGAGACAGCCCTGAAACACACAAAAGCACATGAAGTTACTATAGTTATGGGAGATTTTAATGCCAAAGTTGGTAAAGGAAGAACTTCAGACATCATTGGCGACTATGGACTGGGGGAGAGGAATGACAGAGATAGTATATTAATTGAATGGGCAAAATAAACATAACATGGTTGTAGGAAACACCTGGTTTAAGCAGCATCCCCGAAGATTGGCAACGTGGTGCAGTCCAGACAAAAAGATGTTTATCCAGATAGACTACATATTAATCAACAAATGATTTCGCAATGCATTACTGACAACAAAAACCATGCAAGGAGCTGACTGCAATAGTGACCACGACTCACTCTGGGGAAAAAAAAATTAGAATAAAGCTAAAGAAAGCATGCAGAAAAGTGAGAAACATCAAACAAAATACAGAACTCCTTAAAAATGACTAAGAAGTGTGAGAACAATACAGAATTATTATAACAAATAGATATAATGCAATAACAAAGATAAACAATATAGATGAACAATGAGCAATGTTAAGAGATTCTATCCATCAAACTGTTAAAGAGATAATACCACCGAAAAAAAGAAGCCCTTAAAAATAAATGGATGATAAACATCTTAGGACTGATGGACAAGAGGAGGAGTAGTAAAAATAACCAAGAAAAATGTTGCAAGATAAATAAATAAGACGCAAATGGAAAGAAGCGAAGGAAGTGTGGTTAAATGAACAGTGCAGACAAATATAGGACTCCCATAATAAAGACAACAAAAACATGCATAAACGAATAAGTGAACTCACAGGCAGGAAAACAAAATATACCACAGGATGCCTGAAATCAAAAGAAGATAACATGTTAATGGGAAAAGAAGACATTGTGGACAGGTGGACTGAGTATATCGGTGAGCTATATGGAGGAGAAAGACCAGAATTAACACCAGATACTGAAAACTGTGATGGACCACCAATACTTGAAGATGAAATCATAGATGCCATCAAACACATGAAGAAAGAAAAAGCGACTGACCTGATAATATAACAATAGAAGAAATAGAGGCACTAGTGGTGACAGGAATAAAAATAATAACCAAGTTACTGAATGACATTTACAACAGTGGTTACATGCCCAGTGACTTGCTTAATTCCACGTTTGTAACACTAACAAAGAAACCAGGTGCAAAGGAATGTGAGGACAACAGGACTACCAGCTTCTCATGTCACATAACAAAGCTACTTCTGAGAATTATTACGAGAAGAAACAAGGAAAAAGATAAAAAATGGAAACAGCAGATGAACAATTTGGATTCGTTGAAAGAAATGGAACACACAATGCCAATTATGCTTTATGAACACTAACAGAAAGAGCTTTAGAAGTACAGAAAGATCTCTATTTATGTTTCATTGATTAAACCAAGGCATTCGACAAGGTGAAACATAATGAAATTATTAGAATGCTTGAAGACATCAATTTTGGCGGCAAAGACCTGAGGATTGTAAAACATCTATACTGCAGCAAGAAGTAGCAATTCGAATTGAAAATAAAACTGGAAAATGCCAACCTATAAAACAAGGGGTGCTACAAAGATGTGTACTATTTCCAGACCTTTTTTCTCTGTACAGCGAGAATATTCTAAGAACGATCATCACAGAACCAGGCATAACGATTGGAGGATACAATACTGACAATCTTTAGTGTGCTGACAACACAGTACTGATAGCTGAGAACCAACAAGACCTGCAAAATCTCTTGGATAAAGTCGCCAAAGAAAGTGAACAGAAAGGCCTTACTGTGAACATAAAAAGACAGAGACTGTGGTTATATTTAAGAAACAGAATCCATCAAAATGCAGTATAAAATTACATGGAGCTATTCTAAAGCAGGTGCAGAAATTTAAATACCTTGGAGCAGTAATAGAGAACTCATCATCATCATCATCATCAGGTGCCGTGCCGACTGGCGTTGGCTATTATGCTTCTCCAGAGTACACGATCCTTCATGCAGGCCATCAGTTCAGTTGGTGATCTCCTCTCACACCATCCTGTCAGACTGTCCAGTATCATTTCTCTTGGTCTTCCTCTTGATCTTCTTCCTTCTATTTTTCCTGTTGTAATAATATTTTCAATGCCCCCTCTTCTCATTGCATGTCCTATGAAAGTACATTGTCTCTCTCTTATCTTTTTGACAAGGTTTTTTGTCTCTCCAGCTCTTCTCATACATTCTTCATTAGTTATTTTTGTTGTCCAGGGGATTCGCAACATTCTTCTATTAAACCACATTTCTGCTGCTTCCAATGATTTTTGTGCAGACCTACCTATTGTCCATGATTCACTTCCATATAACAAGATAGGTTCAATATAGCATTTTAGGACTCTTTTTCTAATATTCATTGATAAAGATGTGTTAGGTAATATGTTTCTCACTCTCTGAAATGCAGTCTTTGCTTGGCCTATTCTGTTCCTAATTTCTGTTCTGCATTTCCCATCTGAAGTTATTACTGCTCCAAGGTATTTGAATTTCTGCACCTGCTTTAGAATAGTTCCGTTTAATTTAATACTGCATGTTGGTGGATTCTGTTTCTTAGATATAACCATAGTCTCTGTCTTTTTGATGTTCAAAGTAAGGCCTTTCTGTTCATATAGAGAACTGCAGAACAGAAATTAGGAACATAATAGGCCAAGCAAAGACTGCATTTCAGAAAATGAGAAACATATTATACAACACATCCTTACCAATGAATGTTAGAAAACGAGTCATAAAATACTATATTGAACATACCTTATTATATAGAAGTGAATCATGGACAATAGGCAGGTCTGCACAAAAATCATTGGAAGCAGCAGAAATGTAGTTTATTAGAAGAATGTTGCGAATCCCCTGAACAGCAAAAATAACTAATGGAGAATGTATGAGAAGAGCTGGAATGACAAAAAAACCGTGTCAAAAAATAAGAGAGAGACAATATAATTTCATAGGACGTGCAATGAGAAGAGAGGGCATTGAAAATATTATTACAACAGGAAAAATAGAAGAAAGAAGATCAAGAGGAAGACCAAGAGAAATGATACTGGACAGTCTGACAGGATGGTGTGAGAGGAGATCACCAACTGAGCTGATAGCCTGCATAAAGGATCGTATACTCTGGAGAAGCATAATAGCCAACGGCAGTCTGCACGCACCTGATGATGATGATGATGATACACACGTAAACACATACAAACACATAAGCTGATGTTACGATGCCATTACGCTATTACAGCCTTGTACATCATATATTCTCATATAATCTTATTATTCTCTATCAAACATGAACAAACAAAAAAAAAACACATTTTTATAACGCAAAGTATTGTTATGTCTATTATTAATTTCCATTCATCTTTTGCTGCTGCTGTTTTCTTCTTGTTCAAAGATAGCAGGATTTATTCCCATTGGTCTCTCTGTCTTCCCATCTGCATGAGTCCGTACCGTTCAGATAGGGCCTTAAAACAACTATCCTCAAAAAACAGAAAGAACGCGGTAAGTGGATCAAAGCCCAGGGAAAATAAAATAGCAAATGAAAAAGTGTCTCGGATTTAGCTGTGAGGTCAAGAAAAACCCTTGCCTGAAGCTGAGCACTGGGTTGGCTGCAAAAAATGGTGGTGAGTGATCCTTTCCTAATGAAGATGATATCTGGGCTATAATATAACTGATCCTAACCGGAAAACTTCAGAAATGACATAATAGCCCTCTGGCGCCCGTGGCTGAAGCACAGCTTCTTACAGGAAACTAGATGCACCGTTTTCTCAGTGTTTTCTGATATATATGTTTGAACTGTATAGTTCTAAATAGATATAGAACAGAACAGCGGTTTCTGCCCTTATCTTAATCATAGACCCCGCTTTATAATATCTTTGGTTGTCCCAGACCCTCAAGATTTAAGATTTAAAATCTAACAAATGCGTCAAATGTTTATTTAGAAGTGCTTATCAATGGTCGTCAGACTTGTGGAGGAGGGAGAAATAAGCGAATATGCACATACTACAAGAACTTAATATTGAAGAAGGCTGGCTAGTAAAGAGGATTAAACAGAGAAAACTTAAATATTTTGGACACATTAAACGTCATGATAATTTAGAGGAAGCTGTCTTGGAAGGGTACACAATGGGGAAAAGAAAGAGAGGAAGACCAAGGCGAAGATGGCTGCAAGGAATCGCTGATAATCTGCAAATGGATGCATCAGCAGCAGGCCATCTTGCTCACAACCGAGAGGCCTGCAGGAGAGCTGTTAGGGAGGCAAAGTTATAAATGAATGAATGACACATGCTTTATATCTTTATTGACATGGTTCTAATCGAACTGAATAATAATAATAATAATAATAGACACCCAACACTGGCCTAATATTACTTGTTAAATAATTCAGAAGGATGGCGCTGTATTTCACTTATAAGTCTTGTTATGCCAGGCTTAGTAGCTGAAAGTTGTATCTTGAGCTCTTATTGTGCGGTTGTGTTTTTAAATGGGTCTTGTACTGTTTGTTTTAGTTAAACAAGAGCAGAGAACAGTTTTTGCACACAAGCGTGTCATTATGGACGGTATCAATACTTTCATAACCCTCTTTGATAGTTCCAGAAAATCTGCCAGATATTGTTCCTTGAACTGCAGGTTCGGACCAGCATCTGTGGATATTTTTATGAGTGTGTCTTCATCTGCTGGTGTTGAGACGCTCTATATAGTTAGAGGGTGTCTTCATCTGGTGGCGTTGAGTCGCTCTATATAGTTAGAGGGTGTCTTCATCTGGTGGCGTTAAGTCGCTCTATATAGTTAGAGGGTGTCTTCATCTGCTGATGTTGCATTGCTCTATATAGTTAGTTTGCCGCAAAGAAGCATTCAGAAAAAGCATGTTACTCCATCGGACAGAGTTAAAGTAGTAATGCCTTTCCACCCGCATGGTCAGATGGTTAAGAAAATTATTTATCTTCATTTGCCAATAATTCAGCTCGACCCCGACACTCGCGAAATTTTCTCTGATTCACCCCTGTTGGCATACAAACGTGAGCCAAACCTTAAGGACATCCTTGTTCACAGTCACTTGAAGGGAAGCTTTACATATGTTGGTACCAGAAAATGTAACCGCCCCCGCTGCGTTACCTGCCCTGTAGTATGGGAAACAAAAACGATCACCTTTCCCAAAACTATCCTCATTCTTCATGAGGGATTCACATGCGAGTCTCGTAATGTGATATATGTCATCGTATGCAAAAGATACAGGATAACGTATATTCACAAGACTGGCCTCAGATTAGAGCCATGCTTCGAAACCAGTCCCAAATCATTTCAATAGTCCCAACCAAAGAGGCAATTCTGATTTTCTGGTAACAGCCATCAAACAATGCCACACAGATGACACAAGCCGCCTAGCGCTTGAGAACCGCTACATTCATGATTATGGGATGCTGGAACCATACGGGTTAAACTCTCTATTCAGCTACACATAACATTCTCCTCTTCAACAATTATAATCCCTCTCTACTAAGCTCCACTCCCTTCTCACTTGTTACACATAGTTCAGAACCTCCTCACAGCATCATATTACAACCCCTCTACCCTAACTATAATCATCTATTTCACCTTCTCCTAGCTAGGTTAACATTGTACCACTCTCTCTCCCCTCCACGGTTTCCCCACCCACCACCCCCAGTTACGACCCACATCACATGTCTCAATTTAAACAGTCTCTACGCCCTACAATGCTCACTTCTGACACACAGCGTCGAACAATCCACATCTTACAGTAACAGCTAAGTGCTCTATTCATTTTTTAAATAGCATTCACGTGAATCTACTTTATCTCCTCTCTCTATTTCTTCGTCCTGTATGTTTTTGTATGATTAAGGCTCACGCCGAAACGTCACAACTTTGCAATCGTTAAGTAATAAAGCTGCTGCTACTTTTTTCCTGGTTTACACATTTTGGTATCACAGCTTTACTGGAGTGCTTCATGTATAGCTGTATATTTATACACTAATTATTGTGTATATAGTTTGAGCGTGTCGTCATCTGTTGATGTTGAGTCGCTCTATATAGTTAGAGCGTGTCTTCATCTGCTGGTGTTGATTCATGTTCATTGACACTACGTGAAACAGATCTCTAATAAACCTTTTCACGTGACGCAGAACAGGAAAATATTCACATAAAATACGGTATAAATCTTTCAAATGCCCTGTGATAACTGATGTCTTCAGTTTGTCTTCAGACAACTCTTTGTCGAAAGAAAAGTTCTGAGATTTGGAGATGTCTCATTCGAAAAGCGATAATGCCACAACTTCAACTTTTTCACCATTGCTTCGATCTTGTCTTTAACTTGAAAAATTGCAACTTTCCTCCCGTAAAAATGAAATTGAATTAAATGAAAGAAAGTATCCAACAAATATGCTTATTTACTAACCAGGAAAAATCTCTCAAACGAGTATACAGATAAAATTGTAGCTCCATCAGAAAAAATCTTGTCTCTCAATTCAAAAACTTGAGACAAAACTTTTCTTCATCGTAGCCAGCGAGTTTCAGCGTACAGAAAAAAGTTGATGGTGTTAACCGTTCGTATCTTTGCAAGGCTGCTCAAAAAGTCTTGAATTCAGTGATTTGTTTCTTAAAGTTGACATTTTGACTAAATCATTTAAGATCTATATTCTTCTGGTATCTTCTTAGTAACCAGAGCTTCCTTATTTTTGCAGCAATGGTACCAAGTCACCGACTTTATGATTTTATTAATCCATGATGCGAGTACAGAAAGGTTTTAAAACTGTGCTCGTACCCAGTCTGTGCTTATTCCAACGCATTTCGAACAATCAGTATCATAAGATGCTATAGTTTATATAATAAGATATATAGTTTATATCATAAGATGCTATAGTTTATATCATAAGATGCTATAGTTTATATCATAAGATTCTATAGTTTATATCATAAGATCTATAGATTATATCATAAGATGCTATAGTTTATATCATAAGATGCTATAGTTTATATCATAAGATCTATAGATTATATCATAAGATGTTATAGTTTATATCATAAGATGCTATAGTTTATATCATAAAATGCTATAGTTTATATCATAAGATGCTATAGTTTATATCATAAGATGCTATAAACTCGTTTAAGCTATTCTTCTTCAGCTGTGTTATGAAGCAAAGAGGAGATGTCCTAGAAAATATTTCTCTCGTGCTCATATCTAACGTAGTACAGTAAGGTCGCCTTGTCCAGTTGCAGATCTAAATACTGGGACATGGGAACTATTTCTAATAACTGTTCCTTGATACCGGCTAACAATCCGTCAATTCTCTCCTTAAATGCATCATGTGACAGAGGTATTAATGAAGGTCATTGGCAGCTTTCTCGTTGATCAATGCAGAAACCATGATATTTTTTTTGGCAGCAGGTAAAATACATTTTTCCAGTTTGTGTGCGGTTTTCAGGTTCTCGCTATTAGCTGAGAAACTTCAAATGAGGCCCTCATTGCATTTACATTAGCACAGCCAAATGCAATTTTTTATATTTTAAGCTTTTTCCCTTTGCTTTCCTGGAGCTCCTGCGCCTTAATAATAAAAAAACGATGCTTTTTGTTGCATGCTCTTTATGTTTTGTATCGAGATATCTTTGCAGGTCTGATGGTTTCATGACCTCATTCGACAATACACAGCAACGTAAGACACATTGTAGTTGTTGGTTGTCTTCTGGACCTGTACACGTGAAGTCAGTCGGCACATCTTCCTTGTTTTAATGGTGGCATGTCTAAGATGACTGGAAGAAGCTTCATTTTGCTTTGAATATGATGCACCCTCATCAGCATCATTAGTACTCCTCGTGTGTTACAAGATAAGTCAGCGATCCATCTTGGGCTCAGCCGAAATCTACTAATGCGAAAGTTGCTGGAATAAATTCGAAACTGGTTTTACTCAACAATAAGAAAATGCTTTAGTTCTAAGAAATTATTTTTTAAAAAATCACTTCGTGAGAAGAAAAACGGCCACGTTGAATAATCCAGAGTTATCACTTCATAATCTGTCCGAACACTCACTCACACTTACCAACTCCGACTCTCTCTTCCCATCTTCCTTTATAAATATACATTTCTTTGAGAATACTAGTCACATTTAGAGAATCTTGGTAAGCATAAGGAGCAGGCGATGAACTCACATTGCATCACGTAACCTAGCCGAAGAAAAGGAAATTAAAATTTTCCTCTTCGTTTTCTTTCATATTTTTTCTTCCTATATATTTTAACTGTAAAAACGTAAAAGCTCTTAAGATTTTTTCCAAGTCTTCATGGACTCCTTGTTATGACATCTTGGATCTAATAGGATCTGCGGACCAGAGGTTGAGAACCACTGGCTTAGAGTAAAGTACTGCTTGGTTAATTCACAATTCAAGAGCGTCGATATTTAGTATCGATACTAAACTGTTCGCATTTTTATTCAGAGTAACAGTGCGAAGATATGAAAACCCAGCACCTGAAGTGTAGAATGGTAGTCGTCGCATCTTTCAGTTTCATTCACATAATAATATGAATATGCTTCTTTGTCTGTCTGTCTGTCTGTCTGTCCACCACGAAATCTGTTTACCAGTTCTTCTGTTTGTCAGAAGCAAAGACAAACAGTGCAGGAAAAGAAGAAATCCCGTCTGCCCACGCCGTGCCGTGCTGTCCTATTGTTTGTTCGTGAGTTCGTGTCTGATTATGTCTGTCCACGTGTGCTGCTGTCTGTCCGCGTGTGCTGCTGTCTGTCCATGTGTGCTGCTGTCTGTTCGCGTGTGCTACTCTCTGTCCGCATGTTGCTGTCTGTCAACGTATGATTCTGTTTGTCCCGTATACGTTTACTCAAATGTTACCGTCTCGGTCTTTCTTTCCTTTGTGTAACTAATAAATCACGGTGATAATAACGTCTTATGTATGCAGGAAACTCTCTACCGTAGAGAGCGGAACAACAACACAACTCCTTCAGATCATCAGAGGAAGTACCCCCCCTCAGACAAGTGTTTCGGCCCTTTAAACTCCTGACACCGTCTCGGTCTTTCTTTCCTTTGTGTAACTAATAAATCACGGTGATAATAACGTCTTATGATTTTCTTTCTGGTAACTTAGATTTCATGTGCCTGTGTGTGTGGGGTGGGTTGTTGCGTGCTTGAGAACCCTTGTTCTAGAATCTCAGGTTTGTTTAATCCCAATGCTGGCTGAGACCAAGGTCAGGCCTGGTCATCATGTAACACAGAAAAGTTCTGAATGATTGCAATATTGATGAACTAGTGTTTTCCGTCGAATTTACTGTAGTTCTTATAGTTCTTTCATATGATCGCGAGGATAGACTTTCTGTCACCGCGACAGCTTATGACTTTTTACTAGCAATTGAAGCCTTATAACTATTCATATAAAATCTTAGGGCATACAGTTCCCTGGTTTCGTCTTTGAAGCACATAATCATTGTTCACAATTTCAAACTCTAGCGTTATTTTTTTGCACAAACTGTGACCAAAAATGCCTAAATGTACACTGCAGTAGATCAACAACTCGAAAATATCTATTAGGTCTGCCTGTCCATCTGCTCTATCTGTCGTTGCTCTTTTATATGTCCTTCTCTTCTTCTTTTCTGTCCTCTCTATCTTTTCCAAAAACTGCATGCCTTATGATATGTAAGCCAGTTGCCCAATAAGACACATCTCTAGATCCTTCTATTGGTTAGATGGTTGACTACATACTGGTTGGACTTCGGGATAAGTCGGTCCACTCCCTTTGGTCATGTTATTGGTCCGCTGGTCTATTCATGTGTGCAAATTACGTCCTAAGATTAGCAAATATGCCTCGCCTGTCAATAAGTCTGTTGCATCAAATCCGTCTACTGTATTCAATTTTTTTCGCGTTGGGTAAACTTTCTTATCCAGTATCCCTTGTTCGGAATACCTTCGAGGATTATTAGTCCAAACTCTGTCTACACAGTGTCCGTCTGTCTGTCTCCATATGTACTAGTGTTATCTGAGTAAATCCTCTTAGTGCGTATTCAGCGTCCCTGTATCTAGTATTTCTAAGTATCTGCTTCATTCTTTCGTAATAATACTAATACCGTGGGAGTGATCTTCACTCATCGGTTCTCAAATTATTTACTTCGTTTCTTATCTACTTTATACTTATCGATAATAATGAAAACTATAATAAAAATGCTAGTAATAATAATAACAACATTAATATTAATAACATTATCCTAATATATAACGCTATAATAATACTACAACTTCAACTTACAAGGAACTATGTTACAAACAGCCTGATGTCACACGTGCAATTACTCTGAAATTAAAATACCGATTGCGCTTTATTTCAGCGGTAGACCTCGCTACAGGTGATGTTGCAAGTCACGGCTCGCATAGCCAGCCATGTTTATTGTGGCTATGTCAATATGGCAGATGTTGAAAATTTGTTTAATTGTCGACGCGTTTCCACCATTTCATTTCATCTCAGTTTTTCCTCATATTTTAACTAATTTGGAAACTGTTAGCGGATGTCCTGATTTAGCACAGAACTAGTCTCACGTGAAATGTTGGATAGCATCCCATATTCAAAACTAGACAAGAAAGAGCGCATCACATTCGCTGTAACTATTTCTGGAACATTCTGAATCATTACTTACTTATACCAGATATGAAGTGTTCCTACACTGATTTTGATTTACAGCAAAATGTGATAATTGTACTGAATCGACTCTGGGTTAGAAGTCTATGGACATATTTCAGTATATCTGTACTTTCTAAATATGCGTGGTGTAAGCAATGTAACATATTTTTAAAAATATTTTTCTCGTTTTCTCATTTTTCCTGTCTTCGTTTACAGTTCCCTTTCTGCGTTTTCTGTGTTTCTTATTCATTGTTTGAATCTTTTTTTGAATTCGCGTATTTGTTTTCTTTCTGTTTCATTTATTTTTTCTTGCTTTTTTCCCTACTTTTTGACATTTTTTCCTCATTATGTCTCCGTATTTACCATATTCTTGAATTTGTTTACTCCGTAGTTTTCACTCCCGTCTAATTCCAGTCTTATTCCCGTCTTATTCCCTTTTATTCCCGTATTCCATTTTTTCACTTTTTATTTGTTTTTTATTCCTTTATTTTGTCCATTTTTCTGTAATTTCCCTCTTATTTTTGACTTTTTTTTTCACTTGTCTTTCATTCATCTATTTCTTTTTTACGAAACCTCCTTCCCTCATCCCTCCCAACCTTAACCTATAAACCTACAAGTTATTCTTTGCCGTCGTATAAGATTTATCACTGTCACATATTATTCATTCATTGCTGCAAATGTCTTCTCTTCTCGAACAAAACTATTGCCCATATCTACCTCTTCGCTCCCTTTCATACATTAACATACACACACATACAGACAGATTCTTCATGAGTGTTTTAGAAGCTCTGTTGGTCGTGCCTACATGTTGTAGTTCACGACCTTCATCTTTCTCCACTTCATTTAGAACTTTCTGCATGTTTCATATAGTCTTTTTTACAGATTCTCTCCATTTTTTTTTCACATCTTAAAAAGTAAAATCAGCATCTTATTGTTTATGCCTTATGCACTGTCCCAGCTGCTGCTGTCTGCTGAGGATATTTTATGATATTTACTATTTTTAAGCTGACATGAAAACGTTCGCACGAACAGTGAACACGCACAGTTTATACATGATACTTGAGCATGCACGAATCACACACAGGGGCAAACAGCCGACGAGGAGAAGAGAAAGTAAAAAATGTATAATAGGAATGTTTGGAGGGAGAACTTGTTAGCGACGCGTGATAAACTTTGGACCGCACAATTTTTTATTCACATATTAGTTGTGTGTGTGTTTTTTTTTTTTTAGCAAACGTGCCATATTTGGACGCTTCATACTGGGAAGAAAAGCAAATACGTATGTCTCGTAAATCACGCGGTTAAGCTTTCCGAAGCTAATTTTTTTAGTACACAAGACTAGTCTGTTCCTTACAGGTTTTTATTGAGTAAAGACTCCAATCTTTAACTGCCCCTTGTATTTATAATTCTCATATTCCATGTTCAAAATCTCATTTGACGATCCAAGGTCGTAATCCATTTTTATCTGTCCAGTTTCGAGGCTTCTCTATCTGTACCTAACACTAACCTTTTTTTTTCACGGAGATGGGGTTGTTAGCCCCAAGCTCCAACCCTCAACCTGGAGGACCAAGACTTTATATTTGTATGCATGGAAGACGCACACAATATGGTAATATGTAAAGGAAGAAAGCCAGAACCCTTCTATATAAGAACTAGTTTAAAACAAGGCGATACATTATTTCCATTATTATTCAACCTGGTACTATAAAAGGTAATCAGAAAGGTGAAAGAAGAAAGCAGTACAGATGAACAAGCTAAAATACTAGGATACGCTGACAACATCGACCTAGTGGGGAAAACTATTCAAGAAAACTATTCCTGCACACACCAGAGAGATGTGGCACTAAAAGTAGGCTTGACCATTAACCAAGATAAGACAGAGTATATGAAGATATCAAGAGACCAGAGGCAGAATGATCCAAATTGTATAAATGTTGGAGATATAATTATTAGGGAGGCAGAAACATACAAATATCTAGGCACAACCTTCAGCAGAAGCAACATAGTAAGCGAGAAAAGCAGAGTACAGGTCATAAAATATACTTTGCCTTGCAACACCTGTTAAAATCCAAAATCCTGTCCCAAAACACCAAAATAACAATCTACAAAACTATGATAAGACCAGCCGTCATGTATGGATCAGAAAAGTGGAGTACAGCAAAGAAAGATGAACAATAACTGCAGGTCTTTGAGAACAAGATCCTAAGAAGAATCTTTGGGCTGATAAAAGATACCAACAGTGGAGAATGGAGAGCTAGAAAGAACACAGAACTGAACAGCTTATTTAAATCCCAACGAATTATCAATGTCTTGAAACTGAACAAATGACGCTGGTTGGGCCACGTAGAAAGAATAGAAAAGAACAGACAAACGAAAATGATGTTTGCACAAGAGATGAAGCAAACAAGACCACTGGGTAGACCAAGACAGAGATGGAAAGATAACAAAGAAGAGGGTATAGAAGAAATTGGTGTCACAAACTGGAGAGAAAAGATTAGGAATAGAGAGGAATGAAGGCGAATTCTATCTGCAGCAATAAGCCTTAATGGCTGGGAAAGCTGAAAAAAAAAAGAAGAGGGAGAAGAAGAAGAAGAAAGATTCTATTGTTGTCGAGTCATTTTGAACGTTGTTTTAAGAAGTAATATCTCCTTATAGAGCATTTATCAGACTGGGCTGGTAATAGCATGAGATAACTCATATGACAGGGAAGTGAGGTTTTCTGTACTGAATACACAGACTATAGTCCTCCTCTGATTAGCAGTTTCTTAATTAACTTAGTGTCGGGCTACCTGTGCTATAATGTCGATAATGAAACGCTTTGGGGTGGGGTGGGGGAGGGCAAGTTCTACAACATTACTTGATATACAAATCTATGGATTTGATTTTTTAATGAACTAACCAATGGAATCAAGAATTCTTTGAGTCCTCGTTGAATGCCACACAGTGCTTTATTCACAAAGCCATTAACTGAGAACACAAAAACTTCTCTTGTCACTAACACTACCTACAATGTTTTCTTACATATAATATGGCGCATCATAAAGAAATGGCAGGTGTTGAGCTACTGTACCTTGTTTCAAGTATTTGTCACTTTACATCAGTGCCTGTAATTGTTTCACAGAATAAAAATGTTGTACCCAAATATTATAAATATGATCCATCATTCATTTCATGTACCAGTTTTCCCAAGTGACTTGTAGCCGCCTTCATTAAAGTCCTAATTAGCTGCAGTTAAGAGAAGGATTAACACCTGTTCAAGCAGTGTCCTTGGCCAAGTTTTTGTTGACATCCCTCTGTAAACTGGACGAGAACGTTCAATAAAATTATAGAAAGTGAAAGGAGCTCTTATGAAATTAAAGGGATTCGCGAGAGCTGCGAAGAAGATGAAAGAGCTTTCATAAATCAGTTTTAAAGAAAAAAAAAAGATTTGTAAAACCTGACTGACAAAGGCTGTGTACGAGACAGTTTAAAGCAGATCTGGTAAATTAAATGAAGAAGATTGAATGAAGAGGTAACTGAATTAAATGTTAAATGAGTAACATTTCAGATATTACTCTAACAGTGTAACTCGGCACTGAATTTTCCTTTTTTTAATTCAGGATTTTCTTACTGATATTAAAGTGTTTTATTACCCAGTTGAAAAGCCCACACTGCCCCTTAGTACGGTTGAAAGCAAGGTCGAACAGACAAGGACGCTCCGCTGCATGATTGTACCACTGTTAAGCAACACGCAGTGGTGAGATTTCTTGGGGTAGAAGGAGTGAAACCTGTTTAAACTCACCATAATATGTTGGCTCAGTACGAAAGTGAAAACAGTATGACTCAATGAAACGTTTATGAATGGGTAAACAGGTTTAAAACAGGAGGAACAAGTGTAACCGACGATGGTCGGTTTGACCAGCCATCAGCACACAAGCCGACATGGGCAGGGCGCTAGTCTTGATCAAAGAAAATCGACGGACCACGTTGTCCGCTGTTGCTGCACACTTGGTAACCGCACATACCATAATGCCTGATGATTTGGGACAACTTAAAGCTTGTGCAAGATGAGTATCAGAATGGCTTGCTGATCTTCACAAGCAACAGCGCAGAGAGGCCGTAGCCCAATTTCCAAAACATTATGAAGAAGATCCAAGTGTTTTGGAGCGGATTGTCACCGACGACGAGGTATGGGTCCATTACTGTGAACGGGAAAGCGAGAGACAAAGCATGCAGTGGAAACACTCGCCTGCTCCAGTGAAGAAGAAATTCAGCCACCAGACCTCCTCCAAGAAAGTAATGCTGACCTTTTGGGACATAAATGGTCCTGTATTGGCTCATTTTCAGGAACGCTGACAGCGACCAGTGCAAAGTACTGTGCTATACTTAGGGAGAAACTTAAAACTGCAATTCACAGGAAAAACAGCTTTGTTGTATCTTGGCAATGCACGTCCTCATGCACCGGCTGGTAGCTTCTGATCGTAAGTTGAAAGTCTGTCTTCCTCATAGCCTATACAGCCCGGATCTGACGCCGTGCGATTATCACGCCTTCTGTCCGCTTAAAGAGGCTCTACGCAAATGCAGGTTTACCTCTGATGATAATGTCAATGAAGCGGTTCGGATATGGATTCAAGAGCAACAAGGAGATACAAGAAGTTCATCGACCTACAGGAGGACTATGTGGATAACCGCTGTGTTCATTTGCTCACATATGTATGCAGGAAACTCTCTACTGTAGAGAGCAGAACAACAACACAACTCCTTCAGATCATCAGAGGAAGTACCCCCTTTTCAGACAAGTGTTTCGGCCCTGTTAAATTCCTGACACTCTGGGGGGGGGGGGGGGGGAAGAAGGGGTCCCTCTGGGTCATGACTCCCAGAAGTCTTGTGAGTTGTTACTTTTTCTTCGTCCCGGGATTGAACCCATGCACTTCCAGTTGGCACTGCACTTTGAAGTGCGTCTTTAGCGATTTTGCCCTCTACAGTAGAGAGTTTCCTGCATAGTTCCGTGTCCTACTGACTGATGTGTCACACTACAGTGTAGTTCCATGTCACTGATATGTCTCACTAGGGCGTGGCTTCATGCCATTGCCTGATATGTCATACTAGAGCGTGTTTTTATGTCATTACCTGATATGTCACACAATAGCACGGTTTCTTGTCATTACGTGATATGTCACATAACAACACTGTTTCATGTCCTGATATGTCATAGTAGAGTTTCATATCATAACATGACATGTCAAATCAGAGTTTGGTTTCATGTTATCACCAGGTATGTGACATTAGAGCATGGTTTTATGTCGTTATCTGATATATCACATTAGAGGGTGTTATTTGTCTGGTGAGAAAACACGAAGATTAGACTATCACAACGAAAGGAGATAAGCCTGTGCAATCACTTACAGATATAGCACACATCAGTACGCTAGTCACAAAGAAAAATATCTATGACTGTCACAGCTAACTGAATACATATAAAACGTATTGTGAACCAATGCATATTTGAATAGTAATGTATGCCGAAGTCTCGTTTTTTTTTAAAATCACGGTACAGTTTGTCACAACTAATATTATATGAAACTCCTACTTGTGTTAAAACTGTATTCTTGAATTTGTTTACCCCTGAGTTTTGTCTGTTTTCACTCCCGTATTATTCCCGTATTCCATTTGTTTCACCTTTATTTGTTTTTAGTCCCATATTTTCTCTATTTTTCTGTAATTTCTCTCTTCTTCTTGATTATTTTTTTTCACTTGTCTTTCATTCTTCTCATTCCTTTTTATGAAACCCCATTCCCTCATCCCTCCCAACCTTAACCTAAACCTACAAGTTATTCTTTGTCGTCGAATACGATTTATCACTGTAGTACATTATTCATTCATTGTTGCGACTTTCTTCTCTTCTCAAACAAAATTATTGCCCATATCTGCCTCTTCGCTCCCTTTCAGACACACGCAGAGAGAGAGAGAGAGAGAGAGAGAGAGAGATGTTTCAGAAAGGTTATATTATATTCATGTCATTAAGAAAATGATTGCTACTAACACATGCTGGAAACTACTACATAATCTAATACCCATACCTAGTAGTCACTTTAAGCTGTTAAAACTTTTCATTTTCTATTTTTCCGCAGGAGCAGTAGACAATAAGGCGCATCTATCAAGTCTTCAGTCACACGCATGGAAATCTCTGGGCTGAATATCTTTGGCATACAAGACGCAAGACGAGTACTGGAACAGCATGAATACGTTTGACCCCAAAAAGTGTGCTTTTTGCCAAATTGGTCTATTTCAGCCTCGAATAAAATGTTTCAAGTTCGATAATGAAATCTGGCTAAGTGGATGTCACATGGTTCCGGGAATGGTGTTATCAAGATGAAAGAACTCAAATATACATGTATAATATGGCCGATTGGCTGAGACTTATTATTGAACTGCTTCTGACAGCTTCTTCTGTGGGTAAGGCATTTTTTTATACTTCTGTATGATATTCTTAGAGAGACATGGAAAGAGAAAAAAGAGGGGGGGGGGGATACAACAAAAGAGAGAGGGAAACACAGACACACACAGACAGACACGAGAAAGAAAGAGAGAGTGACAGAGAGAGAGAGAGAGAGCGAGACAACGGGAAAGAGAGAAAGAGAGAGCTTACCTAAGCCTGTTTTCATTAACTTCGCAACTCACGCAAGCCTATTATATTTTAATTATCACAACTATACAGTTCTTTAACATAGTATCTTTTACTTATCACGACTATACAGTTCTCTAACATAGCATCTTTTACTTATCACAACTATACAGTTCTATAACATAGTATCTTTTACTTATCATAACCATGCAAGTTCTCTAAACTTTACTTACCTTTACTTATCACAACCATGCAAGTTCTCTAAACTTTACTTATCTTTACTTATCACGACCATACAAGTTCTCTAAAAGCTCTGCTATTTTCCTGCAGTTTATTTCTTTCACGAAACTTCAGTCATAGAAACTGTCAATTATTTGATTAAAAAAGAAGCAATTCTATATTTTGTTTCACTTTCAGATTAAGAAGTGATGCAGATTAAGTGCAGGTTAACAAGGGTCAGGTCAGCATATTTCCTGCCGTACCAGGAAGTGTTTTACGTTACTGTCTCAACAGAAACAGAATCATAGACATCAAACACAGAATCACAGACATCAAACACAGAATCACAGACATCAAACACAGAATCACAGACATCAAACACAGAATCATAGACATCAAACATAGAATCATAGACATTGCTTATAGACACTGTATAGATAAACACACATAGTACTACAGTTCTCTTGTGTGTAAGGAGACCTCATCCACGTATGTCTGTTTTCTTCTGATGTTGAAAGTTTGTACAGTCTGTGGTATCCGTCAGTGGTTTGTCGAGGTCAGAAGAAATCTTATCTCATATGTCTTCAGACACTATTTTTTTCCAAGGTCTCGTCGTCCTGTTCTTGTATTTTTCTTCGTACATGAAAGAAAGTGGCGATAATGTGGAAGTACGTTTACCATAGACAATAAGAGAAAAATAACAAATATCAGTGTGTAAAATACAGGCATTATGAAATTTAGTTTTAAAAAACCATTAAAATTGGGAAAATACTTTTTGCATTCGTAAAACTGGTGGCTTATGCAAAGAAAAAAAAAGCAAAAATTCAAACAGAAAACGCCACACTTCCGTACCTGAGAATATAACAGGACAGCTATCAATACACTTCTGATAATACCTGAGAGTATAACAGGACAGCTACCAATACACTTCTGATAATACCTGAGAATATAACAGGACAGCTACCAATACACTTCTGATAATACCTGAGAATATAACAGGACAGCTACCAATACACTTCTGATAATACCTGAGAATATAACAGGACAGCTACCAATACACTTCTGATAATACCTGAGAATATAACAGGACAACTACCAGTACACTTCTGATAATACTTGAGAATATAACAGGACAGCTACCAATACACTTCTGATAATACCTGAGAATATAATAGGACAGCTATCAATATACTTCTGATAATATTTGAGAATATAACAAGACAGCTACCAATACACTTCTGAACATAACAAAACGGAAATGTAGTTAAGATTATATTCTTGCACTATACCACATGAAAATGTAGCTGTGACTATATTCACCTTAATTAATCAACTCCCAGATATAGCTCCTGATGCGGTTGTTGCTATTGCATTGTCTCTCAGTGACTACAGATCTTTGTGTTGTGTCATTTACGTTGTGGTGATGATCTTGAAATAGAGGCGTCAAAAATGAAACTAATATGACATTCATAATTTCCAGCAGCGAATATGTGAAGACCTCGTTCTTTGGTGGCTGTTGTTTACAATCTGGGAACCATGTGCCGTCTCATCTACACTCAGCTCAGCTCTCGTTTGTAGCTAAATATTCAACATTCATCTTCACAGTATATAAAACTGTAAATGCAGCATCACGTGTTGTGCTGTTAGTCCATAGAATTAAGGTTCCCCTGACTGAGCAGCGCTTGACATGGACCAGACGTACTTCTGAAATGGCGCGAAAGGTTACCGGATATAACTAGCTAGCGCCAGCCAGAATATCCGGGTAAGTAATTCTTGACCGCTGCTACAAGGAAATGAATGGAGAGATTACTGGAAGTCTGACAGACAGAAAAACTGATCAGAGATTAACGTAGATATACTGAAAGGCAGCCAGTGTCATAATCCCAACCCTAACCCTAAACCCATAATTCACTCACAGACGCATAATAACATTTATTTGTAAGATCACCTGTATATTTGAATTAGCAATTCACTCATCCTTCCTTCCTCCTTCCCTCTGTACATCCATCAACCCATCAGTCCATACATCCATTAACCCATCAACTCTTCATCACTCCACCAGTCAGCTTATCAGTTCATTCAACTATCCTCCATAATTTCTTTCACAGATCCACTTATCAGTCTATCCGTCTACGCATGCGTCCAACAGATAAGCCACATCCACCATGAAATGCCCATCCACCTACCTGTCCATTCAGCTAATCGTCCACTCATTCATTTATCCATTCATCCATCCATCCATCCGTCTGGTCATTTATCCATGGAAGATCAATGATATTCACTTCATCTCAAAAAATCATCTTGTGACCTCTTTGCTGATGACTGCACAGTTTACACTAGTGACAATGACTGTATTAACCTTGAGTCAACTCTTCAAATTGGAATAAACAGTCTAATTAACTGGAGCAACAACAACAAAATGCTCATAAACATCAGCAAAACAAAATCCATGCCCATTACAACAATACAGAAATTAACAAATTCACCAACTACAACACTACAGCTTCACACTGGAACTTCACATATAAATAATGTTAGTGAACATAAAACTCTAGGTCTCACGACTGACCACCACATCAGCTGGAATCATCATGTAGACAATCTAACCAAACTCACTGCACAAAAAGTTTACTAATTTACTCAGATTAAACATTTTCTTGACATATACACCAGATGAATATACTACATATCACAGATACAGACACACTTGGACTACTGTTCCACAGTCTGGGATGGTTGTTCCATGTCAAACATGAAAAGACTTTGCTCAATTCACAAACCAGCAGTAAAGCTTATAGATGACAAACATGCAGCAAACATAAGGACAAACATCTTGATATTCTACCCTTCAAGAAGAGATTTCTTTTCAACAAGGTCAAGTTAATTCATAAAATTCTATCGCACAATGCTCCACCCTATCTGTGGTCGTTGTTCAAATCCAACCCAAAACACAGTCAACGCTTAAGCAATTGTACTCTCCCAAAACGAAGGCTTGACATATTTAAAAAAGCTCCCCTTACTCAGCTGCCTACCTTTGGGATGCCCTACCAATTCATGTAAAACTTATAAGTAATATTCCTTCTTATAACTTTAAACTTTGTCAACATCTGTTTGATATGGACTATATGCCTCCCTAAGCATAATCTAAAATAGTTTAAAGTATGGGTTGATTGCTGTTAAAAAAATTGTTACTGCTTTTCTATAAATGTGTTAGTTTTGAATGAATGTAAGAATGCAAGTTTATTTCACGTTGTTGTATAAATCAGAGTGTAGAGTGTATGTACATGAGATAAGTTTATTATTTATTTATGTAATCATTTAATGTGTCTTCATGACTATTATGCTAATTAACAAATGCTGAATGACTGTGATTGTGTGAAAACTGTATGATGAAGAGCAGAATGTCAGACGGGCCTGCATGCCCAATTCTTAGCCCTTTGAAAATAAAGTAAGTTCTTTCGTTCGTTCCATCAACTTTCCACCCATCTCCATCCATCCATCCATCATCCATCCATCCATCTATCCATCCGTTCCTCTTCATCATGTCTCAAAAGGTTCGTTTACATGTTTTGCATATGTGTAAAAATAATAAATACATTAATGAGTACTGATAGTGGTCGTGTGGCTTCATCATATTTAACGAGGTAAGCGTTTGTTAGGTCATATAGGAAATCAGTATTCGCGTTATCGCCCTGTGCTATTATAATTAATAATTATAACACCGACGAACAGGAAACCTATTGAGTTTCCCATATGTGTGATGAAACCAATGATGAAATCAAAGAGAGTATTTTATGAAAAATGGAATTTTCACAAATAGAAAACAACAAGACCGTCGTAGAACGAGCAACCGTCTAGCCAGGACAGCATAGCGCATTAATAAACTGCTATCTTGCTGTCCCTCAGAGAAACGAATTCATGAAGCAACTAAAACGTTTTCAAGAAAGAGAGGGAGAGAGAGAGAGAGAGAGAGAGAGAGAGATTTACGACGTTCTACAGTCTCCTGCGCCTGATAACAATCATAACTGATGGCTCAGATTTACTTAGCAAGATCTATTTACATATGATTCGTCTTTATCATCATCGTAATCATCATCATCATCATCATAATCATCATCATCATCATCATCATCAATCTGTGTGGCTTCTCCCCTGGAAAGACTGGCTGCACGACATCTGAGCTTGTGGGTTCTCTTGCTTTCATAATGCTTCTTTCCTTTTTTTAAAAACATTTTGTCTGTCCATGTTTTTGTAAAGCTGCAGCATACATCCTTTGCTATGGCCGAAAGATGGCCCGTCGCCGTGTGTTGTTGGTTTTGGTTGGGATAAAACAGTTATCTGTGACAGAGCACGCGGATGGCACCCGTACACAAGTCAATTATTCCCACAAGAAAAGCAGATTCTGGCTACGAATACTTGATATATATTCATAGGCTTGTCACAATTCCGCCAGTCAAGACAGGTATTTATTTTTTGCTTATATAAATGTTGAAGGTTTCAAAGTATTCCATCTTCTGCGCTTTAAATATTTTTGAAATTGTATATTATTAATACTATGTGTAAGTGTGTATGTTTAACAGTTGTGTGCTTTTAGTGTTATAATATTAAGTGTAAGCGTGCAGATCCTAACCAAAAGTGAATCAAGGGCCGTAATGGTGGAAACTTTGAGCTGTGCTTCAGTTATCTTCCCTTCTCTCCATATACACACAAATACAAACGCACGCAAACACGCACGTAAACACACACGTACATCAAAACCCATCCCTCTATCTTACAACCTCTCACTCATCTAGCCTCCCTTAGGTCAGGGCGCGTCAGTTCATGAATTACCTACCCGTTTTGACTTCTGGGTTAACTTTGGTAAACATTCACTAAATCTCATATTTTTGATTAAAACACACACCACCTTCCATGAACTGACCAAACTCGGAGACATCCAAGAACCAGACAGCAGCCATCCCCACGGACGGTCGGGAGTCGACTCTCAGTCTAATCAGGGGACAGACCAAAACGAGGCTGACCTCCATCACGTGGTCAAGTCCATCGCCCACGACATTAGCTAGCAACCCCCCCCCCTCCCTTTTCCAACATATCTGGGGAAATTTCTAAGACAGTACAACGTATGTATGTATGTGTGTATGTATGTACGTATGCATGCATGTATGTATGTATGTATGTATGTATGTATGTATGTATGTATGCATGCATGTATGTATGTATGTATGTATGTATGTATATATGTATGTATGTATGTATGCACGTATAGATGTATGTGTGTATGTATGTATGTATGTATGCATATATGTATGTACGTATGTTTGTGTTTACGTGCATGAATGCCCGTGTTCGCGAGTGCGTGTGTATGTGAATCTTCTATTCGGTAATATTTCTAATAAAAGTGAATTAAACAGGTTTTTAACTTTACACTTTTTAGACATCTTCTAATAGACGAGCACACACACACACACACGCATCCTTCGGCTAGAAACTCTGGCGACTGGAAAAGCTGTTTCTGGTAGATACTGTAGACTTGAATGATTGCCAAATCATTGCTTCAAATAAGTGATGCGTGCAGAAGTCTTTAGCCCATGAAAGATAGGCTGTGAGAATCGCTTTCCATACTTGAATAGTTCTGGTGCCGATCTGAAGAACACTCAAGCCATTCTGTTCTGCTGTGTGTAAGTGTGTGTGTATGTGTGTAGATGTGTGTGTGTGTGATGGAGACAAAAGAGGGGCAAGAGTGCGAATAAAAAAAAAGAATAGTTCTAAAAGACACTGATACAAGTTGTGGAGCGCTATGGAGACCGACCACGCTGAGCCGAAGAGCTTAGTTTTGAATGAGAGTAACGGTCTGATTTTATGACTTGGTCGAAACAGATGCATAGTCTCTTAAAAACTAAGGTTTCATATGTATAGATACATACTCACAGCATAAGCTTGTGACCAGACGAAGAATATTTTGTCAAATATATTTTTAAAGATATCGCAACAGTAGCAGAGACTGTGGGACATATGAAAAGAAAAGAACAGAAAGGAATGGGCCCTGCTGAAAATATGAAAGGAAAAATACAACAATACTGAAAGCTTTAGAAGCAATTATCTTACTATGTATTTAAAAATCGGAATTTATACATTACTAAGTTACAACGATTACTGTCATCGCTAGTTACAAGATATCACTAACATTTCTCTTAGTGTAGCTTTCTCTCGCTTTGTCCCCGTTTCTCTGATTGACATTAAGTAATTGTAACTGTAAAAAAGGGGGTGGTGGTGGGGGAGGGGGAGGAAGGGCCCAGGTCTGTTCTAGTTCTGGGGAGCAGCTCCGTTACCCCCGGGGCATGCCCGAGCGTGTTCGGCCTTTGAGGCGAGGATTTCCTTCAGTGTTGTGTACAATCAATGTTCATATTTCTCCCATCATCTCACTCCTGTCCTCAGTGATGAAACCGCCCGAAAGATTCTCTGTGAAAATAATATGTGCTAGGTCAGGAATGATGCTGATTAATAATCATTGTAGAATTAGAAATATACAGCGAAGATAACTGAAATTTTGCATCAAATGCTGCTATCCGATTTACAGTGTAAATTTGTAAATTTGTTCAATTTAAACAAATTGTTACTTGTCTGTGTTTTATAACTTTGGTGTACAACATAAAGCTGCGTGTCTTGGAGCTCATCTGTATTGATGTGCTGTCTTGCATTGTCACTGTTTCTCTCTTGCAGTGGCTAAACAACATATTCAATTTTCTCTAGCTCAGCGAAGAAATGTTGATGTTCACTGATGAGTTTTGGCTACGGCTGTCTCCAGCTTGTGGCCGTCAGCGAGTCTATCGTCGACGTGGGGAGCTCTAAACAGACTATATGTGGGCAGCGCTATATAGACTACAGATAGAGAACGCTATACAGACTATACGTGGATAGCGGTATGCAGACAACTGTATGGTGGAGAAAGTTCCTTTAGGACTGAGGCCTCATTAATTTGGGGAAGGAGCAGGGAAAGAGGAAAGACCTGACTGGACATCATCTCACATATTTAGTGGCATTCCGTCTGCGCAGAAGTTCAGGGCGCACACCTTTCTATGGCCAGAAAATTATCGGGGCGCAGCACTAATCAAACATGTATAAAACGAGCAGAATTCAGCGCCTTCCTTGTGCTACCCGCATATCTCCAGGGGCTGGAGTGGCCCTTCTGCACGAGTGACATAACATCCCTTTAAGCCTTTCCTTGCTCGTCTAGTTGGCTCCGTGAAAGACAAATGTCCGGCTTGCACTGGTGCTGGATTGTAACCACACTTGACACTTGACACTGGCTGCGTGAGCTTGTTTTATGACGGCATCGGACAGAATATTCTACCTGTCAAGTGTTGCAACTGATTTTGATGTTCATTAAAGGACATTGCCGGACACTCGGTTACTTCTGGCATTATTAAATCACACTTCTGTTATCTTAAGAAATATTATTCTTTGTCTGGTCACAAGCTTATGCTGTGGGTATGTATCTATACACATGAACCCTTAGTTTTTAAGAGACTATGCAACTGTTTCGTCTAATTCATAAAACCAGATCGTTGTTATCATTCAGAACTAAACTGTTTGGCTCAGCGTGCTCGGCCTCCATCGTGCCAAGAGTACAGAGAATTATTTGTAAGATCCATTCAAGAACTTCATGAAAACCTAGCTACTTCACATCCAGCTCCACGCCTGTACTTCAAGACTGGAACTGAATCAGCTGCAGCGAGTGCACGTTTACATTTTAAAGAAGACTAGAAAAATAAACTTTGGGAAGTCTCAGAGAAATACGAGTACGCCTGACGCAAAGTTGGTTTAACCGCTTTGACATAGATAGTTGTTTCATAAATTTAGCCAGTAAATTTGGGGAAATTGCTCCCAAAAACTTGGAACTGATAAAGCAGAAAAAAGACGTTTAAAAAAAAACCTGTGATTCTAAGAATCAATGGAAATATTTTATCACCATTTTAAGCTTCTCGTTTCTTGGCATCAGTTTAGTAATACAGTTATTTCAATGAGCCAGTCTTGGACAATCTCCAAACAAAGTTCACCCCAAACCTTTTTCTTCAATTATCGTCATATTAATCACATGATGAGACCTCTAAGGTGGTTACTTTCTTACCTACACTAATTGAAGAGAATAAATTTAAATTATATTGCATTTCTAATTAATTCTTGCATTGTATTCATCGTGTAAGTGTACAAAAGTCCGGAAAAAAAAGATATCGAAAGATTAATAATAAGATAAATGTGATAGAAGCCATGGGATTTTTTTCCGGGTATAGTGGTTGTGAGAAATGCGGAAGAGTGGCCACTAACAAATCTAATGGATATCAAAAAGAGAAGAGAAACGAAACTCGAAACCGATGAACAAAAATAAAAACTACTACCAGGAACCTCAACAATGCTGGGAAATTACAAAATTATGAATCGCAGAAACATCGATGATTTCTATTTGTTCGCTCATTAGTCGAATGAAGAAGGTGGCTGTGGATCATTTGATTTCCATTTGCGTACCAAAGAAAGCCGGAACTTTCTGCCAGGGCAATGTCTAACCTCCTACGAAGTCCCATCACTGCGTTAACTGCGTGACATATGTTGCCACAGTACAAAGAGAAAGAACCTTGTTCTAGAGTCAAACATGACTGCACTTTTCTGCTAGAACCACGCAGAAGTAGTATTAAGTGAGGGGCGCACGTCCATGTTATTGCTCTGCACTGTACATTTAGAACAGCTGATCACTGAAGTGAAAAATGTAAATCTTGCTTTAGCAACAAAGCAACAACCCTCAAACGCCAACGGACAAAGTGTGTAGAGAATATTATTAATGTTCTTGGTCCTTATTTTCGTGAAGAGTTAAACAACGATTGTGGAAGTGGTAACTACGGTTTGCAGACTGGTGAATCTAATGATTCACATCTCTCATGGATGTAAGGTCAGTGATCACAACCTGTGTGCATAGGGAAAATAAAACTAAAATTGAAAAGTCAACACAAGAAATCAGTACACAGAAAGATAAACAGCCACAGCCTGCAAGAAGAAAATACTAACATTAATTTCAACCAGGAGCTTGCCAATCATTCCAAAACACCCAGTGAAATTGAGGAGATAGGTATAGATGAGTTATGGAATTCTTACAGCACAGCCATAATCACAGCGGCAAAAGTAAGCGCTGGACTGAAAAATTTTGTTCTGGAAAATTTTATTTTGGACAGGAAAAATAACTAATGAAGAATGTATGAGAAGAGCTGGAGAGACAAAAAACCTTGTCAAAAAGATAAGAGAGAGACAATGTACTTTCATAGGACATGCAATGAGAAGAGGGGGCATTGAAAATATTATAACAACAGGAAAAATAGAAGGAAGAAGATCAAGAGGAAGACCAAGAGTAATGATACTGGACAGTCTGACGGGATGGTGTGAGAGGAGATCACCAACTGAGCTGATGGCCTGCATGAAGGATCGGATACTCTGGAGAAGCATAATAGCCAACGCCAGTCGGCACGGCACATGATGATGATGATGATGGACTGGAAAAACCAAATAGAAAAGCATGGATATCAGATAAAACATGGAAGTATATACATGAAAGACGAGCAGTCAAATTAGACATGTTGAATGCAAAAAACAGATCATGAAAGAGATTTGGCAAAAGCAAAATACAAAGAAATAGACAAGAAAGTAAAACGTTCAGCTAGAAGGGATAAAAGAGAATACACAGACAATATGGCGAAAGAGGCAGAAAAAGCAGCACAAACAGAAGACAGCAAAACTTTATATAACATACAAAAGAGGCTAACATGTACTATTACATCTAAAGAAAGACCAATCCTTAGCAAAACTGGAACACTATTAACATCAAATAAAGACCAAAAGCAAAGATGGGCTGAACATTTCCAAGAAATACTTAATTGATCACACCCAAAAGAATTGTTAAACCTTGAAACTGACTTACCAGCCCCACAACTAAATGTCAACCTAGATGAAATTAAATTGCATGAAATTGAAACAGCAGTGAATTTAATGGCTAACAACAAAGCTGCAGGTGAAGATGAAATAGCAGCCGAAATGCTAAAAGCTATCAATAGTGACAACATGAGACAACTACAGAGAATGTTTAACAAGAATTGGAAAGAAGAAAAGGTCCCTTCTAATTGGAAGAAAGGAATCATTGTTAAAATACCAAAAAAGGGCAACCTTAGTGACTGTAACAAGTGGAGAGGAGTAACCTTAATATCAGTTGTGTCAAAAGTATTTTGCAAGGTCATTTTGAATAGACTCAAAGATATAGTGGAT
Source organism: Achatina immaculata (assembly GCA_009760885.1). Taxonomy (NCBI): domain Eukaryota; kingdom Metazoa; phylum Mollusca; class Gastropoda; order Stylommatophora; family Achatinidae; genus Lissachatina; species Lissachatina immaculata. The sequence continues at coordinate 44,770,571 of CM019717.1, read as the reverse complement.
ACTGCAATGAGAGAAGAACAAGTAGGATTTCGAAAAGGGAGAAGCTGTCTCGACTAGATCTTTACTCTCAGAATAATACTTGAAGAACATATTGAAAAGCAGAAATCATTAATACTGAACTTCATAGATTTTAAAAAGGCATTTGATAGCATACACAGAGAGTCATTATGGAGAATTTTATGTCTATATGGAATACCATCTAAAATTGTCAACATCATTAAGGACTTATACAATGGATATGTTTGTGCAGTCAAGACAGAAGAAGGGATGAGTGAATGGTTCCAGATTGAAACAGGCGTGAAACAGGGATGTATACTGTCTCCTTTACTTTTTGGGATTACAATAGACTTCATAATGAAAAAATGCTGCACAGGTAACACAGGTATTGACTGGGTATATGGGACCCAACTAGAAGATCTTGATTTTGCTGATGACATAACTCTTATCAGTAATAATGTGAATTTCATGCAAGAAAAAAACAGATAGCCTGTCTTCACTGGCTAGCAAAATAGGACTTGAAATTAACAAGGACAAAACAAAAATAATGAAAATTCCCCTCAATCAAAATGGAAAAATACACATAGAAGGGACAGATATTGAAGAAGTCAATCAATTTGCATACCTTGGCAGCTATATAGACCAGGATAGTGACACTAGAAAGGAAGTTAGGATCAGAATTGCAAAAGCAGCATCAATCTTCAAGAATCTTGAGAACATATGGAATTCAAAAGTTATAAGCACAAAAACCAAGTTAAGACTATTCAATTCAAATGTGATATCCACCCTCATTTATGCATGTAAAAGCTGGAAAACAGCTACAGAAGTAGACAATAAATTAGACTCTTTTGAAAACAAATGCCTAAGGAAAATACTCGGCATCAAGTGGAACGAATTCAAGAACAATGCAGAGATAAGACAGATGACTGAACAACAACCAGTCTCATGGGTGATCAGGAAAAGGAGATGGACATATGTTGGTCACTTGATGAGAAGAAATGATCAAAGAATCCCAAAACAACCTATCAAGTGGAACACAACAGGCTGAAGAAAAAGAGGCAGACTGCGTGAAACTCTGAAGAGGACATTATTAAGAGAGGCCAAATTAACAGGCATAAAATCCTTTGATGAGGTTGAAAGACTCGCCGAAGAAAGGAAATATTTGCGAACTACTTTGCGAGCCCTATGTGACGTTTAACGGCACGGGAAGGATATAAGATATAAGATAAGATAAGAATCTTATGATATTTATGTTGCCAAAGTACTAGGAATTATAATAAGATATTATTCATGCATCAGAAAATGGATTATCACACTGAAATAATGGAAACACATAGTTTAAATGAGGATGAAACAATGAATGTATCAGAAGTCCATTAGGAGGTTCTGGAATTTTCGTTTTAGTACAGTTTAATGTGATTTTTAAATGAGTAATAATCGTTTTATTTTTTATGTAATTATATTTTATTGTACCAGAGGTAGACATGGGTGTAGAAGGGAAGATAAAACATACAAGAGTTGGCAGTATGCGACATGGCAGAGTGCACCATCAAGTCGAGGGACAGAAGATCCTGAAGATTCATTACCGCCAACGATCGCACTGAAGACGGCACACGATGATGATGATGATGATGATGATGATTGTATTGTATTGTATTGTATTTGGCCTTTTCCTGGTTGTACTTAAATTATTTAAGGTGAACATTCTGTGCGATATTCATTGGCACAGGCGGTGGAGCTATTATCGGAGTGTCTCGTTAGCGATGATATCAAGAACCTGGTCAAACTCAAATTACTTAAGAGAGTTTAGGATCTCATTTATTATGGGTAACTTTCGCATGTTAAACGTCATGATAATTTAGAGAAGACCACATTGGAGGGATACATAATGGGAAAAAGAAAAAGAGGAAGACTAAAACGAAGATGGCTGCAAGAAATCGTTGACGATCTGCAAATGGACGCAGCAGCAACAGGCCATCTTGCTCACAACCGAGAGGCCTACAGGAGTGCTGTTTGGGAGGCAAAGTTCCGCAAGGGACATGCAAATGAATGAATGAACTTTCGCTATTCATGCCACAGTTACCAAAGTTATACTTCAGTGTTTTCTAATGACTTACCTGGTGCTTTTCGCCAAGTTCTAGCTATCAAACTAGAACTTTTTTTTTTAGTTTGTGACTCCAGATAGATAGTATAGGAAGAGAGATGCAAATATAGAAAATATCTAAGAAAACTACATCTGCGGCATTTAGGCTGCAAATAGGAGGCTGTGAGTCTGTGATTATCTGCAATGTCTGTTTTTTTAATGATGGTAAGAAGAGAAGGAAAAGAACACGTTATAGAATCATTCAGTCATGCTTTCTCCTCGCCCTGTTCAGTTGCTAGTGTGTCTGAAGACAGCCTTCTGTCCAGGCTAAACTTGTCCCAGACCAAGGATATCTGTTTTGCCTTTTCCTTGCAAGTTTGTGTCCCAGTATTGTACTTTCCTTTATGATAGCAGTTCTTCTACCAAGTCTGGCATATCTTTTATTTCTTCTTTCGTCTGCTGAGGATAGAGGTCGAAGATAACAAAGAATCTTATCTCTTAGTCGCAGGCTTATCAGTCACATTTTTATGCTCATAATTATATTTTATTTTATTTATTTATTTATTTTTGTAAGTAGATGGACTGCCGTCTCAAACAAAAACCGTCTAAAACACACACAAGGTCCTCATCTTTTCCTCACAACACGAGGTCCTCATCTTTTTCTCACCGCACGAGGTCCTCATCTTTTTCTCACAACACGAGGTTCTCATCATTTCCTCACTACACGAGATCCTCATCTTTTTCTCACAACACGAAGTTCTCATCTTTTTCTCACCACACGAGGTCCTCATCTTTTTCTCACCACACGAGGTCCTCATCTTTTTCTCACCACACGAGGTTCTCATCATTTCCTCACCACACGAGGTCCTCATCTTTTTCTCACAACACGAGGTCCTCATCTTTTTCTCACAACACGAGGTCCTCATCTTTTTCTCACCACACGAGGTTCTCATCATTTTCTCACCATACGAGGTCCTCATCTTTTTCTCACCATATGATGTCCTCATCTTTTTATTACCACACGAGGTCCTCATCTTTTTCTTACCACATGATGTCCTCATCTTTTTCTCACCACACGAGGTCCTCATCTTTTTCTCACCACACGATGTCCTCATCTTTTTCTCACAACACGAGGTTCTCATCTTTTTCTCACCACTCGATGTCCTCATCTTTTTATCACCACACGAGGTCCTCATCTTTTTCTCACCACACGATGTCCTCATCGTTTTCTCACCACACGATGTCCTCATCTTTTTCTCATCACATGATGTCCTCATCTTTTTCTTACCACACGATGCCCTCATCTTTTTCTCACCACACGATTTCCTAATCTTTTTCTCACCACACGATGTCCTCATCTTTTTCTTACCACACGATGTCCTCATCTTTTTCTCACCACACGATGTCCTCATCTTTTTCTCACCACATGATGTCCTCATCTTTTTCTTACCACACGATGTCCTCATCTTTTTCTCACCACACGATGTCCTCATCCTTTTCTCACCACACGAGGTCCTCATCTTTTTCTCACCACACGATGTCCTCATCGTTTTCTCACCACACGATGTCCTCATCTTTTTCTCATCACATGATGTCCTCATCTTTTTCTTACCACACGATGCCCTCATCTTTTTCTCACCACACGATTTCCTAATCTTTTTCTCACCACACGATGTCCTCATCTTTTTCTTACCACACGATGTCCTCATCTTTTTCTCACCACACGATGTCCTCATCTTTTTCTCACCACATGATGTCCTCATCTTTTTCTTACCACACGATGTCCTCATCTTTTTCTCACCACACGATGTCCTCATCCTTTTCTCACCACACGAGGTCCTCATTGTTTTCTTACCACACGATTTCCTAATCTTTTTCTTACCACACGATTTCCTAATCTTTTTATTACCACACGATTTCCTAATCTTTTTCTTACCACACGATTTCCTGATCTTTTTCTTACCACACGATTTCCTAATCTTTTTCTTATCACACGAGGTCCTCATTTTTTCTTACCACACGATTTCCTAATCTTTTCCTCACCACAAGAGGTCCTCATCTTTTTCTCACTACACGAGGTCCTCATCTTTTTCTCACCACACGAGGTCCTCATCTTTTTCTCACCACACGATGTCCTCATCTTTTTTTCGCCACACGATTTCCTAATCTTTATCTCACCACACGATGTCCTCATCTTTTTCTCACCACACGATGTCCTCATCTTTTTCTCACCACACGAGGTCCTCATCTTTTTCTCACCACACGAGGTCCTCATCTTTTTCTCACCACACGATGTCCTCATCTTTTTCTCGCCACACGATTTCCTAATCTTTATCTCACCACACGATGTCCTCATCTTTTTCTTACCACACAATGTCCTCATCTTTTTCTCACCACACGAGGTCCTCATCTTTTTCTCACCACACGAGGTCCTCATCTTTTTCTCACCACACGATGTCCTCATCTTTTTCTCGCCACACGATTTCCTAATCTTTATCTCACCACACGATGTCCTCATCTTTTTCTCACCACACGATGTCCTCATCTTTTTCTCACCACACGAGGTCCTCATCTTTTTCTCACCACACGATGTCCTCATCTTTTTCTCGCCACACGATTTCCTAATCTTTATCTCACCACACGATTTCCTAATCTTTATCTCACCACACGATGTCCTCATCTTTTTCTCACCACACGATGTCCTCATCTTTTTCTCACCACACGATGTCCTCATCTTTTTCTCGCCACACGATTTCCTAATCTTTTTCTCACCACACGATGTCCTCATCTTTTTCTCGCCACACGATTTCCTAATCTTTTTCTCACCATTCGATGTCCTCATCTTTTTCTCACCACACGATATCCTCATCTTTTTCTCACCACACGATGTCCTCATCGTTCTCTCTGATGCAAGCAACTTTCAACGTATAGATTTGATTTTTTTGAGGATAGCTCTTTGTGTAATAAGTAAGAAATGCGAATGGTACAAACTAACTGAATCTGATGATTGTAAGTATAATAGAAAAGAAGGAATAGTTTGTACATTTTAAAATGTATAATTTAATTAGAGCTATAACACTTTACTTGTTTTAACGCGTATTTTCATGAAATTTCAAGAATTATAAATGAATAAGAAATATAGAAATTGTACGAGTTGGTCTAAGGAGACGTGATGTTGAGGAGCAGCAGCCAAACTTTACCATGTGCTATATAAATTGTTTTTTTTTTCTTAACTAAAAAGAAACCCCCCTCCCCTAAAAAAAAAACTTCATTTTCAGATCACTTTCTCCTGCCAGTAAGCCCACACGTCTTAGTATTACTTAAGCTAGAGCTCTGTAAACCGGAACGAAAGCGCAAGTTCTTCCCCTGCGTACTGGAGGTCCCATTGCCCTGGACACAACCGATACTGATGAGACATGAGAAGGAATCGATGTAACGGTCAGGCAACCCTCACATTTCATTTCCATACTAACCTCAGCTTTGAGACACAAAGAAATTAAACATATAGACTTTTTTTGTTTTTGTCAACTGTGACAAGATGGAATCGAAGCCACTAAATGTTAAGCTCTTTGCTGGAAACTGCCAGGTATCACTTTGCTGTGCCGATTATCTCACGATCGATTCCATCAATATTTGCTCCAGTCTACCACAGTAACAAGACTGCAAGCTTGTGCTGTAAGGTGTAGCTGGAGCGATATCTTGGAAACAAAATACGAAAAATGGAGAAGAAAGAAAGAAAGAATGAAACATTGATTGATTTGATTGATCTTTATTTCAAAAGGGTTAAGAAAGAAAGAAAGAAAGAAAGAAAGATTGATTGATTGATTTGATTGATCTTTATTTCAAAAGGGTTAAGAAAGAAAGAAAGAAAGAAAGAAACCTACGAGGAAGCAATAGTTAATCACGCTATATCTGAAACAAGGAACTAGTCCAAAATAAGGCAGTAAACTCAAAGCGCGCAACTCTCTTCAGCATTGAAGTTTGACGCATGGACTGGCCCGTCAACGGACCAGTGGAAGTAAACAAAATGAGATGTCAGACCAACCTGCCCGCTTCACATCTTTCGCACAGACGAACGCTTCGAATGTTCTTCTGTTAGGAAAAGAAAATCCAGATATTTAAAGAGAGACAAACATTGCCTAAATTCAAATCGTTCTACAACATTACGAACCCACCGGTCATTAAGCAAGGAGATCAAGACAACAAGCAAAGCTCACTTATAACAAGAAATATTTCTCCTGTCTTTTCTATTTTCGATAAATGCTACATATTTCACAGAAGTATAAAATTACAGATTACGTAATCTTGTCCTCCATCTTGCCCCTTTCTTTCTAGATGGCGCCCCATTCACGGTCAATGTTGTATGCGGATTGGCAAACGTTGTATGGCGTCTCTGTCTATCACTTCTCCGTGTAATTCAGATAAGCCATTGACTGAGTGCAAGAATACGAGGTGTGATCAAAAAGTATTCTAAATGAGCGCATAAGTCCGGAACCGACTGACACAACCAGAAGCGGATAAGCACAGGTTGACCCTTGTATATATCGCGCACGTGGTGTAAGTCACCCCTCCCCAGTTTTTCCGCTTTGTTTACAATAGTGCTGTGCTCTTGCGTATTCGTTGCAGTTTTTTGCCAGAATTTCTCTCTGCTGCCCGTGTGTGCCGCTGCTCGTGATTTGTTTGAAAACGACGAAAGTTCCTTAAAAGCGATCACGACTGGTGATAAATCATGAAGTTTTGAGGCATCTGAGAGACGCGGTTCGTCCCAAAAGTGAGCGCGAGTAGGTAGGGACACAGTCAGGTAAGCAGGTGACAGACAGAAAGATGAGCACTGATTCTTAAACTATCACTAGATGATGGCAGAATTCACTGTTCATCTAATCAGTCCCAGTAACGCTGGATGTTCCTGTCGAAGGCAAATATTCTCTCTGCTAGAGAAGTAGGCTGTCGGGTGAACTAGAACTTGGTGTATTAAAGTCTGCATACCCAGCAAAACGTCGGTGTAGAAAGATAAACTTTGATAAAACTAACGAAATTAATTTTTATAAACCAATAATCACCTTCCAGACTGTACTGAGGGCAGCGCCGACGCTCCTCGGGTACACAACTTCCGCATGACTTCTAAGACTATATTGTGTTCTATATAGTAGTTAAAATGCATTGTTTCTGTACATTTACATTCGACCAGTCGAATACGTCGGGTGTACACCCCAAAAAGGGGGGAGGGGGGAATTGAATGTTTTTTTTTTGTTTTGTTGGGGAGAAGGGGCAATTAGAATATAATTATATTAAACTTGTTCGGAACTTGACTATTATGCTGCTGGGGGCACAATAATTTTCGAGGCGTTGAGGCGAAACAATCCAAAAAAAGGTTGGGAAACACTGCACTAGACAATAATATGATCTTCACCTGTACAAAGAGACCCCAGGAAAGGGTATCGGCTAATGAATATGGTTTTCCTTCAGACCGCTATAATTAAGAATATGTGACGACCCTTATTTTCGTTGTACATACAGCACCGCCATTTTGTCAAGTCAAGAGCCGGCACGTTTCTGCTTTACGACTGTTAAGAACATCACTGCACTTGGTCATTTCTATACGGGTCACTTATTCAAACACGTCGGACCACGTGTATTCTCTGTTCTTGCACGAAAATACCTCCCCTCAATTCCATTGGCTTTCCTTCATCTTTTAGCATTTTTCTCCGTGTAAACAAGTTACAGTTATACAAACATTTGTGACACTCAACCATTCTTTTTTCTTTTTAAACTCTATTAGCATTGGCGTGTTGGATTGGAGTTGTTTAAATGAAATAGGCGTTTACATTAACTGGATCTGCAGACATGTTTTCGCGCATGTATAGCAATAATTAGCAGTAAGGAATTGCAAATTATTCAAGGCGATCAGAAAAATTAGAAGCGGAAATCCTCATGGCAGCGAGACATAGCCCGCTTAGAAAGATTCAGCATGAGAAAAAAAGTAAGTGAAACAGTGAGTATGGGAGACACACGCATGCAAAAATAAATAAACACATAAATAAATAAAAACTCATCGTTAAAGTGGAAAAAAAATAGAGAAAAATGCAATGATATATTACGAAATGTATGACCTTACTGTAGTTACAGAAATAAAAGTACAGTTATTATTTCCCATACAAAGGTTATATTACATCACTTGTAGAACGATTCAGAACAGTTAGGTCAAAATAATGCATGAAATATTCTGAGGGATATTTTTCATATTACTTCCCTTTTTATCTTCCTAGTGATCTCTTTGAATGACTGATTTAGCTGTCTCATTTTCAGTCAGACTGGAAAAGTGATTTGAAATATTTTTGATCTGGGAGACATAAGAAAAAGAAAGCTGCCGCCGTTACTGTTTTCATATTTTAGTTTTGTGTGAAAATAAAGATCTAACAGCTTCGTTATCTGAGTAATATTTAAGATAACATACTGACGCTGAACAGTGCAGGAGTACTTGGGGACAAGGAAATTACGATTCTTTTTTTTTTAAACGAACAGAATTAAACAGAAATGTTTGAAATCTGATCTTATATGAGATACGAGGGGTGATTGATAAGTTCTCGGCACAAGACATAACGGATTATTTGTGGACCACTTTTTTGGGTTATTTCTCAACATAGTCCCCTTGACAAGTTTATGCACTTAGTCCAGCGATCCCGGAGCATACGGATCCCTTCTTTGTAAAAGTCAGCATCTTATCCCAGTAGAAAGTGGTCGACATCGTGAGTGACGTCATCACCTGAAGCAAATTTGCGACCACTGAGCTCCTTTTTGAGTTTGGTAAACAGGTAATAGTCAGAAGGGGCCAAATCTGGGAAATAAGGAGGATGTTCAAGAAGCTGGAAGCCGCATACATGGATGGCAGCCATTGCCACAGCCGACTTGTGAACTGGAGCATTGTCTTGATGAAAGATGATTCCTCTCGCTTTTCCTTCAGTCTGACCAGCAGTTGCTTCACAAGATTAACGCAATAGGACCCGGTGACCGTTCTGCCCTTTTGAAGATAGTCTACCAATAGCACACCTTCTGAATCCCAAAAGATGGAAACCATCACCTACCAATAGCACACCTTCTGAATCCCAAAAGATGGAAACCATCACTTTGCCTGCAGACAGAACCACCTTTGCTTTCTTTGGAGGTGGGGATCCATTATGTTTCCACTGCTTTGATTGTTCTTCGGTTTCTAGTTGAAAATGATGAATACAAGTCTCAACAATAGTCACAAATTGCTAAAGAAACTTTTCAGGATCTGCAGAAAAATGGCCAAGATTGTCTCTGGACATGCTGAGACGCTGTCGTTTGTGATCAGCTCCGAGAAGTTTCGGGACCCATCGAGCAGAGATCTTTGTCATTTGAAGATCATTGTGAATATTTGGGAGATGCCCAACTCAGTAGCAATGTACCGCTCAGTTAGTCGTCGATCCTCCATTATCATGTCATGGATTCTGCCGGTGGTTTCATCAGTGGTTATCGTTCTTGGTTTTCCAGACTCTCCCTCCCATGTTTGAATTGAGCTGCCCATTTCTTCACTGTGCTGTAAGAAGGGGCACTCTCCCAAGAGTCTCCACCATATCCTCATGGATCTCATTCAGCGATAAGCCCTTGATGCAGAGGTAGCAAATGACTGCTCGGTGAGAAATTTATCCATTTTCTCAATTTCTGCCACCCCTTACCACTTCACTAGCCTGTAAAAAAATGGTTGCAGTTAATTTCTTGAAACTTTGTATTTAATCTTAACTTAACCTGATATACAAATGCATCTAATATCAACTGTGTGTTTCAAATATTTGTACCTTATGCCAAGAACTTATCAATCACCCTTCGTATCTTCTGCTTATCCAAAGAATCACTAGGGCTGTAGTATGAACATATTTTGTTTCGTTTTGCGTAGGCCGACACGAAGGCGAAAGGAAACATAGTTCCGGAAAAAGTTTTGAGTTGTTTGTTTTCGAGAGAGATTCATTTTTCCATCCGGAACGTGGCCGAGTGTAGGGACCACGTGGTCGGGTGTATGGAGCACGTGGTTGTTTCTGCGTGAGAGTGCTCGTCTCGTGTTTTCAGTAATTCTGCGTTGTGGTAAGAAAGATTGTTAAGCAGTGATCTCCATCTGTGCCTCCTCATTTATGTTACATTTTTATTATAAGTTGACACAAGTATGTTGTTTACAAATATCTGTATGAAGAAGATAGGTTGAATGCAATAATATGTTACAGGCCTGAAAATGGGTTTTGGGCCGATCAAGAAACGTGATTTGTCTATAAGTGATGTAATTGTATATTTTGCTGGCCATTCGTGTGTAATGTGTTAGTCCTGAAATACTGGGACATTTTCAGTTCCACTGATCATCATCAAGTTGTTAATTTCATATGAAGTTTTGATGCATCTGAATATTTCCATGCCATTCATTACACGGCCCAAAGAATTTTTGTTCTTGGTGCCTTGGTTTTTTAGGCCTGTTTCTGAGGTTACTTGGTAAGCGCTGATTCAGAAAATTTCATTGGATAGACCGCATCAGCTCTAGTTTTTTAGATATGGTTGGCATCAGCTTTAGTTTCTTAGATATGGTTGGAATCAGCTTTAGTTTCTTAGATATGATTGGAATCAGCTCTAGTTTCTTAGATATGGTTGGCATCAGCTCTAGTTTATTAGATATGGTTGGCATCAGCTCTAGTTTCTTAGATATGGTTGGCATCAGCTCTAGTTTCTTAGATATGGTTGGCATCAGCTCTAGTTTCTTAGATATGGTTGACATCAGCTCTAGTTTCTTAGATATGGTTGACATCAGCTCTAGTTTCATAGATATGGTTGACATCAGCTCTAGTTTCTTAGATATGGTTGGCATCAGCTCTAGTTTCTTAGATATGGTTGGCATCAGCTCTAGTTTCTTAGATATGGTTGGCATCAGCTCTAGTTTCTTAGATATGGTTGGCATCAGTTCTGGTTTCTTAGATATGGTTGAATTTATACAATTTTACCCCGCTCTTTAAAAAATCTATTCCGCAGAATTGGGATGTCGTAACAAACTGTCTTTATTTGTATGGAAAATTTATGTATTTAATTTACCCACATTTTCTTGTGTATAATGACCTTTGTTTCACAACTATTCGTCTACTTCCTTTCCCACAATGCACACTGGCATAAAATGTATAGCACACATGACAAAATTGCTTTTGTTCTGTGTTATTACATAATTATGTGCACAAAATTAAGATAGTAAATCATAGTTTTCGTAGACCACATAAATTTGCATTTCAAAGGTTTCTCAACTGGACCTGTTTAAAACATTTACGCTGTATAATAGTTATGATCGTCTAGGAAATGTATGTATATTCCCGCTCATTTCATTTCAATTTTTGCAAATCGAACACCGTAGAGGTTATGGCTACTTCAAGACGGACCTGCTTGAATCATCCCGACGTATTTTGCTGTATTTGTGGGGAATACACACAGAAAGCAAGTAGGAAATCTATTTCTAAGTTACTTAAAAGAGCATGTGTAGGTTATTTTTGGTGTCAAGCTTGGATATCAAGATAAGTCATAAGCTTCTCATACTGTATGCAGAACCTGAACAGAGCATTTGCGCCGGCGAACAAACAGAAAGAGAAACTACTTGAAATTTGGAGTACCAATGGTGTAGAGGGAACCGAAAAGCCATGTCGATGATTGTTATTTTTGTATTGTTAATATCACAAGCATCAGTCGAAATAATCGTGACAGGTTGTCTTACCCTGATCTACCTTCAGCCAGGAGACCTGTTCCACACTCAGATCTTGTACCTGTTCCACCTTTCCTTGAACTACCACAGCTCTTAGAGGATGAGTCTTGCATGTCTGATGTCGTACAAGGAAAAGAGAGTGAGGGCAGTGACAGTGAATTCCAGACAACTTCACATAGTGATCGTTTTGATCAGAAGGGATTGGGTGATCTGATCAGGGACTTAAATCTTTCCAAGGAGTCTTCTGAATTGCTTGACTCCAGATCAAAGGAAAAGAATGTTCTTCAGCCTGAAATGAAAATGACATTTTACTGAAGGAGAGAAAAGGATTTTCTGTCATTTTTTACGGAAGACAACAGCTTAGTATAGTATTCTGCAATGACATCAGAAACCTTGTGAAGAAAACTGGTCTTTCAGAATGTAACCCAAATGAGTGGCGTCTTTTCATCGACAGTTCAAAACGTAGTTTGACATGTGTTCTTTTAAATAACGGCAACAAATATAGTTCTATTTCAATTGGTCATTCCATCAGGATGAAAGAAGAGTACAAGGCCATTTATTTAGTCTTGGAAAAGATAAATTACCAAGAACATCAATTTGTGTAGACTTGAAGATAGTCAACAAAGTGGCTACACAAAGTATCCTTGCTTTTTGTGCCTTTGGAATAGTAGAGCTAAACATGAACAGCGGGCAAGAAAAGATTGGCCTCCTAGGGAATATATGGTGGTTGCAGGACAAAATTTAATCCTTGAACCTTTGGTAGCACGAGATAGAATCATTTCTGCCATTACTACATATAAAGCTAGGTCTGATGAAACAATTTGTAAAAGCCTTAAATAAAGACGGTTCGTGCATTTAATACATAGTGCATAAGTTACCTGAACTTACCACGGAAAAACTGAAGACAGGAATTTTCGATGGTCCACAGATCAGACAATTTATAAATGACCCACAATTCATAGCATCAGTGAGTGAAATCGAATCATATGTCTAGCTCTTGTTGTGAAAAGCTTTCTTGGCAGCAAGAAGCTAGATAATTACACACAATTAGTGGAGGCTATGCTCTTTCATTTCAACAGGGTTGGCTGTAACACGAATGTTAAAATCCATTATCTGCACAGTCACTTAAATCACTTTCCAGAGAACCTTGGTGATTTAAGCGAAGAGCAAGGTGAACGATTTCATCAAACAAAAACAATGGAAGCCATATACCAAGGAGGACGGGATGCACACGTGATGGCAGGCTATTGCTGGAATCTTATGCGAGATTCTCCTGGCAGATCCCCTTACAAAGGGACTTCTTGTGTGTCGAATGAGCGGAAAACTTGTATCATAAACAAATAAGTAGATTTTCACGTAGTACACTTTTCTTTACATTTTTAATGTTTCCTTCGTGCTTAAAAGATACTCCTATTAATTTAAACACTACATTAAAATATTCTGATGTGAAAAGTGGTATATAGCATATGTTTCTTATCTCACAAACTAGAGATGATAGTGGGAAAATAGTGGCATTTTTGGAATCAGCAGGTCAAATATACCCAGAAACAGGTCTAACACTTGAGGCACCAAAATGTGTGTTGGCCAGTGTTATTTATGTTCAATATCATGTGTTCATTCAACATTATATGTTTATGATTCATGATCATCATTATGTTTCATTAACATTAGTTGCCATCAAAATAAGTTGTGCCATTGATGTTTTGTCTGTTTACGAATTGTTTGTGATCGTTAATGTAATTAAAATTGATATAAATGTCTTGAGGTTATAATCTTTGAATTATTGAACTCATGTTTGTGTTGACTGCATGCTTTTGTGAAATTTTGAACTTGTTCAGCCCAAGCAAAGATTTACATTAAGTAAAAACCACATTGAACCACGCAAGTTCTGGGGGCAGAAAATTGATGAAACATATGATAAAGAAAGTTATGGGTTCATATAATTAATAAAAAATGGTAAAGATAAAGAAATGATTCTCACCAGTACAATAGTACAGTAAAATAAGAGAATCGCTTGCTTCCCACAAGTACAGATATAACGTGGAGAAGAAACCAAAAAAATAAACCCCTTTAAAATGTATAATAAATAAAACTTATTTTTTACAGTAGTGTCTGGAAGCATATTGACCCGCTCTATAAAAGGCAATGAAGCGATCACTGTGAAGTTTCTCCTTGACGTGTTTAAGACATATAGAAACTTCACATATTATCGTTCTCTAATTTTTCAATCCGAGAATCTCTCAAAATAACCTATCAAGTGAAACACAACAGGTTGAAGAAAAAGAGGTCGACCACGAGAAACTCTAAAGAGAACATTGTTGTTCAATTCAAGTGCCATGTCGCGTGCCGTAGGCGATCATTTCTCTCCACAATTCCCTGTCTGTAGACTTGATTCTGAGATCCACCGGTGACTTTCTTCCTAACCACACTGACAGCCCATCCAGTAACTTCTCTCTCTCTCTCTCTCTCTCTCTGTCTTCCTCTGTCTCTTCTTCCCTCAGTTTTTCCAGTTTCCACAGTGTGTTCCAATTTTCCTTTTCTCAGGAAATGTCCTATAAATCTCGCTTGTCTGCCTCTGATCTTTGCTGTAATTTGCTTTTTAACTCCAGCCTCTCTTAAGACTTTTTCATTGGTTTTCTTTGTTGTCCATGGTACCTTCAACATCCTCCTTATAAACCACATTTAACATGGCCTCCATTTCTCGCTCTATTCTCTTATTCATAGACCATGCTTCACACCCATAAAACAGAATTGGCTCGACGTAACATTTAAGTATTAGGAATCTTGTTTCCATTGATACGGATCTGTTGCACAAGATGTGTCTCATTGTCTGGAATGCTGACTTGGCCTGAGCACGTCTGCTTTTTATTTCGTTGTGACATTTCCCATCAGTTGTTGTAATCGTTCCTAAGTACTTGAATCTATCAACTTGTTTCAGATTCGTGCTATCGATGGTAATGCTATATTTTCGTGAAATTTTTCTCTTTGAGATGACCATCACTTCAGTCTTCTTTTTTGTTCAGGCTGAGACCTTTATTTTTACTTTCACGAACCACGACGTCCAGAAGAGCCTGTAGCTCCCCTTCACTTTTAGCAATCAGAACTGTGTCGTCTGCATATCTTAAGTTGTTAAGGTTGTACCCGCCAACTGATATTCCTGGCATGGAAACATAAATATAGAGAACATGCCAGGACATTGTTAAGAAAGGCCAAATTAGTATGCATAAAATCCTTTGATGAGGTTGAAAAGCTGGCTGAAAACAGGAAAACTTGACAAACTGTCATGCGAGCACTATGTGACGTTTAGCAGCATGGAAAGAATGTAAGAATGTAAGTTGTAAGAATGTTTCATCCCGCAGCTAAAAATGTACTTTATAAAAGTACGAATTTTCGGTGGTCATTTTAAATTACAAAACTTTTAAAAAGCAAAAACCAGCTTCAATTTCTTTCATGCACTTTTAAATTTTGTTGACCGGAGACGTAACAAAGTGTGGTTTGTTTCATGACAGACAAGCTGCATGTTCAAACAGATTCACGAAAACATGTACGTAAAAATTCGCGCATGTCTGTCTCACATGTCAAAATAAGTATCGATTTCATATAAAAGATTCGATCGCAACATTCCAGAATTCAACATAGCAACAGTCCAATGATCAGCAAATACTGAACTTTCCTGTTGGCTCAGTTTGAGAAATATTTTTAATACTGTTCATTTATTTGCTTTTTAGCCTTGCAGAGTTTTGCTTACATTTTTCTGTAATATTTTATTTTTCTTTATGTTTCAGCTATGTCTGTGTGGTACACACATCCAAGCATGTTACATCTGTACTTTCATTCCTCTAGTTCATACATCCTTTCTTGAGTGCTCTAGTTCATAATCCTTTCTTAAGTGCTCTAGTTCATACATCCTTTCTTAAGTGCTTAGGTCATCTGTCTGTCAATCTGTCTGTCTGTTTGTCTGTCTGTCTGTCCGTCCATCCGTCCGTCCGTCCGTCCGTCCGTCTGTCTGTCTGTCTGTCTGTCTGTCTGTCTGTCTGTCGTGTCAAATGACTACAACTCCTATTCTCTCGAATAACACAAACTTCGAATATTCCCAATGAAACATCAAAATGCGAAATAGTAAGCAATCATTTTCCGGACATTGCCGAACCCTGGCATTAAATTAATGTTTCAGTCACAGAACAATTCATCTGACCAGAAATGAAATGTTTTTTAAGTGACTCATTCATTTCTGCCCATAATGAACGTTTTCATCAAAAGATTTATGTTGAATGTGGGAGGAAAACGTTTTTTTCCCTAAATGATTTAGAAATTATCGAATAAAAAAAAGATGAGCTCATATAACATCATGAAGATATGAAACTGCGCGTTATCTCCGCGTGGACAGCCATGCCAACCCTAACTGAGGGTCGCTATGTTTGAAAAAGAAAAGTTAAGATGTTTAGAGGCTGACACGATGTTTCTTAAATATCTCACCTTGTATGCGGAAGCTGGCTTGATGCTCAGACCTACGACTCTCGGTAATGCAGATTTGTGAAAAATATGATAATGCACTGTTGTACTCAACTCTCTCATACGCTCTTCCAAGGTCCCTGCCGGCAGGCGCAGGATATCATGGCCTTCCATACCCTCGATCCACTTTGCATCTCGTTATGCTTGTCACTGAGCATTTCCTGTGCCAGGATGCCAAACTATCAAACATCTTTTCTCACAGACTCCCTCTCTCTCTCTCTCTCTTTCTCTCTCTCTCTCTCTCACACACACATACACACACACAAGGTTCCTAGAATATCATGTTCATCACATCTAATACCGGACATCATTGGCTGAAAGATTAAGGCGCACTTCCAAGTGCGATAGAAATTGGAAGATCTTGGGTTAAATTCCGGGACAGAGTAATAATAATAAAAACTCAAAAGACCTCTGGGAGTCATGACCCAGGTGGGGGGGGGGGGGCAACTCCACCCCTCCTACTTCGAATTTAATAGGGCCGAAACACTTATCTGGAGGGGGGGGGGAGACTTCCTCTGATGATCTGAAGGTGTGGTGTTGTTGTTCCGCTGCCTACAGTAGAGAGTTAATTGCATCCTTCCATAACCTTCGATCCCTTGTGCATCCAAACAGGCTTGTCACTGAGCATTTCCCGTGCCGGGATGCCAAACCATTAAGCATCTTTTCTCTCTTCTTACCTCTATCTCTTCTACCTTCGATCTTCTCTGTTGCCATCAGGTGCTCTAGCCCGCCTCTCCTCTAAACATGCGCCATAAATCTGGATTGTCGTTTTCTGATCTTCCTTATGGTTTTCCTTGTTTCTTGTATCTCTTTCAGAACTTCCTCGTTCGATTGTCCGTTATTCCTTCACTACTCCTCTTAGAAAGCTTATATCAGCTGATTCCAGCCTTCTTTGTATCTCATTTCTCAGCGCCCGAGCTTCGCATCCATAGAGCAAGACTGGTTCAGTAAAGTACTGGGCATTTATACGGATCAAATACTCAAAAAACGCAGATTAGTTGAGAAAAGTTCTTCAGTTCCTAGCTGTTCTTCGGTTATTTGAAGAATTAACAAATTAAAAGCAACTTAAACATGTTAAGCAGACAGAAACTGCATTTGTAGTCCGCGTAATTATTCTGCCAGATGTAATTAATTAATCCGGAGAAGGATCCATTTCAGAAGGAAACCTCAGCTGGTTCCTAATTTGAATGGTGACTTGACACATTATTTACGTGATGAGCTGGACAAAATAATGACACCGGTTGTAAACCCAAATAAAATTTGATGTTGGCAGTACAGTTTTCAAAATAATAAGAGTAATTAGGAGAGCTTTAATGCGATGCAGATCATTTCTAAGAATGCGTCTATGTAAAGTCTAGTGTGAGAAGGCCGACCTGAGTGTTTAAACGCGGCCGGTTTGAACATTCAAGTTTGTGGTCATTTTCGCATTTTCTCGGGGACTGGGGCGTGTGCTGCTCACGTGATTGTACGGCAGGTTAAGAGTGGAATGTGTTGAATTATTCAGACTGCGTTATGTGCGTGGCGGCAGCATGGGGGATCGTGTCCTGGCAGGTATTTGATGTATTCGTGCTTCAGTTATCATATGTGTCATCATGTCTGGTGAATGGATTGTCTTTATCCCAGATTGCTGACCAGCCGGCGTTTTATGTGATGACATCAGCTTCTTGTAAGTTTTCGTAATGTCAGACAATGGAGTTTTGTATAAGTATATGTGATGAACAGAGTTCGGTGTAAGTGTTCTAAATGTAAGGTAAACTGGAGGTAAAGATTGTTGAAACATTTACTTTGATTATCATATTTGATGTTCATTTCATCTATCGTTTTGCAGTGCATTATTTGATGTTAATTTGGCATGGATATGTGTTCTTCATGTTAAATGTTATGTGTTGACGCAGAGCAAATGTGCTGCGTTATGAGTGTTTTCATATTATGTGTTATTTTGAAATGCATTAATTGATTTTCTTCGTCATTTGATATTTTGCTCTTTATGTTAAATGTTATATTTTGATGCAGTCAGTTGCGCTGCGTTATTTCTGGTATGAATTGGCACGAGATTGTTGTTAGCCTAGGATAAAGTCGTGCCAAAAGAATATGGAATGGGCTGAGAGCGCATTTAAGAGATTGTAAGAAGAAGCCACTACCACAGGATTGAAATAAGAACTTGGAAGTTGTGACTTCAAGTAGTATTAGAAGATGAGGGTCGCTAAGTGCCGCTTTTTGTCATATTTTATGATTAATTTATCATTTGCGTTATAAATGAGTATTTGTATAACTTGTGTGTTTACTGTGGTAGAGAATGTACTGTTGTCGCACTGTTATTTGGTGTAGTTCAGTGTGATGTCTCGCGAAGTTAATAAATCTTTCATTTTTTCCTTGATACCAAAATATCTGATTTTTTGGAGTGACCATTACTTGTTGGTGGAAATAGAGAGAGTGAGAGTAAAATTGATGATTACATTCCTTAGCATCTGAGCGGGGGAACCTTGCTGGACGACGACTGGAAGAGGGAGAACCTGGGGTAGAAGATCGTCCGGTGGGTACCGCTACCCGGGGTGTTCCAGGCACAGCTGTAATCTTTGGGCACCAATACCCGGCAGAGAAAGGCTAGCTATTTAAGCCAGAGTATCAGAGATGCACCGTGGACGACGGAAGCAGTAGCAGGTCATGAAGATGAAGAAGAGTTATATAGCGGATTAAAAGAATGCTTAGGCAGTGACATAAGCTGATGTAAAACAAGATGATTTAATGATGTAATAAACATCCAGCTATAAATAAATAAGTAAATTCTACACTAGCTTTACGAGACATTTAAAGTTTTAAATTATTTCAATTTCTAAGTTTTATTTTTGTTAAACTAGTACTCTGTTAAGTAATAGGCAGTGTCTCTGCAAAATATAAATAATAATAAAAAATGCAAAATACCAGTGCACGACAATTTGTAAGAAAGAAATACGTTGAAATTAAGTGTTATTTTTATTAATATTTACAGCATCATTTTCATAGTCATAATTTTAGTGTTTAATCATATATATATATATAGTATTTGCATTAGGACACCAATAAAACTGAATATATATATATATATATATATATATATATATGCACACACAAGAATAAATCATTATGTGGTCTGACTGCTTTTCTTTTTCTCATATTTTGTTATGTTTTTATCTCTGAGAGTTAGGGTTTGTTTTTATTTTTTTTCTGTTTTTATCTCTGACAGATCTGACAGATTATTGTTAACTTTTGTGGGGTTTTTTTTTTTTGTCTCTGCGAGATTGGGTTTGCTGTTAATTTTTTTCTGTCTTTTTTATCTGAGAGATCGTGTATGTTGCTGACTTTTTTTTCTGCCTTGCCTGCCCGGTGTTGTAAAGAACAAAAAATACTAAAAATGAACTGAAGGACGTAGCGCTGTAGAAAATCTGCATACCTCGACGTCTGATATTTAAATGTGTGGACTTGTCAGTCAGACGGTAAATTGAGCTGGGACTTTATCACTGAACGCTCGCAGAAGCCATGTATTTTTTTGTCTGAGATTTTTGTCTGGGAATGTGCGAATGAACTTCAGGGTGTTTCTTGAACTATTTCATCCACTTTGACCTGTTTATCGGTCTCTTAAAGTCTTCTGATGGTGTCTCGACACGAGGAAATTGCACGCCATCATGGGGAAATAGTGTCGATTTAAGAAACGATATTGAAATTTTACATTCCAAGTCACATTGCCTGGTAGGTGGACTGATGTTCTGAGGCTCTGAGATTGCTGTGTTAAGAGTTAGAACGGCCCCAATTCTTCTAGTCCGGTTATGCTTGTCACTCATTGTCACTTATTGTCACTTTTGACTGCAAATATCCGCAGTCCGGGAAACTTGTCATTTGTCTGAAGGAGAACAGAATTTGAAAGTCAGTATTGAAGTATCCACGTTCTCCTGTGGTTGCACCTAATTCCAGTAACTTCTATAAGGTGTCGTGACACTGAAATAACGTGACTTGTGTTCTGGCGGCAGGTTGTAATTATTTTCAAAATTTGATAACATAAAACGACTATTGTGTAACCATTTCTATCGATACACAGTAACATTGAAAGAAAAACTGCTATGGAAAAGGTTAACACTGATTATGTAACTTATAACAGTGGTAGTAAACATTTTACATTGCCTGGGGGGAAAAAAATTCAACCGTTCGACCAAATGTCATCTACATAAATCGCATTACAACAGAAACAGCAACACAGACTGAAGAAACAACATTATGTGTCTATTTGTGAATGTATCACTCACACTGAATGACTTGAAAAAGAAGGCAAAAGACAGAAATGACTGGGGAGCCTTTTTCTGTGGCATTATGTTCCGGAAAACTAGCTACGGCCATTAATTGTGAATGAACGCAAAATATTTTCTTCTTTGACCGCAAATGCCAATTATCGTATGGACTCACCTCTTCATTTCCTAAAAGAAATGACTTCCACTGCGTACTTGTGAATAAAGGCACACCAGTCGGCAAACAAGAGGCTGATGTGGTCAGCATCATGTCCGATCGTCTTTATTTCTTGCTCCAGCTTCAGCTGGCTACTCTATCAAAGCTGGTTACCTAGACTAGAGTAGGACATGAGAAACAAATGCGCTAACTTCTTTCCTACCATTTTATTCAGAATTTTACCATATTCTTCTGTAGGAATAAAAAAGATTTTAAATGAGGGTATTAACTGCCTGTCATTTTATTTGATGTTTAATATTGCTCTGATATGTATGGTATAGTTGGCAGCTACCGACTGTGAAAGCAGAAATCAACAGTGTGAATTATTACTGGAGGAGAAAGAACCTGAACTGGCAACTGAAGAAGTTTTATGGGTAATAAAGAATCTGAAAAATGGTAAATCACCAGGATGTGCTGAGATAACAGCTGAATTGATTAAAGCAGGAGGAGAGGAATGTACAACAATCTATCATGCACTATGTAAAAAGATATGGCATTCAGGTATTTGGCTAAAAGAATGGAAAACAACTGTATTCATACCACTGCCAAAAAAGGGTAACCTTAAATTATGCACAAACTACAGAACTGTTGCCCTGATTAGTCATGTCAGTAAAATTCTGTTAAAAATCATAATGGGTAGACTTCGTAAGAAAATAGAATAAGAAGTCAATATGGTCCAAGCTGGTTTTAGCAAGGAAGAGGATCAAGAGATCATATATTCAGTATAAGATTAATAATAGAGAAATGAAGAGAGTTTAATATGAATCTATATTTAGCCTTCATAGATTACTCAAAGGCATTCTTTGTCTACATCTTCTCTAACATTCCTCATTATATTTTCAGTATACAAGTTAAATAAGTAAGGCGACAATATGCACCCCCGACGGGCTCCTTGTTATATGTCAAACGAAGTTGTTGCTTCACCATTTATTCTTACTGCTGCTTGTTGGTCTAGATACAGCAGTGATGTTAAGTGTATCAAATGTGTTAGAAATTGCCATTTTTTCCATTATTTCTCAAAGTTTCTGGTGTTGTACACAATCAATTCATCACATCTGAAAACGAATGGTTGTTCAAATATTTATAGCAAAATTTCCTTATAAACAACCTTCTCATCGCACTACGGTTAGAAATTTGTTGAATAAGTTTCGTGATACGGGAACTGTGGAAGATGCTCCCCGATCTGGTAGGCCTGCTGTGTCTGAAGAAAAATGTCTAGATATCCAAGACAGAATCCTGAAAAGTCCATGCAAGTCCTAACGAAAATGTCCCAAGAAGTGAATGTATCACTGAACACAGTGCACAAAATTTTAAACATCGGTTAAATTTTCATCCACACACGATTTCTGTTGTGTCTGAACTAAAAGAGTGTGACAATCAATCCAGAGTCAACTACTCCACATGGTTTCAAGCATTTTTAGCTGAAGAAGACAAGTCAGTTCTCGATTTAACATTCTTCTCTGATGAGGCATGGTTTCATCTATCTGGATACGTTAATAGCCAAAATAATCGTATTTGGAGCAGTGTTAATCCAAATGCATTTCATTAAGCGCCACTACACGATGCGAAAACTGGGGTATGGTGTGACGTCAGTAGAAAACGTTTAATTAGACCAATTTTCTTCAACAACACTCTAAATGCCGTTCGGTACCGTACTGACATTCTGGAACCTTTTTGGAACCGCTGAATGAACGTGAAACTGAAGAAGCATGGTTCCAGCAAGATGGTGCAACTGCACACACAGCTAGAGCAACACACGGTTTTTTTGTGTGGAAGAAATGTTCGCAAATCGCATAATATCTAATGAAAATTGGCCTGCTCGTTCTCCAGATCTAAATCCATTAGATTATTATCTATGAGGTTTCTTGAAAGGAAATGTTTACCAAAATAATGTACAAACAACTGATGACCTGAAATAAGCAATCAAAATTACCATTCAAGAAATAACAACAGACACGTTGCACAAGGTATTTGACAGTATGAAGAGACGTGTACAGTCATGTCTTGAAGCCCGTGGTGGACATTTCCAACACCTGTTATAATGAATATTTCAGTGATACATTCCAGCTACCCCAAAACAGCCTTGTATCACTGCAGTCACTGTTGTAACTAATTAAATGACTTTTTTAGCACATTTTATTATGACGTCATTTACTTCATTTTTCATTTTTTCCATAGAAAGTGTAGTGAGGCTTTAAAAACACTATGTATGTGTGTGTGTATATATATATTCTCAAGTTGAAAAATTTCTTACATTTGTTTGAGTGACTGGGTGAACGAAACTCTCAAAGTAAAGAGTTTCTCTTCATCTGAAGATATGGTGAAGATTTTGAAAACAAGAGCCATATCTGATAGTGAGATATGATGATCCGTATCTGATAATGAGATATGATGAGCCATATCTGATAATGAGAGACGATGAGCCGTATACAATAACGAGAGATGATGAGCCGTATACGATGATGAGAGATGATGAGCAATATTTGATAATGAGATATGTTGAGCCGTATCTGATAATGAGAAATGATGAGCCGTATCTGATTATGAGAGATGATGAGCCGTATCTGATATTTTAGGGAGAAGGATCCGCTTCAGATATTTACGGCTTTCCTAGCTTCCTGGAACAACAAAGGACCTCTCAGAACGCTCCACCACCTCTGAGAAAAATCAGAAGTAAGGAAGATCTTGGTCAGTATTCGCTGACTTGCTGCACCATCTCTGATAGTTCAGCTCAACTCTGCTATCTTTCACAAAAAAAAAGAAAAAACAATAACAGTAGACAAACATTTTCAATAATTTGCCAACTGTTAAATTATTTAATTATTACACAAGCAAACGTAACACACAACAGTTAGCTGTATCAGTGAATAGTGACGTTGTATTAATAATAACACATCTAAATCAGTGATAGTGCAATGTCTAAATCAATGATAACACAACATTTAAATCAGTGATGACACAGCATCTAAATCAGTGATAACACAACATCTAAATCAAGGATAACACAGTAACCAAGTCAGTGATAACACAACAAATAAATCAAGGATAACACGGCATTTAAATCAGTGATAACACAACATCTAAGTCAAGGATAACCTAACATTTAAATAAATGATAATACAACATCGAAATCAATGATTATCAAAATCAGTAAATCAGTGATAACATAACATCCATCTCAGTCAGTCAGTTATTTGTATGTCGCTTGCGGAACTTTCCTCCCTAACAGCTCTCCTGTAGGCCTCTCGGTTGTGAGCAAGATGACCTACTGCTGATGCATCCATTTGCAGATTATCAACGATATCTTGGAGCCATCTTCGCCTTGGTCTTCCTCTCTTTCTTTTTCCCATTATGTACCCTTCCAAGACGGTCTTCTATAGATTATCATGACGTTTAATGTGCCCAAAATATTTAGGTTTTCTCTATTACCATCCATCTACAACATGATAAAAATTATACGCTAGAAATGAGCCTACGATTGATGGTGGTGGTGGAAAGGGGGAGGGGAGAGAGATTGAGAGATTTATTTGTCAATATTTAAATCAGAGAGATTATTTGACAAAGACAGAAATGTCACTCAAGAGGCTGTGACAGCTCCTGCTCTGAATGTGCAAGACCTGAATGGATTTAATCTTTGCTCAGTGATAATGGCGGTAATCTTCTAGGTGAAGGTGATGGTCAAAGAGCCCTTCTGTAGCCCTCATGAATTGCCAGGGCATATAAGATTATTGATCAACGCCCTCTCATTTAATTGCAATGTCAGTTTTTCCTCTTTCATGAGTGCATCGCGTCCATCTCTTGCCACATTTGCAAGACCTTCACGACACAGCCTGCAGAAAAGTGAGCCACAATTTTGCTCGAAAGTGGTCCACCGACTCTGGCCACATAGATGGTCACCCATCTTTCATTTCTATATTTGACAAATAGCTATCTCATATACTCTCCTCGTCTATGTCAAAGAACTCCCATTAGCGGAAGATTCCACAACGTAATTAACACAGTCACACATATGAGTCTGTCATGGAAAAGTCATTGATATAACATCCATCTCCGTAATGTTGTCCCAGTCTAGGCTGGAGAGTAAGCTTCTGCCCTGTTAGCTTTAGTCAGACGAGAATATATGACAGTCTCCAATCTTATTTACTCTAGCTTCTATCGCGGATATTTTATGATCGTTATTTTGGAGGCGGAAGAGGTTGGGGAGGGGATATTTGGACAGTATGTGTACATTAGCGGACTAAGAACTTGTATGGGAACGTCATAATTATGGTCAGGCATTTTCCTAGCGCGGGTCGATTATAAGCTACTCTGTGAGTGGACCTCGAACCAATGTGTTCTGATATAGCACATATCTTACCATATACTACTGGTGTTATGGTCAGCGGCAATTATTCACAGAACAAGTGTCTAGATTCTAATTTGCCTTAGATTTTTCAAACTGCCAACCTTACAATGTGAAGCCTCAAAGCCCGCAATTATCCCTTCTCTCTTTCACATTCGTCTTTCTATGTTTTTGTGAAACTGAACCATAAACCCGTGTCTATCTTTACTTCGCTAGTACCGCTTTTACGGCACGTAACATTACGCTCTTCTTCCCCTCTAATCAAACGATGAAGGTGCTGCAGTATTTGAATGGCTTTTCAGTTTAATCTCAAGAATCTCTTTTGCTCGGCGTTCCCATCTGTTTAACCGCATGGGGTAAACAGCATGCATGTGTTTATTTATCAGTGGCAACATTTTATCAGTCTGTTAGGTACGACTGTGTGGCAACATTTTATCAGTCTGTTAGGTACGACTATTTGGCGATACTTTATCAGTCTATTAGGTACGACTGTGTGGCAACATTTTATCAGTCTGTTAGGTACGACTGTGTGGCAACATTTTATCAGTCTGTTAGGTACGACTGTTTGGCGATACTTTATCAGTCTGTTAGGTACGACTGTTTGGCGATACTTTATCAGTCTGTTAGGTACGACTGTTTGGCGATACTTTATCAGTCTGTTAGGTACGACTATATGGCGACACTTTATCAGTCTGTTAGGTACGACTATATGGCGACACTTTATGAATCTGTTAGGTACAACTATGTGGCAACACTTTATCAGTCTGTTAGATACGACTGTGTGGCAACACGTTATCAGTCTGTTAGGTACGACTGTGTGGCAACATTTTATCAGTCTATTAGGTATGACTATGTGTCAACACTTTATGAAACTGTTAGATGCGACTGTGTGGCAACACTTTATGAAACTGTTAGGTGCGACTGTGTGGCAAAACTTTATGAAAATGTTAGGTGCGACTGTATGGCAACACTTTATGAAACTGTTAAGTACAACTATGTGGCAACACTTTATGAAACTGTTAGGTACAACTATGTGGCAACACTTTATGAAACTGTTAGGTGCGAATGTGTGGCAACACTTTATGAAACTGTTAGGTACGACTGTGTGGCAACACTTTATGAAACTGTTAAGTACGACTGTGTGGCAACACTTTATGAAACTGTTAGATGCGACTATGTGACAACACTTTATGAAACTGTTAGGTGCGAATGTGTGGCAACACTTTATGAATCTGTTAGGTACGACTGTGTGGCAACACTTTATGAATCTGTTGGGCATGACAATTAGAAAAACAAGTTACAGTAAGAAATATTTCACAGAAATCAAAATATAAAAAAGACATAGGAAAATTTGATATACCAACATCTTAATCCAAATATTTTGATTTAGTTAAGCTCTTCAAGATGAAGAATACATACGTATTTGTAGTCTTGTAATCATCATCATCATCATCATTATTATTCCATGGCCAATCATCCTCTTCCATTTGCTCCAGTATTTATTGGGTGTCACTGGTAATTGTTGGCTGTCAGTTTCTGTAAATGTTACAGCTCTAAACTCTCATTATATTTTTTATGGAGACGCCCATGATTTAATGTTTACATTTTCTGAGCTGCATTCTTGGATGACTGACCTTGGTCTGAAAAACGGACAGCGTGTGATCTGGCGGGCTAAAACCTGGTATGCTTGGATGTATGTTAAGTTAAAGAAAAAAAGAACGAAATGGAAGCTTGACCGGTGGGGGTGTGTGTGTGTGTGTGTGTGTGTGCTTGTCGCTGTATGACGGAGTTTTGGGCTGTACTAGGCACTTTGAGAATTGTCCATTTGTTGAGTCCGAAGATTTGTTCACCTGTTTGTCTCGAATGGAAGCTTCTTTATATCAGCGATATGGCATGGCTGTTTGATGGCTGAGGCGAAGACCATATTGCTCAATATATTTATCATCCATCCAGGATCCATCATCATCAAGTTCCATCCAGTAAACTTCAGCTTATCATATTGCCAGCACTGGTTCTTGCTTACTTACTATATTGTGATGTCTCAATGAAGGAAAAGATCCTGGGAATCATCTGAATAGTAAATATTAATTAGAGTTATTCGCTCTTGCTGCATCAACTTGGGTTATACAGACAGTGCAGCAACGGCTCGGTCACATTACTTTTTAAAGCACTTTATCATTTCATTCCGATATTTCTGTCTTGGGAGCCCATACTTCAGTCTCCACTGACACAGGATACTGACTTCAGCTGCTCTGGCTCCCGCCTTCTTCTTTTAGACACATCTATGCCCCAGATCTCACTCTGAAGCTTGTTCTACGATTTAAAAAAAGAGCAGAATTATTGTTTAAGAACCACTATTTCTCTTTTCGGATGTTGAGCAATAGAGGGCTCACTTGGGCAAGAGCCTTGTGGAAGCCCCATATACCTTGGGCACTTAAGGTTCAGAGAGAGAGAGAGAGAGAGAGGAGAGAAAGATAGAGAGAGAGAGAGATTTCTCTTTTCGAAGCTGCCTCTGGGAAAGTATTGTTCTCTTTTTTTTCAACAATTTCTCTGGATTTAATAAAAATAGAATATATAGATATTCCCCCAAACCATATTCTTAATGATTCCTCTAGATGACAGCATGTCCTGCAAACGAGGTTCCTATTTTTCCAAAAGCGGATTTTTTACTTTCTGTCCAGACAGTAAAAAAATGTTACACAGCTGCCATAAAGATGTCTGAGATTGTCTAGATACAGTCATTTTTCTTATATTTTCTCCTGTTGGTTCTCTTATTGCCCTTCATAAGTTCTGGGAGGTCAATAAGACACGATCTTCTTTGTGCGTCCTCGTCGATCTCTGGTTATTATCCTGGCTGTTGTGACAGTGCCAGGTCTTCAGAGAACTACACTTCTTTGTGCGTCCTCGTCGATCTCTGCTTATTATCCTGGCTGTTGTGACAGTGCCAGGTACCGGAGATCCCTTTGAAGAAATGAGGTAGCATCTTAAACAGCCATGGATCGTCAGCTTTACAGAGCTGCTCAAATCTTTGTTACCTCAGAAGTACGAGGGTCGTCCCAAAAGTAAGTTTACAGTAACAAAATTTATTTGGACATGACGCACTGTGTACTGTGTTTCAGGATGGGCACCTTATTTTTCCACGTATTCGCCATGATGACTGAGACATTTGTCTAAGCTTAGGAAAAGTTTCTCCACATCCATCTCGTAAAATATGGTGTCCTGGGCATACAACCGCTGTGTTGCCGTTCTTTCGACATTCTCGTCACTCTGAAATTTGTGTTACCACCAGGATATTCATTGAGAGCTGGGAAAAGATAGAAATCACTTAACGCTAGACTTATTCCTTGAGAGCTGGGAAAAGATAGAAATCACTTGACGCTAGACTTATTCCTTGAGAGCTGGGAAAAGATAGAAATCACTTGACGCTAGACTTATTCCTTGAGAGCTGGGAAAAGATAGAAATCACTTAACGCTAGACTTATTCCTTGAGAGATGAGAAAAGATAGAAATCACTTAACGCTAGACTTATTCCTTGAGAGATGAGAAAAGATAGAAATCACTTGACGCTAGACTTATTCCTTGAGAGCTGGGAAAAGATAGAAATCACTTGACGCTAGACTTATTCCTTGAGAGCTGGGAAAAAGATAGAAATCACTTGACGCTAGACTTATTCCTTGAGAGCTAGGAAAAGATAGGAATCACTTGACGCTAGACTTATTCCTTGAGAGCTTGGAAGAGGTAAAAATCACTTGACGCTAGACTGAGACTATACAGTGGATGATCCAGATTATCTCACTGAAAATGTTCCAAGAGCTTCAGAGTCGAAGCGGCCGTATGTGTACGAGCGTTATCTTGGAAGTGTACGAACGTTATCTTGGAAGTGTAACATCCTTTTCTCCATAGCTCAGGACGATGAGGTCTGATGGCAGGTCGTAAATGTTTCAGTGTTACACCGCACACAGTTGCAATAATTGTTGCTCCTCTTTCCAGGAGATCGACCAACAACGCGCCATCTTGATCCCAAAACAAGGTAGCCATTTCTTTTCCAACAGATTTTCCTGGAAACCCAGATGCTTCCCTTCAGTGCTTACACGTTTCTGTTCGGATATGATGTGGTGAACCCACGTCTCGTCGTTCGTCGCGACAGTGCATTGCATAAAGTCTTGGCCGTGAATGGCATATTGTTGCAGGAATGACAGGATAAATGTCATTCTCTTTGCCTCATGTAACACACAGTAATTTGTGTATAAGCATACAGCTATACACGAAGCACTGCAGTAAAGCTGTGATATCAGAATGTATAAACTAGGAAAAAAGTAGGAGCAGTTTTATTACTTAATGATTACACAGTTGTGACGTTTCGGCGTGAGCCTTAATCATACAAAAACAAACAAGACGAAGAAATAGACGGAGGAGATAAAGTATAGATTCACATGAATGCTGTGTTTAAAAAAAGGAAATAAAATGAATAAGGCACTTAGCTATAACTTGTAAGTAGATGTGGCTTGTCCGACGCTGTGTGTCAGAAATGCGCTTGGTGGAACGTAGAGAATGTTTAATGGAGGTTTGTGACATGTGATGGGTGGGTCGTAACTGAGGGTGGTCGGTGGGGAAACCGTGGAAAAGAGAGAGAGTGATACAGTGTTAACCTAGCCAGGAGAAGGTGAAATAGATAATTATAGTTGGGGTAGGGGGTTGTAATGTAATGCTGTGATAAGGTTCTGAACTATGTGTAACAAGTGAGAAGGGAGTGGAGCTTAGCGAATGTTTCTGCATGCGGTCCCTTAATCTGAGGCCAGTCACAGTAATATGCGTTATCCTGCATCTTTTGCATAAGATGACATATATCACATTACGGGACTCACATGTAAATCCCTCATGCAGAGTGAGGATAGTTTTGGGAAAGGTGATCGTTTTCGTTTCTAAGACTACAGGGCAGGTAACGCAAAGGAGGGGGGGGGGCGGTTACATTTTCTGGTGCCAACATATGTAAGGCTCCGCTTCAAGTGGCTTAACATCTGTATGATATCGCCCAGCATGCTTCGAAGCCAGTCCGGAATCATTTCAATGGCCCCAACCACAGAGGCAAATCTAATTTGCTGGTAACAGCCATCAAATAATGTCTCGCAGATGACACAATCCGCCTAGCGCTTCAGAACCGCTACATTCAGGATTATGGGACGCTGGAACCACACGGTTTGCATTCGTTATTCAGCTACACCTAACATTATCCTCTTTAACAATCATAAACCCTCTCCGCTAAGCTCCACTCACTTCTCATTTGTTACACATAGTTCAGAACCTTCTCACAGCATCACATTACAATCCCTCTACCCAATTATAATCATCTATTTCACCTTATCCTGGCTAGGTTAACATT
Organism: Achatina immaculata; assembly: GCA_009760885.1. Taxonomy (NCBI): domain Eukaryota; kingdom Metazoa; phylum Mollusca; class Gastropoda; order Stylommatophora; family Achatinidae; genus Lissachatina; species Lissachatina immaculata. The sequence continues at coordinate 44,740,045 of CM019717.1, read as the reverse complement.
GTATCACTCTCTCTCCCCTCCACGGTTTCCCCATCGACCACCCTCAGTTACGACCCACCCATCACTTATCACAAGCCTCCATTTAAACATTCTCTACTTTCCGCCATACGCATTTCTGACACACAGCGAGAACAAACCACATCTACTTACAAGTTACAGCTAAGTGCCCTATTCATTTTATTTTTTAACATAGCATTCGTGTGAATCTATACTTTATCTCCTTTCTCTGTTTCTTCATCCTGTATGAAGGGGCTCTGACTTGCTCAGGGAGACCGGGTCCCCTGGGTTAAATTCTGCCCCACTGACCCAACAAGCCGACGGCTCCATAGAAAACACAGGAAGAGTAGACTGATGATACAAGCAGTATACCACAGAAACCTTTCACACATTCACACAAAGAATTGCAGGAAACAGGGGGAGAAGCTGCCCGCGTAAGAGGAGGAGTGAGGAAATTATGGAAACCTTAAATATCCCATTTAATGAATAAACCGCAGAGCCCTAACAAGACGCCTATTTGTCCCCCCTCAACACTGAAAGCTATACGAGGAAGACGACAAGACAAGACACAAATGTAATATGGCAAGAAGATGGGATTTAAGATCACACGTGCGTTAAATATGATTACGTAATAACTTCGGAACTGAGACAAGCTGCACATGCACCAGTCTTCCTTTGTGGCGTGATTTCATTCCCCACTTGCATAGGAGGCACATCAAAGTTTGGAGGATGGGGTGCGTTACATTGGGGTCTAGCGATGCAAAAGGTAACGATTTTCGGCAGGGGCGTCGGAGCGGCAATTCCAGTTACGTCGAAGCTGTAATCCACGCAGATAACCCAGTTGTTCGTCATGGTCAGTGTGCAGTGGGATACATAACACAAGAAGCAAAGTCGGTTCATTTAATGTTGAAGTTGATCAGGCAGTGGATAGTGCAGGTATCATTTGGCCCCATACAAGAAATCAGTCTACAAAAAAGGTTTCGCTCATAATTATGAAGTGACATCTTAGTCACAAAGAAATAAATGAGCTAGAACTGAAACTCGGAGTTACGATAGATGAATGGGAAGGGAAGTCGACAAGATGAATGGATAATCAATATATAAAACGTGTTATCGATCAGTGTATGCTTAGAACGTGTTGGGACAGTAAAGGACATGCAGGAAACGCAAGGAAACTGATTCTTCCTAACATAAATCAAGAAATAATCCCGTACGATCAATTAAACAGACATGAAAGTTAGTCGCAATATTTACATAATAATAAACGTAATTAGGATTCTTTAATTAGTAAAAACATTGATCATTGTTATGTTTTGCCCAGTCCTTGCACAGTAATATCTTATTAACACACACACACATACACGGATACATACATAAATACATACATACATACCATACATACATATCATACCATACCATACATACATACCATACATACATACATACATACATACATACATACATACCATACATAGATACATTACATACATACATACATACATACATACATACATACATACATTACATTACATAACATACATACATACGTTACATACATACATACATATACATACATACATACATACAAAAAATATTGTACAGCCAGTAAGAACAAAAAAGAACAAATACATCCATACTGCAAGAACTTAATATTGAAGAAGGCTAGCTAGTAAAGAGGGTTAAACAGAGAAAACTTAGAGAAGACCGTCTTGGAAGAATACATAATGAGAAAAAGAAAGAGAGGAAGACCAAGGCAAGATGGCTGCAAGACAGCGTTGATAATCTGCAAATGGATAGTAGCAGCAGCAGGCCATCTTGCTTACAACCGAGAGGCCTACAGGAGAGCTGTTAGGGAGGCAAAGTTCCGCAAAGGACATGCAAATGACTGACTGACTGAGCCAATAAAGGAACAATTAATATCAGAATTAATTGCATTTAAAGTGCAAAAAAATTCATACCAATCTTATGCAAGTGTGATCATCCGTACAAAAGTGATAAACCTGAGAAGTCACTCACCCATCATCATAAAAGTCACAAGATAAGTACTGTTAAATTTGATCCGTCAAAATCTGGTATACCTACCATTTGCGGCCGGGCATTTGATACATATTTGACTATGGGGTCCACAAAGGTTCTAAGAACATCCTGCAGAATAGCCTGCCACTCTTGACGAAGAAACATCTCAAAGGTGTTAAACTGGAGCAAGATCAGGTGCGTGAGAGTGCGACTCCATCCTGTTGATTTCCTGGTGTTGAATGAAGTCATTAACGATACGAACTCGATGAGTTCGAGCATTGTCATCGTGCAAGACTGCATCATCACCATGGTCTCTAGAGCAGGTTGAATAAGAGGTCACAATATTTCATCCTGGTACATTATGCCGTTCACTGTGCCATAAATTACATTAAGAGGGGTCTTAATTTGTCAACTGGAGCCATCTTAGATCATAACAGAACTTCCTCTATGGCGTTTCACTTCTTGAATTGTGTCATCAGTAAAACACTCCGCCCTGCCTTCTCCAAACACGAACCCTGCCATCATTAAAGGACTCATCTATAGCGAGAACTTGACTTCACTAGCGTCTTGTCCACCTGACATGCTTACCACACCAGACACAACGGGCTCTGCGGTGAGCTGTGAGTGAGAGGGGTGCTGGTTTTCGTGAAGCAAGTTCTAATTCATGAAAATATCTGCAAACTGTCACCCTGCTGGTGTTAATGTTTACAGTATTCATCAGCTGACGTCGTAGAGCTGCACAGATGACTATCTGGTGGTGAAGGGCAGACAACAAGAGATATCTGTCATCCTGCCCGCTCGTACAACATGGACTTCCTGAACGGTTTCTACTTCTCCGGTGGCTCTGAATCTTTCCAAAAGTCTCTGGATGGGAGAGTGTGACACACTCAAAAGTCTTTGGATGGTAGAGTGTGACACACTCAAAAGTCTTTGGATGGTAGAGTGTGACACTTGAACCTGACGAGCGGATTGACCATTCTCAATACGTGCAATAGCCCGAATGTGTTCTAGAGCGCTAAGACTCCTTCTCAGTGGCATAGTTTTTGCAACTGGCAAAAATGTCCTTTTATCATCAATTTTAAAACGAATGAAGAGTGACATCTGCTCATTAAGAGTCCCCACCGCGTCTGTTTCACGAGTTTTCTACCAGTGTGGGTTGGCCCTAACTTTACACTTAACTCAGTGATTTTTACACCCACCATAATAATCAATGAATACTTTACGTACCTCACGTGCTTATATGACTGTTTGTTGATGCCATGATAACACGTTTCAAGAAAAAATTCTTTACCATAACAAAATGTCAACTGAAATTTTTTAAAAGGTGTTGAAAATAAAGGGATGATCCTTAGACCCTTAAATTGTGTGCAGTAGTAGTAGAATTCCCGTTTCCATGCCATTAAGACATATTGGGGATACGGTTTTAGGCCCGTATTTTGAACACCATCGGCACATGAGAGTCTGATGTGGTCGGTATCACGTCTGGCTCCACGTACCTTCCCAGATTTCTCTGGTAACTATTTTTAGAGACTGGGTAGCCCCATGATCTTTTATGGTGTGGATCACTCGAGATCTCAGTGCTGGAACGTAAACTCGGTACCACCCAATCATATACATATATATCCTTCGTGTTCTCTGTTTTATCTCATCCGTGCGTAGTCATTGTCACCTCACAAGTTCTATGTATAGTTGCCGTGACTCACAATCTCTGTGTACAGCTGCAATGATTCACAATCTCTGTGTATAGTTGCTGCGACTCACAATCTCTGTGTACAGTTGCAATGATTCACAATCTCTGTGTATAGTTGCTGCGACTCACAATCTCTGTGTACAGTTGCAATGATTCACAATCTCTGTGTATAGTTGCTGCGACTCACAATCTCTGTGTACAGTTGCAATGATTCACAATCTCTGTGTATAGTTGCTGCGACTCACAATCTCTGTGTACAGTTGCAATGACTCACAACCTCTGTGTATAATTGCTGTTGAATCACAATTTCTACATTGCTGAGAGGTACAATACTATGAAAAGGGGTGTCGCTTACCTTCGTTAAAGTAAAACAACACAAACAAGATAGGAATACTTCAACAAAACAGTTTTTCTATAAAGCACACGTGATGAACAAGAAACTTACCAATTAAGTCAAGTCTTGACTGAATGATCCTTGTTGAATAACATACTTTTACTTTCTTTTACGGCAGTCAACTTTCATCCTATTTAACACATATCGCTTCAGTTGTGATGACGTATGCCGATGTGAACGAGTACCGTCTTGTGCGAGACCTGATGAAGGGCTACGACAAAAGAATTCGACCATCCCTCAACCACTCAGAAGCACTCAATGTGACCTTTGGCCTGGCGTTGGCTCAGATCATTGATGTGGTAAGAGCTGAAGTTTCATACACTGTAATACATACATCAGTGTTTTCAGTAACTAGTCTAGAGTTTGCAGCCATGTGTTTCTTTGTCTGTCTTTTGTTTTCTTCCTGTTTTTAAAGTCGAGTCTGTTGCTAGTCTTGATCCTGCGCTCTTTATAACAGAAACCACGTGAAAAAATCATCTCCACATGGTTCAGAATCTTAAATCTGTGTCATTTATTTTCGCGCGTTCTTGACCTTCCGTGATTTTTTTCTTTCATTTTTCTCAATGCACTTTTTAAACTTGCAACATAAATGTAGGTCACAAAGCTATAATGAATCTCTCTCTCTCTCTCTCTCTCTCTCTCTCTCTCTCTCTGAAACATCCGCCTTCATATCATGTTTTCTTTCCTTAATGGATGATTTGTCCGACTTTGAGATAGTTCTGATGCTGTTAGTGTAGTTCCATTGACAATGTATTAAATCAAAGCCACATTAATTAAATTATTTCGATATTTGGTTTTCATAGTAACCTCTTTCATCTCTCGTCACTTCTTGTACCAGATAAATCAGACGAGGTAAAAATATCATTTAAAGCTTATAAATGACATCTTTATTTCCGTGTAAACTCTAGCAATGATGTATGTACAAGAGATGAAGGAAACTAGATAGAGAGGTAGATCAAGACAGAGATGGAGAGACAACATAGAAGAGGATTTATAGGAAACTGGTGTCACCAATCGAAGAAAAAAGATTAGAAATAGGGAGGAGTGGAGGCGAACTTTATTTTGATGGCTCGGAAAGCTGAGGAAAAAGAAAAGAAGAAGAAGAGTACACTAGACTACAGAAAAGGCAGACAGCAACATTGAATTACACTTTCACATTGTTTCTGCTTTATTATTACATAAATGGCAGCTATTCGTTTATTTCGTTATTATAAACCAAACTGTGGTGATAACGCGGGCGACGCTAAAGATACTGATTACCACATTTATTTGACACTGTTGCTCTTTATGTCCCACAGGATGAGAAAAACCAGGTACTAACGACAAATTGCTGGTTAAATCAGGTAGGTTACATAACCGGTTTTCATTATCAGTTATCTTACCCTGTTTCTTGCACATCTATCAATGTGAGGTCTCGATAGTTACTAAAGAGATACAGCAACGTCTGGAAGAAACGCAAATATGGTTTCTTAGACGGAAAGAAAATCGGATGAAGAAATTTTTGAGAGAGACCTATTCGAGAAAAGAAATAATTACAACAGGCAGGAAAAGACAGTCTAAAGTTATAGAAGATGTTATGATAAAGGGAGAACTAGAACGCACCGTGACAACAGTAAAGTTAGAGTGGAAAGGAGGCCGAGGTAGACCATGAGAGAAAATCCTGGAAGAGCTGGCAAGATGGCAAGGAAGGAAAACACCAGAACATCACAGAGGGGTAACACAAAACAGTTTTGTTGTGGAGAGTTACGACTGCCAGTTTCTTGTACACATTTGTCTCTCCATAGGAAAAAAAAGCGCAAATGATAGAAATGCACTGCTAACAGCAGCAATAATAATAATATTAGAAACTGTATTGATAATATTTGTTGTAAGAACATTTTAAAACAGACAATAGTTCCTTAATTATTTATTTCTCCCCTTTTTAGTCTTACGTAACTAATTCTTTGGTTCATTTTCACTTTATTGTTCAACTTGTAACTCTGGGGCCACGGATTATCATTTCGACAAAACAGATCATAAATGTAATAGATGTAAGACAATATAAGAACGCCATTTAGTTCATATCCGTCATGGACTAAAACATACGGTGCCGCCATAATCTCTCCTCTCAGCATTAGCATCAGTCGAGCTAACAACTAACATCAGCAGCAACATGACCTTGGCAGTTTCATCCACGCCCTTCAGATGTCAGATATTTATCTTTCAGATCTGGACGGACTTTAATCTTCGCTGGGACCCGGCAAAGTATGGCGGCATCAAGGTTCTTCGACTTCCATACGACGATGTTTGGAAACCAGATATATTACTACATAATTAGTAAGTAGCATTCACGTTTCTGTCGTGATATGTTTACACCAGATATATTACTACATAATTAGTAAGTAGCATTCACGTTTCTGTCATGTTGTGTTTACAAAGAGCACCCTTTGAGTAGAGAAATGGACGCGAGAGAAGACAAAAAAGGGAGAGAATGAATGCGGAGAAAATAAACAATACACAGCTGGGTCAGCAAAACTAATTAGCGGGTAGATAAACACACACATGGACAGGCTATTAGACAAGCGTGTACATAGATTTATGGGTCATTGCACTATAGACAGATTAAAAATGGATGGATGGATGGATGGATGGATGGATGGATGGATGGATGGATGGATGGATGGATGGATGGATGGATGGATGGATGGATGGAAGGATGGATGGATGGATGGATGGATGGATGGATGGATGGATGGGTGGACAAATAAAGCAGAAAGACTGGGCGATAAATGTGTATAGAAAAGAAAGAAAGAAAGAAATTACAGACTTGAATAGATTTCAATTCAGTCATATTATTCATATTTAATACAGACAAGTGTCATTTTATGCATTATTAACAACTTGTTTAAAATTCATGATATAGCATTTAATAATGATTCTTAATAGAATGTTTAATTCATTATCTAGCATTATTAACAACTTTTAAAATTCATGATCTAACATTATTAACAATTTTTAAAATTCATGATCTAACATTATTAACAACTTTTAAAATTCATGATCTAACATTATTAACAACTTTTAAAATTCATGATCTAACATTATTAACAATTTTTAAAATTCATGATCTAACATTATTAACAACTTTTAAAATTCATGATCTAACATTATTAACAACTTTTAAAATTCATGATCTAACATTATTAACAACTTTTAAAATTCATGATCTAACATTATTAACAACTTTTAAAATTCATGATCTAACATTATTAACAATTTTTAAAATTCATGATCTAACATTATTAACAACTTTTAAAATTCATGATCTGGTCAAAACTTGTTCACTTTTAGTTGAAGGTAATCTCTCTGGAGTAGTAGCACTGGGGGGTGCATTGACTTGCAGATCATTCATGGGAAAAAAAAGGATAAAGGCCACACGATTCCAACTTATTTTCCGTGACTTTTCTGTGAGGTTTTTTTTCCTTAAAGGGAAATAAACAGGTTAATTAACACAAACATTTAGTCCGGCATTTCCGTGTACTACACGCTCCGCAATTACCAGATATAAATGCACTTCAAAGTTCATATAAATCAAGCGCCTTCAAAATAAGTACGAGCAATTGGCAATTGTTTCGACATGACAGAAATAACATCATTTCCAATCAGACAGGATGTTTACTCAATATTTTACTATTTGCATTATCGATTAGCTCGGGAGAAAGTAAAATAAATCAAGGTGGCGTATGAATGACGACGTTTAGTGTACGCTAGCGCAGAGCAGAGTTGTGCGCCTTTAAAGAGTTACGTGCCTTTTTCCGCAGGCGTTCTAAAATGCCACATATAAAGTTCGTTTTCTGTAATGTGTCCCAGAGCCATGGATCTCAATGGTTTTTTCCTAGTTCACGTTAGGAATCTTATACATAAATCACTGATGTTCATAAAGAACCCAACTAGTTATTTACTGCTATCTTTCTGAGTCTTTCCTTTATTAAATTCTTCATATAAAATATCAATTTCTTTCGTGTAAGAATTTCTTAATAACAAACGAATGAGAGATAAAGCTATAAATAACCATGTGGTTCTGGTTAAATCTATCATTTTTCAGACTTTTGGCAGTGGAGGAGGAGAAGGAGGATAGGAGCAAGTACTTAATATTTTTTGGTAGCTTCAAGTCGATTTCTCTTTGACTTGTAGTATTTTCTCATCAACAAAATAATGTCTTGTTACGTAGAGCAGACAGTTTTGAAAGTTATTGGTAGCTGTATCAGATAAACATTTCTTCTTTCGTTGGTCGGGCTGCAGCCTGGTTTGTCACATTTTCTAGAACTATATCATTACAAATGTATTACAAATGACAGGTGATACTTCTTGTTTTCCCTTTTTTTTCGTTTCAAATTTCATCTCTGTTGTCTTTGGACTGCTCTTATGGAAATAGTCCCCTATTTACGACGTACTCGATTTACAAAGACCCGCAGTTACGACCGTCTGTCACTGTGAGTCGTGTTTTATTCCTGAAATCCAGAAACCGTCAAATTTCACATTTTCTGCTATAAGTCAGCCTGAAAATCGACTTTGGACACAGAAATTCGTTTGACATTTGCCGTCAAGAGAAGGAAGCGAAAGATAAACTTCGAAGGTCCTGACTTTAAAGGGAAAGACTTTCGAAAGAGATAGGAAAGCTTCTGGGAAGAATGTAGTTTTTGGCCTACTTAGAGTTTATATCTGGTGAAGCTACAAGCTGGTGAAGTAGCTGGTGAAGCTACAAGCTGGTGAAGCTACAAGCTGGTGAAGCTACAAGCTGGTGAAGCTACAAGCTGGTGAAATTAAATAGAAAACAATGTCATTAAAAGAGGTGTTCAACTTAGGTCAGATCCAACTTATGACGGAGCGTTGAAACGAAACCCCTTCGTAAGTCGGGGACCATCTGCATTCTCTGTCTTCCAGTACAATTTTAGTACGAGCTTAGGCTGACTAAACGTCAGTCTGTGATTGTCCATTTTCATGGATTATTTTTATCTGTAATGGAATAAGCGCTGTGTATTTATAAGCTTTCAAACTGATACATTCTGGAGGATGCCCTGTATTTAAGAGTCATCAGGCTGCTTTGACCATTGCTTTTGTTTCTTCTTCTTCTCTTCTTCGTTCGCTTCTACCACCAAGACCGCACTGTGATCCTACTGAATTTACGCCTGTGGTCCTCGTTAGGTCCCGTGGTCTCCTGTGTGGTAACCAAAAGGACCACATGAGATCCCCGAGAGGACAACAAGAGGTTCAGAGTATCACAGTGCTTTAGCCTGTATTCTTGGTGGGTCTCAGAGGCGGATTGCGTGACACCGTGGTTTTCGTTGCACCAGTTTAGTCTAGAGTTGGGCTTTCTCACCGGAAGACCTCGACGTGTTTAGGATATCAGTGCATCCCCGCTGGGTAAGAGGTGGTAGCCCATCCAGGCCAGAGTTGGACCTTCTCACCGGAAAACCTCGACGTGTTTTGAGATACCCGTGTATCACCGCCGGGTGAGAGGTGGTTGCCCATCCAGTCTAGAGTTGGACTTTCTCACCGGAAAACCTCAGCGTGATTAGGATATGCAAACATCCCCGCCGGGTGAGAGGTGGTTGCCTATCTAGACTGCCCTGGTCCAGTGTCTCCGACTTCAGCATTTTGCGGTCGTGGCCACTACCCTTCCTAGTTGTGACTAGGACGGAGCTTTTGTCCAGGAGGACGATTCCTCGCCACTAGTGACTTCCACCCCTGGGTTGAGCCGGTTTAGGCATATTATCCCAGTATGGGTGTGTTTGGGACGTGACCGACCTCTAGAGCAGAGGTACTATGACATGCATAGGCTTCAAGTTTCACCCTTGGTGTGAGCCGGTTTAGGCATAATTCACCAGTATGGGTGTGTATCAGGCGTGACCGACCTCTAGAGCGGAGGTAGCATGACATGTCTAGCCATCAAGTTCCACCCCTGGTGTATGCCTGTTTAGGCATATTTCACCAGTGTAGGTGTATTTCGGACGTGGCCGGCCTCTAGAGCAGAGGCGCCGTGGTATGTGTAGCTCTTGCAGCGATACTATTGGACATACCGATTAAATTTCACTTTATCCTTTCCATCACCTTTTCCCATCGGCGCCGCACAGCAACTTTTATTTCTTTTTTCGAATTTTCTTCCTTGACCGGGAGGAGCTTCACTCCACGCGCGGCATTCGAAGAGTCTCGCCAGCAGTGTCTTAACCTCTGGGATAAGCCGGTTCATGTATTTCACCCGATATGACTGCACTCAGGACGTGGCCGACCTCCAGACTAGAGGTGCCATGATTTGACTGTTTGCTTCGCTTTATCCTTTCTACCAACTTTTCCGCACTGGTGCTGCGCGGCAACCCCATTTGCACCTTTCTTCATTGGCCGGGAGGAGCACCGCTCCATGCACGGCAGCTGAAGAATCTCGCCAGCAGCGTGCCACAGTTATCCAAGTAGGATCGTGTCATCTAAAGAACTTCGACTGATTTAATGAGCCATTCGCGGTTTCACCGTGAGACAGTGTGAACTTAGACATGCATGGCTTAATCTTTGAGACAAGCATATGACTACTGGCAGGATCAACCAGATAGCTTTCTTCACCGAACCTTTGTCGGATATCTGCCGGCAGACCGACGCGGGGCAAAGGAGACAGCGCTCTGCTCAGAGCGGATCCCTTTCGACCCCGGCGGCGTTTCATTTCCTTTAACCGGCGGGGGCGGCTCTCTCTGCTCTGACGAACGGAGTAGAAAGCCTGGCCACCCACAAACAACACACGTTACATATTGCAGACCCGATACTCTTTGCGAGAGATGGACTAATTTCGAGACCATCGGTCGACAGAACCGTACTACATCGTTAGCACAAACCTGGCTGGCTAGCCGTTTACATGCTTCGCTCGACGGACAAACCACTTGCTTCTGCATCGAAACACCTTAACTCTCGCCGTCCGAGAAGGGAGCGAAAGCCTGTCTCCCCACGCACGGAACTCGAGAGCGCTATTTCGCCAAAAGAACGGTCGGCCTGCGCAACAGCAGCAGCCCGCGCTGTGCAGCTCGGCGCAGCTCTGCGCGGCTGACGCTTTTGTTTCTGATTGCTTTTAACGTTCTAAGCTCTACTTCAGTTTATCTTTTTTAAAAATAAAACTTCTGAAATTATGTTACAAAGGGCAGCTGAAATGAAAATATACGGTATCACACTGTATTATCCGGAAATAATTCTACATCACATAGGCAGTCATTACTTCATGTGAGATACTGTAAGTTGTTTGGGTATTTTGTCGCGATGGCAGACAAGCACATTATTCTTTCATATGAACATCTGAAAACTTTGTTAACGTGATCTAAAAAATGCCCAAAACAGCCCCACGTGTGACTCTTTCTTGTCTTGTACATTTAAAGTTTGCCTTGAAGGCAAGAAAACATAATCATGCAAACTTCACTTGTTCAGACTACTTGTCCTTGTCACATTGACGTTCTGCATGTTTCATTGGACGATGTAGGTTTCTCTTGTCGACAAGATTTAAGCTGCTTTTTTTATATCAGTAGAAAGCCATTTGTCAATACCTGAATGTTTTCGTCTCATTTCAACACTGTTTGAGTGTTTATCTTCTTCTCTTATTATTCGATAGCGCTGATGTCTCGACGTATGTGTCCTCCATATCTTCTAACCTGATCGTGAGCAATGACGGTAACGTAACCTGGTTTTCAATGGTTATCTTCAAGAGCTCGTGTTCAATCAACGTGCGATACTTCCCATTCGATGCCCAGAACTGTACCATGCAGTTTGCTTCCTGGTCTTATGACGGCTACCAGGTAAAGGAGTTTAATTTAAACGTAAGACTGTGGTTTACAGGACGTCAGTTCTTGGGTTCCCAACAATGCTGGTAATAATAGACAAAACTACAAAACCACTTTTTTTCCTGATATGTTGTATATATGTTCCACATGTTAAGAGACCAACTGCTTGACTCTTGTGTTTAGAGATTTATGTTTTCAATGGCAAGCATCGATTGTAGCAGACCATCATGAGCTTCCTCGTTTCTCAAAGCGTACAAACAGATGTCATGATGCCCTCACGTAGAGGGTTGCTGAGTCAAACTTCACAACCATCTCCACCTCGTTCTTGCTAACAACCTGTGCCTCTTTTAGCACTTTCAAGAAGTGAAGTACTCTTCATGGACTTATAGTTTCCCAACCATGACGTATGGACTTTGTCGACCGTTAATTCCCATGCACTAGTATTCCACGAGTATATCTAATATTTATTCCAGTTACTGCACTTTGTCGACTGTTAATCCCTCATAAACTAGTATTCTGTGTCTAACGTTTCCTGTGATTACTCATACCTAAATTCTCGGCTCCATCTTTTTTCTCACCACTCCCCTACTTCACGTCACTCCCCTAGTTCACGTCACTCCCTACTTCGCGTCACTCCCCTACCATCACTCCCCTACTTCACGTCACTCCCCTACATCGCGTCACTCTCCTACTTCGCGTCACTTCCCTACTTCGCGTCACTCCCCTACTTCGCGTCACTCCTCTGCTTTCTCGCCTAATCCCCGAGATAAGCACAACATCAGATAACATTTTATTTTCATGCAAAATGTAGCCCTAGCTTTCCAAGCTCTGATACAATCGCCTTGATTAATTGCTAGCCATCTTGAGAAACAAACATTGTCAGGCGTGTAACACGCGCGCACGCGAAATGAAAGTTCATTTAACCTAAGCCCGACACGAAGATAAGAAAATCTGAATCAATGTCAGAGACAAGAACCAAAAAAAAAAAAAATCCACCGTTCTCTAACTGATGGATTAAACATGAAACACGCTTCATTTTATGACATTTGTGAATCCTAAAACTAGATTGATAAAACCAGGGAAAAAAAGACTATGCTTTTTAAAAATTTTAAAATTTCTTTTCAATGAGAAAAGGGATGTCCTTTCTGGCGCCAAAAAGGAGTCCCATGGCCAGCCAGGACGTTGCTTTCTTCTCCTCCAGTGTTCCTTCGTAGTAGGCTCCATCACAGCAGCCAGGACGTTATTTTCTTCTCCTCCAGTGTTCCCTCGTAGTAGGCTCCATCACAACAGTCAGGACGTTACTTTCTTCTCCTCCAGTGTTCCCTCGTAGTAAGCACCATCACAACAACCAGGATGTTACTTTCTTCTCCTCCAGTGTTCCCTCGTAGAAGGCTCCATCACAACAGTCAGGATGTTACTTTCTTCTCCTCCAGTGTTCCCTCGTAGAAGGATCCATCACAACAGTCAGGATGTTACTTTCTTCTCCTCCAGTGTTCCCTCATAGAAGGCTCCATCACAACAGTCAGGATGTTACTCACCAGTGCATCCTGGTATTGGGCTCCGTCAGAACAGACAGGGAATATCTGCTTGTGCTGCGAGTCATATTCTATTGTGTTACCCACACTGTTAACACACACTATTACACAGGCTATTAACACACACTGTTAACACACACTATTACACACGCTATTAACACACACTGTTAACACACACTATTACACACGCTGCTGAGCTAAAAGATTAAGGACCTTTTCGCACTTTCCCTGATAAAACCTAAAACAGTATGTGGAGGCCCTGGTAGTTCTGTTCAATCCAGAGATCAGTGTGGTTGTTATCCAAGTGGACATCAAGATGGGTCTTGTCAAAGTGGAGATCAAGTTGGTTATTGTCAGGGTGCAGATCGAGATGGGTCTTGCCAAAGTGGAGATCAAGATGGTTCTTGTCAGGGTGCAGATCGAGATGGTTCTTGTCAGGGTAGAGATCAAGATGGCTCTTGTCAGGGTAGAGATCAAGATGGTTCTTGTCAGGGTGCAGATCGAGATGGTTCTTGTCAGGGTAGAGATCAAGATGGCTCTTGTGAGGGTGCAGATCGAGATGGTTCTTGTCAGGGTGCAGATCGAGATGGTTCTTGTCAGGGTAGAGATCAAGATGGTTCTTGTCAAAGTGGAAATCAAGATAGTTATTGTCACAGCGGAGATCTGTGTGGTCCCTGTCACAGCGGAGATCTGTGTGGTTCCTGTCACAGCGGAGATCTGTGTGGTCCCTGTCACAGCGGAGATCTGTGTGGTCCCTGTCACAGCGGAGATCTGTGTGGTCCCTGTCACAGCGGAGATCTGTGTGGTCCCTGTCACAGCGGAGATCTGTGTGGTCCCTGTCACAGCGGAGATCTGTGTGGTCCCTGTCACAGCGGAGATCTGTGTGGTCCCTGTCACAGCGGAGATCTCTATGGTCCCTGTCAGGGTGGTGGTGGCTGAGAAGCACGGTAAAGCACTTCACAGAGAAGACGTCATGGTATCCGCTCTTGGTTAATACAACAATCGGGGCAACCAGCTCTTGTCATCATCACCGGCCAGAGAAACGAGGAACTCGCCTCAAAAGCGTTTGGAACAACAAGATTTCAGTTTGAATAAATCTGCACAGCTCTAACACTCTCACACCCGCAACATCCCACGCCCTGTCAGTCAGTATCAGGATCTGTGCTTCGGAAAATATCAGAGGAAATAACACAACGCCCTGACTTTTGGTTTCAAAGAGAAAAAAAAACTTTTTTTTCTTTAAATCTTTACCATCGTGAAGAAAATTCGTCATAAATCTAAACCCATAAAAGGCAGATACATACGGGCAACAATCAGAAATACTAACAGCACTGACAGCTTAGAAATGTTGGGAAAGGGGGTGGGGGTGGTTCGTTGTTGTTAGTGCACGTCTGTCACAACACAGCTCTTGTTTGTGAAGGAAAAAATTCTGGTTCGTTCAACCAATCAAATTTGATCATAAAAATAAAAAACATGGCACAGGCGAAAGAAAGAATGAAAGAAAGAAAGATTTTTTCTGAACATAAATGGAGAACATTACTTTTGTAAGAGAACGCATGCGCGAGGCGGGAAAGGAGAGTTCGGCCAAGGCCACCTGGCGCAGAAGTGTAGAAGCAGAAATGAGCAGCAAGCTGCACAGCAGGGCCACGCTACAAAGCTTGGCTGCAGACCGTGAGAGTTGGAGAGAATCTGTTGCTGTCCTCCAAGACGCCACAGGGCGTACTGGGTGGTGATTGCTAAAGCCGATCGCCTACCAAGGACAAAGATGGGTGGATGGAAGAGAACGCATGCTGTCATAAGAAATGAAAAATGTTTGTAACATATTTTTATTGCAGATTTCTTTTCTTGTGTTATTTGCTCGCCTTTGCTGAATATAGCGTGAATGCGCGCGCGCGTGTATAGTTAGTGAGTATATCCTAGAAAGCTGTTCGTAGGTTTTATTCTGTATTTGCGTGCGCGTACTTTTATTTGTTTTTGTGTCTGTGTGTCGTTTATACATGGCTGCATATTTTCAACATTTCTTGAGACCGTACTTGTGTATGTGCTGGATACTGCTAGCGCCATGAACTCCGCTGCCAGACCTCAGCTGCACAGTAACAAGCCCATAATTTCCTTCTGATAAATCTCCATCAATAAATGATAAACTTCGATTTGAAACACTTCCAGAGAAACGGTAAAGAGTAATTTCACCTTTGGTTGTCAGGGTTGTCTAGTGTAGGCCCCATGCAAGGCTTAATGCTAATATCAATTTTGTATTTTTTTTCTGTCTCCTTAATTGATCTTGTTCTGATTGATTACATGGAAGTTCAGCTGCCAAGTTCAGCTTCCAAGTTCGGCTCAGTGCGTTCTAGGACACATCCTCCACCTCTCCCCTTAGGGTTGACACGGCTAATTTCTCTGGTTTTATGTTAGATATGGTCAGGTACATAAAGTAGTCTTTTCTTTAAAACAGCGTTTCATTAAATGATTTAACATAAATGCGGGTGGGGGCGGGGTGGGTGGTGGTTACTCTATATGATATAATTTCGTTTACACATTTATTGCAGTAGTTGATTTCCGTGTCTCACTTATTTGCATCTTTTGTTTCTCTCTTTCTTTGTTTCAGCTGAACCTTATCAAGAACACGGATAAAGGGGACACGAGTAACTTTATCCCCAACAGCGAATGGGAACTAGTCAGCCTGGCTGTAGACAGGAAGGTCCGCTACTTTTCTTGTTGCGAGGAGCCTTATCCTGATATAAACATTCATATCGTCATTAAGGTATCTTACCCCCGTACAGGGAACTATACATCACTTTCGTCGCGGCTGCTGTAGCGTTGTAAATCATCATAGAGATCAGTTCAAAACAACTACTGCATCTCATATTAGAAAGTGTGCTTTATTTGCTGTCTATGTATCTCTCCTCTGCTGACAGATGTAACTGTACAAGGCAGAGAAGAGAAGGCCTCGGAGTTCACTCAATCAGTCAGTCAGTCAGTCAGTCAATCAGTCAGTCAGTCAGTCAGTCATTTGCATGTCCCTTGCAGAACTTTGCCTCCTTACCAGCTCTCCCGTAGGCCTCTTGGTTGTAAACAAGATGACCTGCTGCTGATGCATCCATTTGTAGATTATCATCGATGTCTTGCAGCCATATTCACCTTGGTCTTCCTCTCTTTATTTTTCCCATTGTGTAGCCTTCCAGGACGGTCCTCTCTAAATTATCATGACGTTTAATGTGTCCAGAATATTTACGTTTTCTCTGTTTAATACTCTTTACTAGTCAGCCTTCTTCAATATTAAGTTCTTGTAGTCCACCCAGTCTCTAAAAATATATCATCATCATCATCAGGTGCCGTGCCGACTGGCGTTGGCTATTATGCTTCTCCAGATTACCCGATCCTTCATGCAGGCCATCAGTTCAGTTGGTGATCTCCTCTCACACCATCCCGTCAGACTGTCTAGTATCATTTCTCTTGGTCTTCCTCTTGATCTTCTTCCTTCTATAAAAATAGATACCAGTGAAATAAATGAAGGTAAATGCAACCAGGCGTGATGCTAACCACATGACACTTTCATGTGCCAATGGTCTTGGTCTAACACCCTAGTCCTAGTATGCCTTAATGGCATGGAAACGGGGATTTTACCCTTTTTTAACCTTAGATAAGAGAGCAGCACATCGGACGCACGAACAAAATTTCAGCAAGGACGAATTTTCTCAAGTTATGACAGAGATCAATGTATCTGATGGTGATAATATAGAGTTATACAGACACACTAAAGTGGATCTTGACTGGGGATGCATCTGTGCACATTATAAATTGATCAAATATGGAGCTCATTAGCTAGTTTTAAAACCGATGGAGTGAGATATTTTTAAACTTTTAAATCTTCCAGTTTAAAAAAATAAAACCTGTTCTTCAGTTTGGACGCAAACGTAATTCACTACTAATATCTGATCATTTTGGGAGTCGCATAAACGTACAGAGCGTGACAATGACAAATAATGAGAGTGGGTGTTGATCTCAGAACACTAACTATATTAACAAACTTTTTCAGTCTTTACCATGATGAAGACTTATATATATATATATATATATATATATATATATTCATTAAGCATCGTGAAGCAGACTATTTCATCTAATGTACACACGCTCTCCGGGCAGTTACCACCAACACCAAGCATTACAGAGGAGATGGAAAGACAACTTTTTAAACAGTGGTTTGTAAAATGATGCTGACAAAAGTTTTCCAACAGCTGCCAACTTGACTTTAAAAAATAGTACCAAGTCAAAAAAAAATCAGAGCTAGAATTCATTCATTCATTCATTTGCATGTCCCTTGCGGAACTTTGCCTCCCAAACAGCATTCCTGTAGGCCTCTCGGTTGTGAGCAAAATGGCCTGCCGCTGACGCATCCAGAGCTAGAAACAAATCTAAAATCTGAAGATGCGATCAGCCAAGAGGAAGAATGAGTACACAGTTGTAGATTATGAAAGACTGAGTGAAAAAATGTTGGCGGAACTGAACGCAGGTAACAACTGAGTTTTTCCACAGGATCCCAGCTTGAAAATGTTCCCATGTTTCAAAAGGTCTCTACTTGGTCCTAGTCTGTGTAGACACAAGTTTACAGTTGCCAGTTATGGTCGCCTGAGACACAAGTTTAGAGTTGCCAGTTATGGTCGCCTGAGACACAAGTTTAGAGTTGCCAGTTATGGTCGCCTGAGACACAAGTTTAGAGTTGCCAGTTATGGTCCCCTGGCCGTAAATACAACTTTTGTAAATGAATAAAGGACCTTTTCTCTCACGTGTTGACCCGTCATTCTCCATTCAGACGAAGCACTAATAAGTGGAGTATGTCCATCACGCGGGAAATTCGTTTTATATGTTGCTCATATTAGCAGCTCCACAATCTTGCTAAAATGAAGACCACCCTACATACACAATAATTCAGAGAAAAGAGAAGGCAAGTGTCAATGTTACGGTTATTAATTATTTCTTCTCTTTCTCTTTTCAGCGGCGCCCGTTGTTTTATATTTTCAACATGATACTGCCGTGTATTCTGATCACTTTGGTGGCTCTGTTAGGATTCTATATTCCTTCTGACTCTGGTGAAAAGGTGACAATGGGCATCACCACTCTCTTGTCTATGACCGTATTTATGATGCTGGTCACTGAGAATATGCCCCCAACATCGGACGTCCTCCCTCTTATCGGTTTGTATACAGATTTTCTTATTGCCTCCCTTTACGTTCCGCTTAAACCGCTGTAACTCAGATTAGAGTTGACTATAGTGGTTTTCTTAAGTACTTGTAGTATCAGATAAAACAATTATATTAACTTATAAGTAACATTCTCTTTTTAACTAACAGTAACACTCTCTTTTTAGCTAACAGTAACACTTTCTTTTTAACCGTTCATCCATCCTATCAACTAGCCATCCATCTCTCAGTTAGTCTACCTGCCTATGTATCTACCTACTTATGTATTCTGTGTTGCCTGACTTCTGTCTGTTTGGTCAATTTTTTTTCCAGTCACCTACCCGCTTATCGACATACGGGTAGCACTGTTTATGCGGCTGTTCTTGTCTGTTTATGAAGCTGTTATTGTCTTTTATGCTGCTCCTTTTGTCTGTTTATTTATTTATGATTGTTGTTATTATATTTTTTAAAATTTCTGTCTGCTTTCAAGTATCCACATTCTAGCCATTTATTTTCGAAATCAAAACATCTAATAAGTGACCACTAAATGAACACATGAGAGCCTTATAAGCTTTAGCTTATCTGATATCTGATATCTCTCTCCATATGTCTATGCATTGTTTGTTATTTTATCTTCCAGGAATTTATTATGGAATGACAATTTTTATCGTCTCCTTCGCCACTGCAATGACTGTTCTAACCCTCAACATTCACCACAAGGGCTCCCGGGGCTACCCAGTCCCGATGATCGTTAAAAAAGTTTGTTTCGAGCTTTTGGCCAAAATGTTCTGTATGAAAGTGGACACTTGGAACGACGAACCTGCTAATCTAGTAAGCGCATTTTCAAAGGTTACTTTAGTTAAAATTATAACTTTTTTTTTCTGAAAATAGTCATTTGGCCAAACATACCTATCTGGCAAGTAATGGATACTGTTACAGGAAATTCTACAAATAAAAATAAGTTTCTAATGTGGACACAGGTTTTTGCGTAATGAATTTCTGAGCGTTGAAATCCAAAATCTTAAATATTTATCTTAGATATCTCTGTCCCAGAACTAACCGGAAGGGCTGGACCTGATCTTTAGAGCTACATCCTGTAGGTGTCACAGAAACCTGAACAAACCTGTGGGTGTTGTCCTAGATTTGTCGTGGCTTGTAACTTTACAAAAAGAGCAATATTTAACAACAGGTTAACTCATCTATAATGAAATATTTAATAACAGGATAACTCATTTGTAATGAAAAGTAAAGTATTCAAAACAATGCCTTGATCTAATGTTATTTTCTCAGTTCAGAAAAACCACTATGCATTTATATTTTTGTCTTTTACTGGTAGTCGATAAAATGCTCACTAATGGATGTGCCGCGCCGGACATTCGGCGGCTGTCAACCTTCTCCTCAGATCTTGATGCGTGATATTTTCCATCAGTTTTGTTGACGAATTCTTATCGCGCCATCACTTTAGACTACGATCTTATCTTTTATCCTTTGTCTGCTTCTCTTTCACTATATCCTTCCTATTGTTATGTTTTCAAGTTCTCCGCTTCTCATTATATGCGACTATTGATTACCCTTTTATGGATTTAATTAAGTGCCCAGGCTACTCTTAACAGTTTTCTAACAAACCACCTCTCCATCGCCTCGAGCGATTTTTGTTTTGCTCTGGAGCAGCTTCCATAGTATAAGATGGTTTCGATACGGCATCTTAGAACTCTTTTTCTGATTCTCTGTTACTCTAGGAGATGTTCCTCATGTCAAGGTTATTTTGGATAGACATATTCTATCCTTGATTTCAGAGGTTTGTTTTCCATCTGATGTAATTAGTGTGCTCAAGTATTTGAATGTATGTACCTGGCTCAAGGCCCTTTCTGTTACTTTTAACACTATGTTTAGATGGCTTCTTCTTCTGTGATATGACTGTTGTTCTGCTCTTATTATTTATAATGAGTACTTTCTAATAATCTTCTTTCGCACTTATAACTAATGATTTCTGTAGGCTCTTTTCATTCATTTTTGGCTTTTTTTCATTTAATACATATATTCTGCACTTCGTAGATTGTTCACTTTGTACCACTGAGCTCGAATTCCTTATTTATTTTTGACATTTCTCATTTATTTTCACTGTACAAGGAGAATAAATCAGACAAGAGGACACATATTTGCCTCACTTTAGTGGTTAGTATTTTCCTGTTATTTTTTTTTCTATTCTGAGGGCAGGCTCTTGATGCATTATTATTATTATTATTATTATTCACTCGATCTTCGCGCCAGTGTTTATGTTGTCTAACATTTTCACAAATTCGCCATGTTTAACTTTATCAAAGACGCTGCATGATACATACAAACAAATCTTTCCATGCTTCTAAAGTTATCTATCTTAGAGTTCTTACTGTTTATATAGCTCTTTAAACATTTTCTTTCTACGAATCTAAATTAATCTTGTTCTGTTTATTTATTTATCCTGTATCTAGTTATTTGCCGAATATAGCTTTGTTGTATAGCATGAACGGTTTATTATTCGGAAATCTCACGCAGTGTGGCCTCTTGTTTCTTTGCCAAACCTGTGAAGGTTGATGATTTTGATTAGGTCACGATGCCATTCGACAGTTTTGTTATAAATTCATCCCGAGCTTCTAATTATGTTATAGATATTTCCATCTTCCCGTATGTTTATTGACATCTCACACTTTCTCTTCAAGTCTTCTTCTTCTTCTTCTTCTTCGTTCGCACTGTCTGTCTATATCTGCAGTCCTGTCTCTTGGATAAATTTCACTGTTTTTTGTAACTCATGTATGGAACCGTAGAGCTTATCTTCTTTAGTGGTTTCACTGGGCCAGTAATTATTTCTCAGTGTCTCGTAGTTGATGCCCTGACTCCACAAGACAAACTGAGAGGACCTCCAGTAGCATTGGGTCAAGTATTGTTGGGCTTTCTGAGTTATTTGTGTTTGGTCGGTCTTTCTGTCCCTTTGATGTATTCTGACAACCTTTTCAAAGTGCCCTCCTTCCAGTATTTAAGATGTAAATTAGAAATCAATTGGTTCTAAGGACTGCAAACGCGCCACAAACAGCCTCTGGCAGTCAAGTCCAGCTCCTGGCCTTCCCGTGGCAGAACTGTTTAAACTGACAGGAGAAGGGGCGAGGGCGAATATCTGGCGCCTGAAAACCAATTACTTAGGGTAGATGAGTGGCACGTTTGGTAGCTCATCTGCTGCCGTTGGCGAGATCTTCAGCTGCCGTGCGTGGAGCGGTGCTCCTCCCGGCCAATGAAGAAATTTGCAAATGAGGTTGCCGCGCAGCATCACTGCGGAAAAGGTGGTAGAAAGGATAAAGCGAAGCAAACAGTCAAATCACGGCACCTCTGGTTTGGAGGTCGGCCACTTCCTGAGTGCAGTCATATCGGGTGAAATGCATGAACCAGCTTGTCCCAGAGGTTAAGACACTGCTGGCGAGACTCTCCAAATGCCACGCGTGGAGTGAAGCTCCTCCCGGTTAAGGAAGTAAATGCGGAAAAGAAATAAAGGTTGCTGTGCGGAGCCGATGGGAAAAGGTGGTGGAAAGTGAAGTTTAACCGGTATGTCCAGTAGTATCGCTACGAGAGCTATACCACGGCACCTCTGCTCTAGAGGCCGGCCACGTCCGAAATACACCTACACTGGTGAAATATGCCTAAACCGGCACACACCAGGGGTGGAACTTGATGGCTAGACATGTCATGCCACCTCCGCTCTAGAGGTCAGTAACGCCTGATAAACACCCATACTGGTGAATTTTGCCTAAACCGGCTCATACCAGGGGTGAATCTTGAAGGCTATGCATGTCACAGTACCTCTGCCCTAGAGGTCGGTCCCGTCCCAAACACGCCCATACTGGGAAATGCCTAAACCGGCTCAACCCAGAGATAGAAGTCACTAGTGGCGAGGATTCGTCCTTCTGGACAAAAGCTCCATCCTGGTCACAACTAAGAAGGGTAGCGGCCACGACCGCAAAATGCTGAAGTCGGAGACACTGGACCAGGGAAGTCTAGATAGGCCCTCTCACCCGGCGGGGATGTATGCGTATCCTATTCACGCTGAGGTTTTCCGGTGAGAAAGTCCAACCCTAGACTGGATGGGCAACCACCTCTCACCCGGCGGTGATACACGGGTATCTCAAAATACGTCGAGGTTTTCCGGTGAGAAAGTCCAACTCTGGCCTGGGTGGGCTACCGCCTCTCACCCAGCGGGGATGCACTGATATCCTAAACACGTCGAGGTCTTCCGGTGAGAAAGTCCAACCCTAGACTAAACTGGTGCAATGAAAACCACGGTGTCACGCAATCCCGCTTCCGAGACCCACCAAGAATACAGGCTAAAGCACTGTGATACTCTGAACCCCTTGTGGTCCTCTCGTGGATCTCGTGTGGTCTATTTTGGACCACACAGGGGACCACGGGTCCTAACGAGGACCACAGGCGTGAATTCAGTAGGTTCACAGTGCTGTTTTTGGTGGTAGAAGTGAACGAAGAAGAAGAAGAAGAAGAAGAAGATATCAATTAAGGTAAGTGGAACAAATAGCCATTAGAAGTGAGTGGCAATAAATAGTTAATAAATCCTACATTAAACACATCACATGGATATACTGTCCAGACCATGCCGGAGTCGACAGAACCAACAAAGCCAACCATCCGGCAGCAAGGGCTAAACCAGTGGGCCTCATCAAAATGGACAAATCGGACCTATACAAATCCATCAATCAACAACAAATGCAAGGCAACTTCCCCCAAAGTACCTCTCATATACGACGCAATGCATTACATGTAGCCAAGGGCAGTGGTTGCAAATCCCAACTAAATGCTAGATCACAGGGAGCATACAGTCAGCACAACATTGAAGTCATCTCCCTAAAAAAAACTGAAAGAAATCCTGATATCAAAGGCCGAACACATGTGGGCGTGTCACGGCCTAATGAGGCCGCTCCCCAGGACCAGCAACAGAGCTAGCTAGCTTCTTTTTTTTTACAGTTGCAGTAGAACAACTTGCCAGTGTGTGAAGAGACATTTTGTCAAACCAGGCTCACATTACCACTCTCTACACACGGTTCCTGTCGGCCGAAGACAAGTTTTTAAGGTGACTGAGCGGCCCCAAAAGAAATAGATTTTTGGGGGGGAAGTTCAAAAAGAAAAACAGCTTTAGGTGTAAAAAATGAGATTTAAAGATAAAATATGAAGCAAACGTTAAGAGCAGAGACCATGATCGCGTGGTGGTCAAGTGCAGAAAGTCTGGAGCAACAACTTGATCTGATCCTGTTTACTGGGAAATGAAAATCTGGAAAATAATCACAGCGTTAATGTGAAAGGGAGGCAATTTCTTTTTCCAACAGCCCGTACAAGCTGAAACATAACTGAATTTCATAATTGTCACAAATTCTTGACAGTAGCGAAGTTCTATTAACACAGAATATACTCTTCACTGAGGTAAGTAATTATTTCTTATTTGCTTGAAATTCGGCATAGTTAATTAAATAAACTAAATTAAATTATGTAATGGTACGAAGCCTCCATTCTGTTTCCCCTCTGCTGTATATAAGTAGGCTACTGGGACATCATAGCCTGGTCGTCACTGATGAGGCTCGATATGTCACTCATGATGGTGGAGCTTAGAAAGCAGCCTGATTCTTACGTTGATTATGAGACTTGCCACAAAGCCACGGTAACTCACCCCTATGCTTCATGGTGACTGTATTACAGTTACTCACCAGGCCATCAGCCGAGCCAAGAGCTTCATATTCAAAAGTACTATAGCAACCTCAAGTACAGTATATGGCTTATTTGTTCTTATTTATTTCAGTTCACGCCTGACTGTAATGGCGTTTCATCAAATTACATTCGTTTCAAAGTGGCCAATCAACAAGAGACGGAGCTCATTAACATGGTAAGTTATTAAAGAAATAATTTCCTGAATCATCGAACCTGGGATTTCCCGACACTGCTGTCTGTCAGCGCTCGCAGCTCAGACCGCTCAGAACGGCGATGGATGGTTGTGTCTCTGCTATGACCCTTTCGGTCCCACGCACTCTAATTCGATTCTCGTGCATTTTTAATATTGCGTTCGCCTTCCCATTGCAAAATTCGTATTCCCTACTGCCAGCTTCCAGGGACACCAATGGAAGATAGAATAGGGTCTTGACCGATTATGTTGTCAAAATTTGACGCAGGAAGCCAGCTGTAGATCACTGACGGCTTTCTTGCTCTTCTAACCCAGTGTCTCAGATAGCCACCGACATGGGCGTGGCACTCTGGTTTGCCAGGAAGAATCAGAAAGTGTACTGCGGCTGCTTGGAAGAGTTCGTGGAAGTGTTGAAAAGAAGTGCCTAGAAATGAGGAATAAAAACAAATCATGGAGTTAAATTTTTTAAAGTACTTTTTATTTTAGGATTAAACGGCTGATAAGAGTTAAAAACCACGTTCAGCATACCGGTATTCGCGGTACCATTACTGGCCCTTCCTGGAACAAAAGTGTCCCGCAGGACACCAGTTGGTAATTGGTCACTTAGTGTTGAAAAATGCCAGTTTCGATTCAGTCATTTACTAAATTCTTTATTCTAATAATAGCAAACAAAAGAACCAAAATCCATTCATTTATATCGATTGTGAGTTAACCATTCTCTGTTGGTACTTGTTCGCATTGATAAACATAGTCTTTAGTCAGCTAAGAAGTTGTTCATCTTACAGGTTGAAGATATGCCACGTTGTGCTTCGTTTTTTTTTTTCAGAAACTGAGTCCTATTAACAGTCATTTCTTTTACCACAGAACTTTCTTTTACCACAGAACTTTCTTTTATCACAGAACTTTCTTTTACCACAGAACTTTCTTTTATCACAGAACTTTCTTTTATCACAGAACTTTCTTTTACCACAGAACTTTCTTTTACCACAGAACTTTCTTTTATCACATAACTTGCTTGTTCATTATTTATCATCCTTCTGCCATAACCGTACAAGTGATGGGGCTTGTCTTAACTAAAATAGAGCGTAGAACGCCGTTTTGATATTTTGGTTCTTGCGTCCATCAGATAACAAGACGAAGATAAATAATTTTCACTTTACTTTCTGCCTTGTTATCTGAAGATATCTCGGCTGAAATATCACATTAAGTAAAGCTTGTTCTCAACTCTTTTACATTTGATCATTTTTCACGTCTTTAATGCATTGAACTACGTGAATAATTACAAACGCCAAGGTCAGCTGACTATTTATTTCTTTCTGGCAGGAGATAAAGCAGCCACACGACTGCCGGGTGGATATACCGCTCCTGGACAGCGAATCGTTCCAGGGTAACGGAACATTGCCACGACCATTCCCTGGACATCGGCGCTCAAATGGGAATGGATCTACCTCGGATGCGATTCCAGACAGCGCCGCTTTCGAAATTTACTTTTCCAGAGTTCTTCAGAAAGTCTACCAGACTATAGAGAGGAACGATATTCGCCTGGCGGAGCAAGACAAAAAGGAAGGAATCAAACTAGAGTGGCAGCAGGTGGCGCAGATCACAGACAGACTTTTGCTAACTTGCTTTGTATGTGTAACACTCACTATAACTGGCGTTGTACTCCTGGTCTCGCCGGCCTCTGTCAGCGTCTGAACTTGAATCTGGTCAATCATGGTTTTCGTCTATTGCACTTGTTTAAAATTCAAACACGGCTGCACACTCTGAAGTCTGGCTTCTGATGAACTGGATCTATATTCCAATGAGGAAAACGGTTTTCAGAGCATTTTATACAGGATGACCGATAGCAAGTGCAGTTTTTCTTTTGATGTTAATTCTTTTATAATTCTTGCAAAAACAAAAATTCACTTAGCTACTTCTGAAGCTCGCATGGATAGCTTGTGGAAAGCTAAGTATCAAATGCTACAATCTTTATCAAAATATGCTTCTTACGTGTCCTATTTTCTGTAGTCTTGTTTCCTTGGCTGTTATTGGTAGCACTATCAATCGATTCGCCGTTCTAGAAACTGTTGTTGCATGTCCATCAGTTGTGTTTGCACACCAGTAGCAGTTGCTTGTTGCTTGATCGAAGTGAAAGATAAAGAAAGAAATATGCACAGCTAGACAGACGATCACTCAACTCCAAGTATCGAGAGGTCTTACCAGAGCTCAGTGAATTATTCAGTTTTAAAATAAGATTATAGGACTATTCTAAGCAGGCGAGAATTCACCTCCTTGCATTTGCTACGAAATATCCAGTATCTGACCGGAAATACAACAAGGGAAAAAAGATGCAGATAGTAAAACAAAAGATCAGATAGAAAAACAAAAGATCAGATAGAAAAACAAAAGATCAGATAGAAATACAAAAGATCAGATAGAAAAACAAAAGATCAGATAGAAAAACAAAAGATCAGATAGAAAAACAAAAGATCAGATAGAAATACAAAAGATCAGATAGAAAAACAAAAGATCAGATAGAAAAACAAAAGATCAGATAGAAATACAAAAGATCAGATAGAAAAACAAAAGATCAGATAGAAAAACAAAAGATCAGATAGAAAAACAAAAGATCAGATAGAAAAACAAAAGATCAGATAGAAATACAAAATAATGACTGGCTAATCCGCTCATTTTGGCAAAGAATCTGAAACTGAAAATAAATTCTAACTAATGACGCTCTGCAGCTAAGAACAGACAAGAACAAATATAAAGATCTGTAGACAAGTACTACGGGGAATAAAGGAACACTTCTGTGATACCTCATTTAATATAGTCTTCATATTTCTATATAAACAAATCTGAAATGGTATTATCCGCCACTGGACATTTTTTAAAAATTGTTTCTTATTTTGTATGCAACGTTATATATATTTTTTTATTTTGAAAAAATGATTTTATGCTTGTCAGTTTAAGAGAAGTCTTATTTACAAATGAACGGTGATATTGAATCAAACCTGGCTTTAAATTCCCTTGGATTTACTCAGTAAAACAAACAACTCCCTGGCCACGAGGGGAGACTGCAATAACCTCTCTGTCACGAAGCACTCATAGGACTGCTATGTTACCGTTACTAAGCGGTTGCTTGTTATACTTGAGTCCGATGTTCTCTCCCCGGTTATCTTGCTTTTATTTCACATTTCAAGCAATTGTGGGTTTTGCAGGCTAAATATACGCATTCTACTCCGTTACTCAACAGGATAAGCAACTGACCAGGCACGAAATGTTTTCAGATTCTATTGAAATTTGACTTAGTAATTGCAAAATAATTTGATTCTGCAGCAAAGTCCATTACTGAACATCAAAATCAAGGGCAGGGCCGAGCAGACTGAGGTAGCTGCCCGATGTCATCCCAAAAGTTCACAGTCTATGTCATGTCTAGCGCAATGCAAGCCGGACATCTGGATCTCATGGAGCCAAGCAGGTGAACAAAAGGATGAGGGATGTTCTAGTACTCTCGAAAACGGACTACCTCAAGTTCTAGAAATGTTCCGGGCTCTCGCTGAATTCTGTATTGGAGCTTGTCCCAATCATCTGTGACTGGCAACATTACTACCAGAGAATAATGTGTCAGTTCGCGCTGAAGCTCGGCCAGGACGGCCACGTCTGCACGGCGCTCCCCACGCCGGAGACAACAGAATAATAGCCATCAGCTTGAGACAGATGGGAGCTAGACTAATGAGTGAACATCACATTTCTCCACTGAGCAAGAATGAAAGGAACATGTTGCCTAATCCACTGCTAGCAAGGAACACAGTGAGGAGGGAACCGTACAGCTAGTCAATCTGGACGACGAGCTCGAAGTCCATTCTCTCTTTGTCATGGCTCATAGCACTACGCAGACAAGAGATGTTGCCAGCAGTGATTGTGATAAGCATAAGACAGTTCTGTATGTGAGAAATAAAGGACACATTTGCTGACATGTCTTGACAAATAACGGATACCCTACAGTTCTGAAATTGCTTCTTCCACGTAGAAAGTGTTGCTGGTAAAATAGTATTTGTCTCTCTTTTTTGTTCTATTATCTCTTGCATCAATCATCAATCACATATATGAGATCCATGTGATAGATCTATGACTCTATTTCCTATCTGTTTATTACACTAATATAATAGCTGGAACATATTATGCCAGTCACGATTATACTTTTTTTTTCTCTTCGTCTGTTTTACTGTCCGCTTCACAGACCTACATCTTCCCAGGAACGTTCATTCTGTCAGTGGCAACATAATAGCAGCTGTGTAGACTATGTTTAAAGACTTTATTGATGCACTGGGTGACGATGACGATGTTGGCATGAATGACATATACATATCCAAAAACTTATGACAGGACACTCTACCCCCCCCCCCCAATGTCATCGCTAACGCTCCCTGGAACTTTTTTGTTTGTTTGTTTTTTTTTTGCTCTGTTGGTTCTGATGCCACTTGTCGCTCCCTTCTCCTTCACCACTTTCATAATCTTCCCAGCATCCCTAGAGGGGTTCCAATTTTGGAAACCACTGTTCTACACTGAGGGATATATCAAGAAAGAGATTGGCTCTGTACTTTCTGGAGTGCAAAACTGATGAACTTAAACTAACATGTTATTTGTTATTTCGTTTATAATAATTACGTTGCAGTTTTTTAATCATCATCTTATCAAGCAAAACTGTGACAGTTTTGCTTGATAAGATGATGATTTTTAAAAAATGCACAATTTTCCATCTTCTATTTTAGCTACTGAATACATGTGAATTCAGCTTCCTTACATTTGTTGTGGAATAACTGATTATCTTATACGACAAGTTTATCTGTTTATCTCACATCTGTTATGAAGTTATATGTCAATTAATATAAACGTACAAATTCTTTTACATACTTATCATTTGTATAATACATGGACACGCACGCACATACAGTATTACTCCCCCCCCCCAAAAAAAAAAAATAATAATTGTTCGTATTCATCCTACACGTAGGTCCCTACCTCGATAATGTAAAATTGTGCAAGATTTATTGTTGCTTACCATATTGGTCGTCGGTCCAGGCGTGATCATAGTTTCCAGTGATGTCATACCTACTAGGGCCCATTTATGCGTAAAAAATAGCGTAGTAGTAGTAGTAGTAGTAGTAGTAGTAGTAGTAGTAACAATAATACAAACATAACGCCTTGTTAATGTGGTCGGCAGTTACTTAGCAAAACGTCTTGTAACATGTAATATTAACTCTTTTTCACCTCCGAGAACAACACTGATAGAGGAAGGGTTATCAGATCTTGCACACCGATGCGAATCCGTGCTCAGAGCAGACTTTAAGCAAAGTCTAAATAAAATAATAAAGTAGCACATTTCTAACCCAACCCATCATTTTTCAATTCTGGAGTAGCTTCCAGTTTCTTTATATCAAAATTTACTCGGGCACAGGTTGGAAAATAATTCCAGAGTGAAAAAAATTAAAATCATCAGAAGTGAAAATAGGCCTAGGGTAATAATTTTCACATTTCTTCCCGAATAAAATGAGCAAAAATAGTAATAGGCTTGGAATAATAATTTTCACATTTTAGTTGAGTTGCAGCCATCAGTGTACTCTCGTGCTGTTCGTTATGTTTGATCCAAGCCGGGTCTTCCATTTATATTCCAACCCTGTATATAACGTTCTGCACCGGACTAGGAGCTCAGGATAGTGATTGTATATGCACATACGTGCATGCATGCACACACACATATATATGCATGAGTATTAACAATTATTTAAACCATCATCATAGTGTATCTTGCCGTTTGAATGACATAATCATTTCGAGGGATGTACCTCGTTTACTTGTATGTGATTTTTTTTTTCACACAAAAATAAAACACATGCCCCATCATAATGATTGTTGTGGGTCGTTTTCTAAACTTCGTCTCCAGTCAGCGTGAAGTATGTTGATATCGCCACTCCTTCGTACTTTTCTTGGCTCATTAATCTTCAGCAAGAATTATGCACATCTCTTCGTCTCTGTGCCATTCTCATGTGTCACTTACAGTATCTTTCTATCAACCTGCATTTTTTCCTTCCTGGTGTTGACTTTTGTTCACCTTCGACCTACTTCTTCATCTGACCTTCAGTTTGCTTCTGGTGTTGACCTTTAGGCTATTTGTTGTGTTGACCTTAACCCCACTTCTTCAGCTGACCTTCAATCTGCTTCTTTTGTTGACCTTCAGCTTCTTCTGTTGCCCTTTGCCATGTTTTACCGTTTTCTCTTGTGTTCTCCTCTAAAATGCATCGGTCAGCATTAGCTGCCGGTCTTTTGTGTCAAGTCCAGTATCTTAGCATAGAAAGCTACATGCATTCAGTAATACATCACTACATACCAAACCCTGTTATCATTTTATAACAGTCTCAAAGTAATCACAGCGTAGAAACATCGCGATGTGAGTAATGAGATGCCTCAACAAAACTTTTGACAAAAGAGACAGGACGGAAAATGAATATTTAACGTTATGGGGCATGACTTTGCTGCACTTAAGTAGATTATATTATATTGCTATATATAGGATCAATTATATACTCCGTGCGTGAAAGACTTGAACAAGAAACGGGGAGTTAAAACAGAGATGTGTTATTTTTTTTTAAAAAAAAGGGGGGGGGGGGGAAGAATGTGAATCATAAGCGGGCAGAAACAGAGAAACACAACGGTCTTCAGAGAGGCTGCAGAATATCAAAAACTATTTAAAACTGTAAGAAACTGACAGTCAATAATTAATTGGATATGCCGTGGTAACAGATATAACCTGACAATGAAAAACTCGAGGGGGAAAGAGAAAAAGAGAGAGAGGGATGGAGGGAGGGAGAATATAAGTTAAGATGGCCACGCAGCAAAAGAAAAGAAAAACAAACCACGTGATTTAAAATACTAATGAGAGAACAAAATGGAGCTTCATCACTTCCGACCATTGAAACGACACACGATAAATGAATGAAACAATGTAAGCAATCACACTGCTTTATAATGTTGCTACTAATGTAGTGGTACATGTTCTATAAAAAATTATAAGATCATAAAAAAACACGATGTAGAAAGTTAAAAAGAACAAACAGGATCAAATTCTAAAGCAGCATTACACTAGTCATACAGAACAGCACTGGGTCATTTGGATGTAAAATTACTGGGACAACTCAGAAATCAGCTGTAACAATGAATATAAAAAGTAAATCTGCTAACAAGCAAACAGCAACCACAAAATACCATCATGATACAGATACCAAGCAAATAGCAACAGCAAGATACCATCATGGTACAAGATACCAAGCAAACAACAACCGCATCATGATACAAGATACCAAGCAAATAGCAACCGCAAGATGCCATCATGATACAACATGTCAGAAAGATGAATGCATGACTTAAGTCTACGTGAAGAGGGCGATGAGAGGCGCAGTGGTTAGTGTGCTCGTCTTTCATTCAAAGTTACATTTTTAAAATCCTGGCAGAGGCGCTCCAGTCACCTGCAGCTGTAGAAATTGGTACCTGGTTCCTTATGAAACTGGGAAAGTAAAGGCAGCCAGGTGTGATGCTGACCATATCACTCTGTCGGTGGCCAATAGGTCAAGGAAGATATGAGCATTAACACCATATTCCATACTTGACTTTATAAAATGGTAGGTTTACGTTAAATCATATTACGGCGTCGCTGGATGTGACTCTGTCCAACTTAATACTTGTCTGTAATACTCAGTTGTACGGATGCGAAACATGGACACAGAAAGAAAATCAAATAAAAGAAATACTAATGGGATTATGCGTTGC
This sequence comes from Achatina immaculata, assembly GCA_009760885.1. Lineage (NCBI taxonomy): Eukaryota > Metazoa > Mollusca > Gastropoda > Stylommatophora > Achatinidae > Lissachatina > Lissachatina immaculata. The sequence continues at coordinate 44,707,708 of CM019717.1, read as the reverse complement.
AGAAAACTGGCTCGTTAACACCATCGAAATTAGAAAGCTGAGATACTTTGGTTACATCAAGAGACACAGTAGTTTGGGGAGATTTATAGCAGAAGGCAAAGTGCCTGGCAAAAGAGAAAAGGGACGACATCGCCACAGGTGGACTCGGACATCACGGAAAGTCTGAATATGTCATTGTGAGACGCTGGTCAACTTGCACAAGACCGCATTGCATTCAGTGAGGCTGTGAAAGGGACAATGTTCTGGAAAGGACAGGTCAGATGAAGAAGAATATTCATTTACAGCCAGGCATTACGTGTACATAATAATTCAGTCATTACATGTGTACAGGGCTTCTACAAGTGGGTCTGCAAGGGACACACTGCAGGCGTGAGCTTAGCAAAAGAAATGAGAAAGGGAGGGAGGCGCTGCATCAACTGGCTTAACATTATGATCATAATGGTAACTTTTCCTGCTTCATGTTTTTTAAGGACCGTTAATACTTATTATTATATTAAAATGTCCACCCTCATTCATGCATGCGAAAGCTGGAAAGCAACTAAAGAAATAGACAAGAAATTAGACTCTTTTGAAAACAAATGCTTAGGAAAATATCCGGCATCAAGTGGAATGAATTCAAGAACAATGCAGAGATAAGACAGATGAACGAACAACAATTAGTTTCATGGGTGATCAAGAAAAGAAGATGGACATATGTTGATCACATGATGAGAAGAAACTATCAGAGAATCCCAAAACAAGCTATCAAGTGGAACATAACAGGCTGAAGAAAAAGAGGCTGACCACGTGAAACTCTAAAGAGGACATTGTTAATAGAGGTCAAATTAACAGGCATAAAATCCCTTGATGAGGTTGAAAATCTCGAAGAAAACAAACAAACAAAAAATTGGCGAACTACCTTACGAGCTATATGTGACGTTTAACGGCACGGTAATGATATAAGATATAAGAAAATGTGTTACACTTTAAGGTGATGTACACGCGTTGCATGTGAAAATGCCAAAAGGGCATTTTCCTTTACATGGAACCATCTCATTCCTCGCAATGTGGCTTGACATTACAAACGAATTCAAAATGCGTAGTTAAAACTTCTTAAGAGAACTTTTTGTCCTCATTATTTGAGTATAGACTCTCAGAATGAAATACTGCACATTTTAAGCAGTACAATAAGGAATAAAATATTAGTATTTATTTCAAAAGTTAAATACCATTCGATCAATCTGGACTGCAAAACGGAACAAATAACTATTATCATACACTGTTTTTTCTGCAGTGATGATAAAATAAAATTACAGAACACTTTTTAGGTTTTGTAGAAGTTGATGCCCCTACTGGTCTTGGTTTGTAATAAAGTATGATTAACTATTTAAAGTCTTTTGAAATGAAGATACGAGAAGTCAGGTATATGACAACTAAATGAATATGAAAAGAAAAAGAAATGGGCTCCAGAGTTTGCTGTTATATACAAATCCTCAAGCTTACCACATTCCATGTACTGCTCATGCTTTGAATTTAAAAGTTAGAGATGCGGAAAAAGTTAATACAGACACTGTTATGTTTTTTTCAACATTTGTGCAAGAATTACAGAGTTTCTTTTCCCGTTCACCTAGGCAGCGGACGGCCTTTTTAGAAAGGTGGTTGGTTGGTTGGTTGGTTGGTTGGTTGGTTGGTTGGTTGGTTGGTTGGTTGGTTGGTTGGTTGGTTGGTTGGTTGGTTGGTTGGTTGGTTGGTTGGTTGGTTGGTTGGTTGGTTGGGGTTGGTTGGTTGGTTGGTTGGTTGGTTGGTTGGATTATTACAAAAGTGTGTTCGTAACTAAATGGATACTGAAGCTGCTGCTTCAGTCGTACATCAACCCACAGAGACATTAAGGAGGCGATCATAACACTCCTAGATATGTCCAGAGTGTATGGATGATGGTCTTTCCCCATCCATCCATTTAACCAACCAACCATTATCCTCTTCACTGTGCAGTAACTGATTACACCCGTTCTTTGCTGGTTGACCACCCGTCTGTAGCTCTTGATTAGTCGTTTATTTTTCTCCACCCCAAGTTTCACCCCCAACTCTTTCATTCTTGACATCGACGCCTTTTGAAGAACATTTCCAGTCTGACATTGAAGCACCCATCAGATGCAAGATGGGAAAGTAGAAATGAAGCAATCTGAACCCAGCAATATCAGCAAGGAGGAGCTTATGACACGCTAAATGAAATTATGGACAATGGCAACTTCAATAAAGAAATGCAACGCGGAGCACAGAGCATATATGTTAGAATAGAAGATTATTATTTATTTCTCCTTGATAGTTTGACATGATTTCCTAAACAGAATAAACCTTGTAAGCTTTGAAGCTGTTTGCTGACAGTGTTTATTCTAAGGATTTATCTTGAGATAAAATTAAGAACTTCGCGCTTATTCTGAAATATACTGCAAATTTGAAAACATTAATATCAGAACATCGTTCAGATTCAAATTTCAAGAATGTACTTGGGGGGGGGGGGGGGGGTAGAGAAGAGAACATTAATTCGTAGACAAACAAGCAGAATTTAAATCTGTAGACAAGATACATAATGGGAAAAAGAAAGAGAGGAAGACCAAAACGAAGATGGCTGCAAGACATCGTTGACGATCTGCAAATGGATGCAACATCGGCAGGCCATCTTGCTCACAACCGAGAGGCCTACAGGAGTGGTGTTTGGGAGGCAAAGTTCCGCAAGGGACATGCAAATGAATGAATGAATGAATTAATGATGAATGAGGCAGGATTCGACAGAGGCAAACGAATCATCAGTTTCAGTGTGAGCATCATGATGACACAGCTCACGCACCAGAATATAAATTCAGGATTACTTTTTAAGCGCTTTAGGACATGGTTGAACGAACGTTTTGAACAACTACAAAGCGGTTCTTTCTTTTATTTATGTCTTGACTCATTCTTCCTCTGTGTTCTTTATATGGTTGTTGTATGTTTCCATCTATCATCAATGCTTTTATTTTCTTCATTCCCTCTTGTGTTTATCTTATGCTTTAGCTCAGAGATTTTTTTTTTTTAGTTTCTTCTCGTTTCAAAGCATCTCTATTTATTATTGAGCTTTTATGTAACTTACTATTAAAATGTTTCTTCAGTCTGAATTTTAGTTTACTTCCCACAAGATAGTGGTCGGTGCTGCAAGTCTGTAACTTCTGATCTGAAGTATGTTTGTTGTAAGCTTGGTATCAATTAAAACATGGTCTATCTGGTGATTTCCATGTTTGTTTATGGATGTTCTTGTTTTGAAATCGTGTGCTGTTGATCCTCGTTCCATAGGCTTCTGCCATATTTATTAGTCTCCATCCATTATCAGGGCGGCCTGGTTAGCTGAGTGGTTAGGCGCTCGGTTTACTAATCCAGTGGTACTGGGTTCAGTCCCGGCGGTGGAATTTTTCTCTAGTACACACCAAAATAAAGGCCCTGGGGTCCCCCCTCCAGGTTCTAAAAATGGGTACCGGAGAAATCTTGGAAGGTAAAGCGACCAGGCGTGATACATACAACTTTCATGTGCCGAAGGTCATGGAAAATATAAGCCTAACACCGTATTCCCCAATATACCTTAATGGTATGGAAACGGGAATTTTTACCTTACATAAATCATTGATACGTTTCTAGTAGAGATAGAGGCAGAAGTAAGGAAAGGTGAGAAGAAATGGGAAAAGATGCAATGACATGAGAATATGAAAATGTAAAACAGATGGTAACAAATTTATACTTTCGGCGGTTCTAAGGACTGTTATTGCCGGAGGTGGGGTGGAGAATTCGCTCTCCGTTCCAACGGCGTGCGTCTCAAATAGCCTCTGGCAGTCAAGTCCAGCTCCTGGCCTTCTCGAGGCAGAACTGTTTAAACTGACAGGAGAAGGGGCGAAGGCGAATATCTGGCGCCCGAAAACCAGACATTTAGGGTAGATGAGAGGCACGTTCGGTAGCTCATCTACCGCTGCTGGCGAGATTCTTCAGCTGCCGTGCGTGGAGCGGTGCTCCTCCCGGCCAATGAAGAAAGGTGCAAATGGGTTGCCGCGCGGCACCACTACGGAAAAGGTGGTAGAAAGGATAAAGCGAACCAAGCAGTCAAATCACGGCACCTCTGATCTTGAGGTCGGCCACGTCCTAAGTGCACTCATAACGGATGAAATGCCTGAACCGGCTTAACCCGGAGGTTAAGACACTGCTGGCGAGACTCTTCGGATGACGCGCGTGGAGTGAAGCTCTTCCCGGTCAAGGAAGAAATTGCGGGAAAGAAGTAAGGGTTGCTGTGCGGCTCCGATGTGAAACGATGAAGGAAAAGATAAAGTGAAGTTTAATTGGTATGTCGAGCAGTATCGCTGGAAGAGCTACACATACCACGGCGCCTCTGCTCTAGAGGCCGGCCACGTCCAAAATACACCTACACTGGTGAAATATGCCTAAACCGGCATACACTAGGGGTGAAACTTGATGGCTAGGCATGTCACGCCACCTCCGCTCTAGAGGTCGGTCACGCCCGATATAAACCCATATTGGTGAAATATGCCTAAACCGGCTCATACCAGGGGTGAATCTTGAAGGCTATGCATGTCACGGTACATCTGCTCTAGAGGTCGGTCACGTCCCAAACACGCCATACTGGGATAATATGCCTAAAGCGGCTCAACCCAGGGGTGGAAGTCACTAGCGGCGAGGATTCGTCCTCCTGGACAAAACCTCCATCCTGGTCACAACTAGGAAGGGTAGCGGCCACGACCACAAAATGCTGAAGCCGGAGACACTGGACCAGGGCAGTCTAGATAGACAACCACCTCTCACCCGGCGGGGATGTATGCGTATCCTAATCACACTGAGGTTTTCCGGCGAGAAAGTCCAACACTGGACTGGATGGGCAACCACCTCTCACTCGGCGGTGATACACGGGTATCTCAAAACATGTCGAGGTTTTCCGGTGAGAAAGTCCAACTCTGGCCTGGGTGGGCTACCACCTCTCATCCAGGGGGGATATACTGATATCCAAAACACGTCGAGGTTTTCCGGTGAGAAAGTCCAACTCTAGACTAAACTGGTGCAACGAAGACCAAGGTGTCACGCAATCCCGCTACTGTGACCCACCAAGAATACAGGCTCAAGCCCTGCGATACTCTGAACCTCTTGTGGTCCTCTCTGGGATCTCGTGTGGTCCTTTCGGGGACCACACGGGGGACCACGGGACTTAACGAGGAACACCGGCGTAAATTCAGTAGGATCACAGGGCGGTCTTGTTGGTAGAAGCGAACGAAGAAGAAGATGATACTTTTGGCGATATGCCTTTTATCGAAAAAGAACAAACACCCTCCCCCCCCCCCCCCCCCAACACACACACACACAAATAGCACTTTTGCTGGCAGATATCCTCTTGATTTTGACATCAGTCAGGTACTACACCAAAGATGTCTAGTAGAGCAGAGGTAGTCGGAGAGGTGTGGCCAAGTTTTACGTTTAAAAAAAAGGAAGTAAAGATGAGAAGGAATGGCAAAAGAAGCAGTAAGATAATGAGATAGAAATGTAAAACAGACATGAGCAAACTAGAGACTGCCAGAGGTGTAAGGTGCAAATCTTGCTTGACGCCCTCATCGAGAGGAACCCTACCAGTTAAGCGCTATTTTTGTGTTTATTTATTGTTTCGTTATTTTCGTCTTACTTAATAAAAGCATGTTGCCGAAAAGTTGGCTTGTCACATTTTAACTTTAATGAAGTCACTATTTGTTTGTAATAATCCGTTTCATTCAGTCATTCATTCATTCATTTGCATGCCCCTTGCGGAACTTTGCCTCCCAAACAGCACTCCTGTAGGCCTCTCAGTTGTGAGCAAGATGCCCTGCTGCTGCTGCGTCCATTTCCAGATCGTCAACGATATCTTGCAGCCATCTTCGTTTTGGTCTTCCTCTTTTTCTTTTTCCCATTATGTATCCTTCCAATACGGTCTTCTCTAAATTATCATGACGTTTAATGTGTCCAAAATATTTAAGTTTTCTCTCTTTAATCCTCTTTACTAGCCAGCCTTCTTCAATATTAAGCTCTTGTAGTATAGATATATTTGTTCTTTTTTGTGTCCACGATATTTCTAGAACTCTTCTGTAGCATTTACATTCAAAGGCATTTATGTGTTTCTCAGCTGTTTTGTTAAGTGTCCAGGTCTCACAGGCATATGTTGCGATGGGAAAGATGCATGCCTTTAAAAATCTTATTTTTGTAGTTCTGTTTGCTCCCCTCCACAGATTCTTTATTTGTTTTACTTTCTGAAGAGCGAGGGATGTCCTCCTTTTAATTTCCCTCATTGTATCTCCATTATTAGTTAGTAGTAATCCAAGATATTCAAAACGCTCCACTTCTTCCAATTTTTCCTCATTGATATATATTTCAGCTGCCTTGTTTGTTTTGTCAGTTGTCATCAATTTAGTTTTCTTTGCATTAAGATAGAGGTTCTGCTCTTCGCTGTTCTTACGGACTGACATAATTAGTTTTTTCATTCCTCTTTGTGTTGTGGACAGTAACACTGTGTCATCAGCATATCTAATCTCTGGCATTTCATAACCTCCAATTGTTATGGCATTGTAATATTCTTTGTCTACATCTTCTCTAACATTCCTCATTATATTTTCAGTATACAAGTTAAATATGTGAGGTGACAATATGCACCCCTGACGGACCCCTTGTTTTATGTCAAACCAAGTTGTTGTTTCACCATTTATTCTTACTGCCGCTTGTTGGTCTAGATACAGCAGTGATGTTAGTTGTGTCAAATGTGTTGGAAATCCTGGTGATTTACCATTTTTCAGATTCTTTATTGCCCATAAAACTCCTTCTATTGTCGGTTCGGGTTCTTTCTCCTCCAATAATAATTCACACTGTAGATTTCTGTTTCCACAGTCGTCATTACTTATGTATAATACAATCAGTCATAACTTCTGTGTAATATTGTTACAATAAGTCATTACTTGAGTGTAATACTCAGTTGCAATCAGTCCTCGCTGCTGCGTAATACAACAAGTGATACTTGCGCATGTTGCAATAAATAATTACATGTGGGTACTATTGTGTCAGTTGGTTCATGCTGACAGAAATATCAAAAATTTATACTCCGAACCCCGTGCTGATCAACATGGTGTAACCAGGTTTGATGGTGCTGGTGTGTGTTTTTTTCTTCCCTTCTTGGTAAAAATGGGAAATTTTTAATAAAGAAAATAAGAAAGAAAGACAGAAAGAAAGAAAATTGTTCCCTCAGTCAGCACTTGGGACAACAGCAAGTAACAAGTAAATTATGCTCGCACAAACGTCTCTTTTTGATTTGACCTGTTCATCTAACAATTACCTGGCAACATCTTGATTTACGTGAATGACGTCCCTTATGTCTGCTGCATGCGACAGAATTTACTGGTTCCAGTTTGTTATCAGGTAGTGGAGCTATCAGCAGTAGGACTGAATGTTTAGTTGACGAGATGTCATGATGTACCGATAAGCCATAGGTGTAGAGTATAGATATATCGAAAAAAATGCATATATATAATAATCCATAGTGCTGGGGCAATGTCAGTAGTTGAAAATTTAGAAACATTTATGTGTGGACACAAACTTCTTAGATATGTTTTAAAGAGACTGGCAATTGTGCACGGAATTATACCGAAAACCTATGAAAAAAATTTTAATAATGACTTTAATGTATTAAAAACCAAACAGTTTAGTATGGTAATATGCTCACAATACACGCACAGAAGAAAGAAGAGAAATGTTCATTAAAAAAATAACTACAGTTACATAGTAACAGTCTCTCTCTCTCTCTCTCTTGTCCCATCAGTCCCCAAGACACATGGGGCTGCCGGTAGCAAAATATTTCCACTTCTGCCAGTCCTTCACTATTTTCTTTTGGCTGTGTCCCATGTCATTCCATTGCTTACCATCATTTTCTCTGCTGTACGTCTCCATGCCACTTTGGGTCGTCTAATGCTTCTTTTACCCTGTAGAATCTACATCAGACCTGTTCACTGTAAGGATTTGTCTGTCATTCTCATAATGTGACTGATCCATTGCCACTGCTGATAGTGGTGTCATGTTTGTCTCTCTTAACAAGAGGTCATTACTTGTGGCATTATCTTGCATAGATACTTAGTTTGGAAGGTGTCTAGTGTACATGCCATTATTTGTGACATTTTCCAGCAGTTAAAGTAATTTAGCCCTTGTATAATTCTGGTATAAATACCATAAGAAATAACATCTTGTTGGCAGAAATGCAGATGAAGCCACTGACAGCAATTATTGAGGAAAGACGCTGGCAATGGTTGGGACATGTGCTCCAAATGATGGACACCACAGGGGAACAGAAGTAAGGGTAGACCAAAAGAGACATGGAGAAGAACAACAGAAAGGATGCTGAGCAGTAGAGGGCTCACTTAGGTAAGAGCAGAAAAAAAGGCAAAGGACAGGCATTTGTGGAAAACCCTTGCGGAAGCCCCATGTCCCCTGGGCTCTTAAGGTTCAGAGAGAGATAAATCTGTTGTTAACATTGCTAGTCAGAGCTATCATGATCTTTTACCAGACATTTATTTGCTTGGCCTGCTGGTGTTGTTGGTCATGGGAAAACATTTTTCAGATGATAGAACCAGAAACCAGGTGGATCATTTTTATATTAGAAAACAATTCAGAACATCTCTGATAGATGTAAAAGCATATAGAGGTGCAGATGTCCACAGTGATCACAACCTGTGTAATAAGGAAGATAAGACTTAACTGAAAAGCCAGCATAAGAAAGCAGTACTCAGAAAGATAAACAGTCATAGCCTACAAGAAGAAAATACCAACAGTGATTTCAATCTGGAACTTACCAGTCATTTTGCAGCACTCAGCAAGGTAAACAAGACATATGTAGATGAATTATGTAATTCATACAACACAGCCATAATCACGGCAACAAAAACAAGTGCTAGACTGCAATCAACAAGTAGAAAAGCATGGATATCAGATAACATATGGAAATACATGCATGAAGACGAGCAGCCAAATTAGCTATGTTGAATGTAAAGACATATCTTGGAAAAGTTTTGGCAAAAGCAACATACAAAGAACTAGACAATAAGGTAAAAAGTTCAGCTAGAAGAGACAAAAAAAATATATGGACAATATGGCAAAAGAAGGAAATGCAGCAAAAACAGGAGACAGCAAAACTCTATATAACATACAGAAGAAGTTAACAGGTGCTACTACCTCCAGAGAAAGACCAATCTTTAGCAAAACAGGCAACCTATTAACATCAAGTAAAGACCAAAAGCAAAGATGGGCTGAACACTTCCACAAAATACTTAATTGATCACACCCAAATAAATTAATAAATCTTGAAACTGATTTACCAGTTCCACAACTAAATGAAGTTACACTGAATGAAATTGAAACGACAATGAATCTAATGGCTCTTCTGGACATCGTGGTTCATGAAAGTAAAAGTAAAGGTCTCAGCCTGAATAAAAAGAAGACTGAAGTGATGGTTATCTCAAAGAAAAGAATGCCATAATGCCACTAAAATGTAGCATTACCATCGATGGCACAGAACTGAAACAAGTTGATAAATTCAAGTACTTAGGAACGATTATAACAACTGATGGGAAATGTCACAACGAAATAAAATGCAGACGTGCTGAGGCCAAGTCAGCATTCCAGAAAATGAGAAACATCTTGTGCAGCAGATCCATATCAATGGAAACAAGATTCCAAGTACTTAAATGTTACATCGAGCCAATTTTGTTTTATGGATGTGAAGCATGGTCTATGAATAAGAGAGTACAGCAAGAAATAGAGGCCATGGATGTGTGGTTTATAAGAAGGATGTTTAAGGTGCCATGGACAGCTAAGAAAACCAAGGAAGAAATCTTAAGAGAGGCTGGAGTTAAAAGGCAAATTACAACAAAGATCAGAGGCAGACAAGCGAGATTTGTAGGACATTTTCTGAGAAGAGGAACATTGGAACACATTGTAGCAACTGGAAAAATTGAGGGAAGAGGAGACAGAGGAAGACAAAGAGAGATGTTACTGGATGGGCTGTCAGTGTGGCTAAGAAAGTCACCGGCGGATCTCATAATCAAGTCTAAAGACAGAAAATTGTGGAGAGAAATAATCGCCTATGCCACGCGGCACGGCACTTGATTGATTGAGTGAATCTAATGGCTAACAACAAAGCTGCAGATGAAGATGAAATACCAGTTGAAATGTTAAAAGCTATCAACAGTGACAACATGAGCAAACTACATAGAATGTTTAATAAAATCTGGAAAGAAGAGAAAAGGTCCCTTTTAAATGGAAACAATGCATCATTAAAATACAAAAAAAAGGCAACCTCAGTGACTGCAGTAACTGGAGGGGTGTAACCTTACTATTATTTGTGTCAAAGGTGTTTTGTAAAGTGATTCTGAATAGAATTAAGGATATAGTGGATACTGCAATGAGAGAAGAACAGGTGGTATTTCAAAAAGGGAGAAACTGTCTCAATCAGATCTTTACTTGTTGAATATATTGAAAAGCAAAAACCATTAATCCTGAAATTTATAGACTTTAAAAAGGCATTTGATAGCATACACAGAGATTCATTGTGGAGAATTTTAAGTCTATATGGAATACCATCTAAAACTGTCAACATCATTAGAGATCTCTACAATGGATATGTTTGCGCAGTCAAGACAGAAGAAGGAATGAGTGAGTGGTCTCAGATTGAAACAGGTGTGAAATAAGTATGTATATTATCTCCCTTGCTTTTTGGAATTGGTATAGACTTTATAATGAAAAGATGCTGTACTGGTAAAACAGGCAATGATTTTTTAACATGGGGCCCAAATAAAGATCTTAATTTTGCAGATGACATGACCCTTATCAGTGACAATGTGAAATCGATGCAGGAAAAAAAACAGATTCCCTGTCTTCCATGGCTAGCAAAATAGGTCTTGAAATTAACAAAGACAAAACAAAAATTATGAATATGTAGGAGGAACAGCTGTTGATGAAGTAAACCAATTTGCATACCTTGGCAGCTACATAGAACAGGATGGTGACACCAGGAAGGCAGTTAGAATTAGAACTGCAAAAGCAGCATTGTCCTTCAAAAATCTTGAGAACATATGGAATTCAAAAATTATAAGCACAAAAACCAAGTTAAGATTATTCAATTCAAATGTAATATCCACCCTCATTTATGCATGCGAAAGCTGGAAATCAACTAAAGAAACAGACAAGAAGATAGACTCTTTTGAAAACAAATGCCTCAGGAAAATGCTTGGTATAAAGTGGAATGAACTTAAGAACAACACAGCGATAAGACAGATGTACAAACAACCTGCCTCATGGGTGATCAGAAAAAGGAGATGGACATATGTAGGCCATGTGATGAGAAGAAATAATCAGAGGATACTAAAACAAGCTATCAAGTGGAACACAACAGGCCGAAGAAAACGAGGTTGACCACGTGAAACTCTAAAGTGAACATTGTTAAGAGAAGCCAGTTTAGTGGGCATAACATCCCTTGATGAAGTTGAAAAACTTGTCAAAAACAGGAAAACTTGGCAAACAACTATGCGAGCCCTATGTGACGTTTAACGGCACGGGAAGGATGTAAGATATAAGACACCTTACTCCTGTTATTATTTTTATATTATTGAGATATGTAATTTAAAAAAGAAAAAAGAAAAATCATAATTAAATTATTACACTAACTCTCTTTTGTAGTTTTGTAAATAATTCACAATAAACAAAATAATATATCAGTCCTGAGATTATGTCAGATTTGCATTCTTTGAGCTGCTCAACTTTACTGGTAATCATTTAAAACTGATGTCCTTTGAAATCTCAGTAGTGAATGTAGACTATTTCAGAAGTGACTTGTCCTACTAAATCAACCAGTAACATTCTAATACATTTATGTAAATTCTTCATACCTACATGAAGTCTAGGTTTATATTTATGTACTCAGTATATTTTTCTGTCCATCTTCACATACAACAGTTCAGTTTTATTTTGGAGAAAGCTACAAATATGTCAGAAAATGATTGAAAAAAAAATGAAAATGTTATTTTTACTCACAAAGAGTTAATTGAATTTTTCCATTCCCCCATGAACAAAAACAAAAAAGTCTTGAAATTTTCCTCTTGACAAAAAACAAACACTTTGATACTTGCATTTCTGTTTGATTATTTTAGTTTTTATGATCTTGTACTGTAAATTCAATATTTGTTCATCGTTTAACTTGTCCTTTATTGCTAGCTAAACCAGCCAGAATGCATGTTCAGATGATGTGTTTGATACATGCAGTGTGCAGGAGAAGCTGGCACACAAAATTCGTGTTGTCCCCAAAGGTGCCTGTTAGGATAAGAAAACCCATCACAGATTTATGCAGGACATTTTCAGTTATGAAAAGCAAAGAGGAAGAAACATCACAGAGCTCACGTGACATTGAAAAAAGGAGAGAATGGAAACCTCCTGAACTGTCTCTTCTTGCAAAGAAGATCATGGAGCATTCAGAACAGAACAGAGAACACCTGTCTAATAGTGAAAGTTGTAATCTTGCATGTGATGCAGCGGACTCTTTTCATTCAGTCAGTGAGATGAATTTACGCCTGCAGTCACTGACATCTGATTTAGACAATGCATTGCATAAAGCACTGGAAGAACAGAATGAGTCTGTGGTCATTCATGACTCAAACTTGATGTTTTCTGTACCCAGTCACAAACACCAAGATGACTCAGTTGAGTCTGTAATGCTCCCCAGTGATATAAAAGCAAGTCTAGCAACTAAACCTTCTCCTCTTATGGGAACAGAGGATCCCAGCATTCCTTCAAGTAATGTACCATGTGTGGGATGTGGGGCTCTGCTGCAGTGCCAGCACAGCACTTTTCCTGGCTTCCTGCCTAGTGAACTGTTCAAACTACTCACGCTTAAGGAAATGAAAGTGTCAGTTTGTCAGCGGTGCCATTACATCAAACATTGTGATGCTTTTGTTGAAGTGTCTGCCAAACCAGAAGAGTTTGCAGAAATGATCTCCAAGATTAGACCTACAAAATCTGTAGTTGTTATGGTGGTGGATGTGATGGACATAAATGGAAGCATTATACCAGACCTTATGAAGTATATAGGAGACAAGCATCCTCTTCTGATTGTAGGAAACAAGGTAAGTGAATTTTCTGGATTGTTTTTATTGTTTCCATTTGGAACCACAAGAGAGATTCTTGCTTTTTATAAGAGCATTTGTCTTGAACTCACAGAGTGGAGATCAGTGTTTTTTTTTTAGAAATGGTACAGTCGTCAGAGTAGAGGAACCATATTTATACTTGTACTACGTTTTTTTTTTTTGCCCTCTGTCATCATGTATCTTGTAGTCAACTAGTGAATGCCTCTGCTTCCTTCCTTCCTAGCCTTCTTTACCCCTGTCTGGGGCATTGACCATCAACACGGGCTCTACATTTATTTCTATCCACCTTCAGGTGTGGTCCATCTTTCTTATCTCTGCTTCAAGATTCCTTCTCTAGGTGTTTCAAGATCTTCCTTGTTTCCTCTTACCCTGGAAGTTCCAGGTGAGAGCCTGTCTGGTTATGTTAGTGGTAGGCTTTCAAATTGTATGTCTCATCCATCTCCAGCAGAGATGCTGGAATGCCTCTGCTCTGCTGTTCTGTTTCCAAGTTGACTAAACTTGGAGCTTTTGGCAGCTGGTGTCATGGTGAACATCTTGTAACATTTGGCAGTATATCAGATTGGGAGCAAGTTAAGGTTGTTTTTTTTTTAAAAATTCCTGGAGCAGATATAGAAAATGTGTTTCTCAGCAAATTCCATTGAAAGGAGTGCATTAATCCCAATCCACTAATCACACTGCAGTATTACAATAACCAGCTTACATGAACACCTAATGGTGCATGAATCCAGACTATCTATGATTTGTTAGCTTTTGTAACTGCATCATCTTTCCAGAAATAGTCATCTTCGCTTCCACCATGTAATAATGATAGCACAAGAATAATCAGAACAATATAATGGCATTTTATCTGTGTGAGTTTTGAAAGATTACATGCAGATAGAATACCAGGCTGAATCTCTCTCTCTATGCTGCTAGCCTTAGAGTTAAGCTGGCCAAATAATATTAATATCAGGACTTTTCTTCATTATCATTCACCCTCAGAAAGGGTTAGTTGCATTGTCTCACAATCATGTGCCATTCAGCCCAACACATCTGACTTTGTATCAGTGCATTTTTAGGACCAGGGTATAAGAGGGTTTTGACTGGGTATGGTTTTGCCAACCCTGACACAAGCAGCTACCTAGGGGTTGCTGACTGCTGTCTCATTGACTTGAGTAGGACTTCTTCACACCCACATCAGAACTGAAACAAGTTAATTACCCTTAAGGAGTGCATGGCCCAGAAATGATTAAACAGTAGGATTCAGAAGGTGTGTTTGATGATATAGCCAGACATGTTCTTGATTGTAATCAGTTCCAGAGGGAAGAAGAAGGACCAACTTGTTGTTTAATTTGATAAGAATATATATTTTCCATAGGCTGATCTGTTAGCCCCAGATGGCCCAGACTATTTAAAGAATGTCAGGAAGGAACTAGAGAAAGCATGTTACAGAGCTGGTCTTCGTAACATTAGTAGATGTGCTCTCATCAGTGCCAAGACAGGTTTTGGAGTAGAGAAACTCATCAATTTGCTGTTTTCATTTTATAGAAAAAAAGGTCAGTTTGTTTCTTCCATGGTAGTGAGTGCTGTCTTTGTTTAATAATGTTTCTTTCATGGTAGTGAGTGCTGTCTTTGTTTAATAATGTTTCTTTCTTACAGCATGATGTTTTTTTTATGTTTACCAGCTAACTCAGTCAAATTCCCTTGACTGAACTACACAATACTTATCACTTTTCATGAGTTGTCTTTCTGTGCCTTTGTGAACGGTCACTCGGAATTTCCATGGTCACTCGGAATTTCCACGAGCGTACAGCGTGGGAATAAAGCATCACCGTTCATGTGTCCGGAAGTGGAAGGCCTATAAATATCAAGAAATACAAGGCGGGGAGAATTAATTATAATAGCCAGCAGGCATGGCAGGGCTGAATTCATTTCATCTATGTTAGCCCCAGCTGACCTGATACTGTTCAGTCTAATATGTGTGAAATATATAATATGTGCTATTTCATATTATTATCATCGTGTGTGGAGATTTTGCTGATTCCTGTTGATATTTCAGTGCATTGGCACAAATGGGGAGTTATGTCTTGATATTTCAGTGCGTTGGCACAAAAGGAGTTATAGGTCATGATAGTTCAGTGCATTGGCACAAAGGGGAAGATATATGTCATGATATTTCAGTGC
Source organism: Achatina immaculata (assembly GCA_009760885.1). Classification (NCBI taxonomy): domain Eukaryota; kingdom Metazoa; phylum Mollusca; class Gastropoda; order Stylommatophora; family Achatinidae; genus Lissachatina; species Lissachatina immaculata. Next base: position 44,692,346 of record CM019717.1, on the reverse strand, counting down.
GTTGGCACCATTTTAAGATGAATATATGCTTTGCTTATGAGGCCCAGGCTCACCTGACTCAGTTACATATTGGAGTATTATTCATTATTATTGATATCATACGTGTTCATTCATGATGATATATGTTGATGTCTTGTGCATGTAATATTGTGTAACCTGATATGGTATGTAGTGTGTATATAATACATATTGATCTGTTTTGATTGCTTGACTTTGTGATGTGTAATACATGTCATGTCATTGGTTGAATGAATGTAAATACACTACATGACTGGCACACAGTATCCTTGGAGGGAAGATCCTGGGTTGTAGATTAGATGGATTCATGCCTGGCCACCCAGTATGGTAGTACATAGGCCATGGATTTGGGGTTGCAGTTTCAGGTCCTATCTCTCCCCTAAAATGTCCCCAATTTGGACTTAACACCCCGCTAAGTTTACACCTTCTTCAGTCCGATGTCTGTGGTGTGTGTGTCATTGATCAGTTAATTACTTTATGACTTGCTTTTTGACACTTGCTGACTAGTTGAATGTCAGTAATTTATTCTTGATTCAAGAAAAATAATTATGTTTTTGTTTTCTAGTTGTTGTCTTATTTCCAGCTGATACATGTTTTTTTAAAATAAATATTTACATCCATTTGTGAATATTTTCAACCCTAAAGACAATATCAATAAAAGTGCCCAAATTTACAGCCAAGTCATCTGCCTATGCATGGGACACAGAATGGCCATGAACCACATTTTATCACACTGCATGCACTATAACATACAAGTTGAAGAAACTACAGCACCACCTACTGCATGCACTATAACATACAAGTTGAAGAAACTACAGCACCACCTACCATCCTACACTGATTGTTCTTCAGAAACACTTGTTACTATCAGACCCTTCCATCACTGACATATCGAAGAAGGCACAGAATCACTAAATAAAACCTGGCACAAAATGAAAGGATTGAAAAACTTGTAAACCCAGGGATTAGGAAAAGTCAGAGTTGTAAATGTTTTGAAAGGACTTATTCTAGAGAATTGGTCCTTTTTTTTTTCTTTTCATTTTATATGTTCTTGTATTGTACTTATGGAGTCATTCAAGGAGGCCAGTTGGAACTTACTCTGCTAATCCCATTAGACTACTGCAACATCGCCTGCTATCAATCCTAATATAATTACTGGTGATTTCCACCTGTTTGACTGTCTAGCTCTTGATGACATTAGAATTGTTTCTCCTCCTTTTCCAGACCAGTATGATACATAATGAGAACAAAAAGGTGGCAAAAACCAATTTACAGATATTACCACATGGCATAGGGTACTGTGACAAGATACAGAAGTAGCTAGATTTTTAAAAAAATTTCTATATACAAGAGATGTTTAGCCCACAGTGTACAAATTGTGAGTCAGTAATTTGTCACCAGTATTCAGTATAAATATCTCAGCATGGTGTAAAAGTTTGAGATGAGACACATTTTGTAGGTCAGTACTTTTTTTCTCATGGTTCTATATGGGTCACAGACAGAACATGCTTAACTCCCATGTTTGTCTACTCCTGTTAGTGCACACTGAGAAAGAGACTTTGGACCACAAGCTGTAATGAAGTTCAAAGCAATTTAATAGTTTGTGCAGCCAACATTTTTGTTGTGCCACCAATGTGTATATTTTTTTTTTAAATCTGAACTGTTTGTTTACAAGAGATTTTAACTTAAATCCTTCTTCTTCTTCTTCTTCTTCGTTCACTTCTACCACCAAAAACCGCACTGTGAACCTACTGAATTCACGCATGTGGTCCTCGTTAGGTCCCGTGGTCCCCTGTGTGGTTCAAAATAGACCACACGAGTTCCACGAAAGGACCACAAGGGGTTCAGAGTATCACAGTGCTTTAGCCTGTATTCTTGGTGGGTCTCGGAAGCGGGATTGCGTGACACCGTGGTTTTCATTGCACCAGTTTGGTCTAGGGTTGGACTTTCTCACCGGAAGACCTCGACGTGTTTGGAATATCAGTGCACCAGTTTGGTCTAGGGTTGGACTTTCTCACCGGAAGACCTCGACGTGTTTGGAATATCAGTGCATCCCCGCTGGGTGAGAGGCGTTAGCCCACCCAGGCCAGAGTTGGACTTTCTCACCGGAAAACCTCGACGTGTTTTGAGATACCTGTGTATCACCGCCGGGTGAGAGGTGGTTGCCCATCCAGTCCAGGGTTGGACTTTCTCACCGGAAAACCTCAGCGTGATTAGGATACGCAGACATCCCCGCCGGGTGAGAGGTGGTTGCCTATCTAGACTTCCCTGGTCCAGTGTCTCCGACTTCAGCATTTTGCGGTCGTGGCCGCTACCCTTCCTAGTTGTGACCAGGATGGAGCTTTTATCCAGGAGGACGAATCCTCGCCACTAGTGACTTCTACCCCTGGGTTGAGCCGGTTTAGGCATTTCCCAGTATGGGCATGTTTGGGACGGGACCGACCTCTAGGGCAGAGGTACCGTGATTTGACTGTTTGCTTCGCTTTATTCTTTCAACCACCTTTTCCGCAGTGATGCTGCGCGGCAACCTCATTTGCAAATTTCTTCATTGGCCGGGAAGAGCACCGCTCCACGCACGGCAGCTGAAGATCTCGCCAACAGCGGTTTTGAACTAATAAAAGCGCTCTTTCCACGAGGGTCGGAGCTTGGTAAGCATGTATTAGCTCTAGAATTGCCACAGTTATCCAAGTAGGATCGTGTCATCTAAGGAACCTCGACTGATTTAATGAGCCATTCGCGGTTTCACCGTGAGACAGTGTGAACTTAGACATGCATGGCTTAATCTTTGAGACAAGCATATGACTACTGGCAGGATCAACCAGATAGCTTTCTTCACCGAACCTTTGTCGGATATCTGCCGACAGATCGACGCGGGGCAAGGGAGACAGCGCTCTGCTCAGAGCGGATCCCTTTCGACCCCGGCGGCGTTTCATTTCCTTTAACCGGCGGGGGCGGCTCTCTCTGCTCTAACGAGCGGATAAGAAAGCCTGGCCACCCGCAAAAACACACGTTACATACTGCAGACCCGATACTCTTTGCGAGAGATGGGCCAATTTCGAGACCATCGGTCGACAAAACCGTACTACATCGTTATCACGAACCTGGCTGGCTAGCCGTTTACATGCTTCGCTCGACGGACAAACCACTTGCTTCTGCATCGAAACACCTTAACTCTCGCCGTCCGGGAAGGGAGCGAAAGCCTGTCTCCCCACGCACGGAACTCGAGAGCGCTTTTTCGCCAAAAGAACGGTCGGCCTGCACAACTTCAACCGCCCGCGCTGTGCAGGTCGGCGCAGCTCTGCGCGGCTGACACTTAAATCCTAAAAAAAAGTGTAGTTTCTCAAAGAAATCTTTGACAGAGGGTGGCAAATAAAGAAAAGGTAAAATCCCTGTTTACATGCCATTAAGGCATATTGGGAATACATTGATAGGCCCATATTTCCAAGACCATCAACACATGTGGCGTTGTAGTATCGCACCTGACCGCATTTACCTTCCCAGATTTCTCTGGTACCCTTTTTCGGAGGCTGGGTAGCACCAGAAAAAGATCCCCACTGCTGGGACTTGAACCTGGTAACACCAGATTAGTAGCACCTAACCACTCAGCCAGCCATACCACTTGACAAGATAAGAAAGGATAAATATCACAAAAAAATGTATAAGAAATTCTACATAAGAACTTTTTTGTGCATTCTTTTTTTTTCAGTTGATGTATTCATTGTTGGCACTGCCAATGCAGGGAAGTCATCCCTCTTCAACACACTGCTTGCCTCAGACTACTGCAAAAATTCAGCCAGAGACTTGATTCAGCGGGCAACAATATCAGCATGGCCAGGTAAACAGTCTCTTACATTTTTTTTATACTTAGTTTTATAAAGGCCCTATAATACAGCAAAAGATCAAGATTGCTTGTTACAGTGGGGCTGTTGGAATATGTGGGGTGTGTTAGGTGACAAAGTTCTTGTGGCTTGTAAATTGAAGCTGGCAAAGACTTTATATTACCTGTGAGTGGTGGTCCTGTGGAGAGATTGTTGTTGTTGTTGTTGTTGTGTTGTTGTTGTTTTAAACAGTCCGGCTGAAATGTAGAGATCAGTATGTTCTTTCATGCAGTGGAATTTGCTGAAAAGCCACATTCTGAGGTCCTGCATCTCTTTGTTTATGTGATTTATCTTTTCAGTAAAATAACTAGCAAAATAGTTTACACATAATGAAATGTGAATCACTAAAGATTTTAGCTGGTTGAAAATTTACTTGATGTTTTCTTGGAATTTTATCTACATCATCATACTGTGTCACACCTGCACTGAATCTCCGATTTGATTTTTCTCATAATTTCACAGTTTATTTCTGCCCGTCGGTTAGCTTGTTCACTCACCGTATTGTTGCTGCCCTCCTCTCAGCTTTTCCTTCCATTTTTCCTTCAAGCAAAGGCTCCAGTTTTCTATCTGCTTGATTAAAATATGTAAGTAAATGTGTTTGTTCTTGTGTCTTTGAAAGTGCAAAGTGTTGTTGTTTGTTAGCAGTGCATTAATGATGTTGAAGCATAGACATTATTTCATATAGGGAGTGAATTATAGTTACTTTTTTCCTGAAATGTGAAAATAGGTCCATGGAATGAGCATATAGGCCCTCCACCTCATGTAGAAAACCACAGCAAATATAGCCCTCTTCCCTGGGCAGAGAGAACACATCAGCCAGTTACCAGGAGCACCATGGAGATGTCTTAGCTCTGGTTTGTCACCCCTGATAATACACCTGTCACAGCTTGGTTGTCTCTGCCCCTAATGAAAATCATTTAAAATTTGAAATAACATCATTGTGACATGTCAAGGTTAAGTGGTGTTCCAGCTTTTATGTTTTGCATCCCTTGCTCCTCAGGAACCACACTGAATCTTTTGAAGTTTCCAATCATGAGGCCATCATTTCGTAATGTTGCACTACGACGAATCAGGTTAAAGCAGGAGCTAGCCCAGAAGAAGGAACTGAGAAACATGATGAAATCCAGGAGGAAGGAAAAATCTTCAACATGGGAATTAAAAGGTATGCTGCAGGAAGAAATGAAGTTTAAAAAAAAAAAGACTGTTTCTTTAATTCTCAATTTATTTTCTGCTCATGAATCTATACATGCACATGCAGACACAAATGCAACCCCAAATCCATTCTGTCAACAAACACTGTCACAGAAAGAAAATATTACTTTCATCTTTTAATATAGATCCCAGAAGTTTAGATTGGTCACCTTTTGATATAAAACTCCTGTTGACATATATGTATATACATATATCTTATCTTATATCCTTCCCGTGCCGTTAGACGTCACATAGGGCTCGCAAAGTAGTTCGCCAATATTTCCTGTCTGCGGCGAGTCTTTCAACCTCAACAAAGGATTTTATGCCTGTTAACTTGGCCTCTCTTAATAATGTTCTCTTCAGAGTATATATATATATATATATATACACATATACATACACACATATATAATGATGAAAGATAAACTAAGTGATGTGATGTAAACTTAGTGTGATTGTTTGCAGAGAATACTGTGGAGAATATTTTATAACAGAAAGGGAGGGGTCATGATTCTTACTACAGTGATCTGGTTGTGACGTCAGAATCAGTTATTGACAAGGGACACCTTGTGGAGGTAGAGTAAGGTTCGGTCCATCTGTGGCTCACTCTTTTGAAAATTCTGTCATCTCATGAGCACAGTAATTTTTTGTGTGCTCACACTCAAGTGGTTTAGAATATGTATCTCTCATTTCAGAGTAAAATATTCTGTTTTCTTTTCTTTGTTGTCTTCACAGAACAGGTTAATGTGACTGATGTGCGCACCGAGACACAGATGAAAGCAGATGCGTGGGGTCAGGAGGTCTATGGATATACAGCTGCAAAAGATGGCACATTAGAGTGCGTTATGCCAGAACCTACTCCATTTGAGCCAGACATTTATAGTGAGAGCTTCTGGACCTATGATACACCTGGCATTATAAACCCTGGCCAGGTAAGTCATGTTTGTTATAATAGATGGAATCAAATATAAAATGTTTTTTAAAAAATATTTGTGGCTGAAGTGGTGTGGAGTTTACTTCATGTTTAAACAGTAGCTTTGTTTCAGGTAAATTCTTTTCTAATAAATTTAGCAAAAGAAAATTTTATCTGTGATAAAACTGTTGATGTTGAGTGAAAGAATGATGCTTATGTTATAGCAGTTATACATGCTGGTTTCACTGTGATAGAAACTTACTAATTTTTGTTTTTACCTGTGTGAATTTATGCATAGTCCAAAATACTTGGAACTGATTCTTGCAAGAACATCATTTGATCCCTTAATGCACCAGTAGCCACATGTGCAGTGTAGTTTTGCCTTGCTGTCAGACATTCTTCAAATTACCTAACACAAGTGTGTCAGGCATGCATTATTACAGCTCTAGACTAGAGCATGATGATCTTCAGTCTCATGGCTACTGCCTTTGTATTAGAAATGGTTGTTCACAATCGACGAGTGAGCTCTTTGAAGTTGGCATCCCTGATGCTCAGTTGGTTTCTCTGCGAGTTTCCATAACGATATCTTTTTTTTTCCCATCTAGAATTGCCTCTAGATAGGTCCCAGGATAAGGTTGTTAGCCTTATGCCTAACTCCCGGTACAGGATATGTGACAGATCAAGTGGAATTCTGCTGATTTCTGCATGCTGGCGGGAGTGTTAAAAAAACATCCACCATCTTGCACATAACACTGGAAGAAAGACAATCCTTAGCAAAACTGGAACCCTGTTAACATCAAGTAAAGACCAAAAGCAAAGATGAGCTGAACACTTCCAAGAAATACTCAATCGACCACACTCAAAGGGAGTGATAAACCTTGAAACTGACTTACCAGCCCCACAACTAAATGTCAACCTAGATGAAATTACATTACATGAAATTGAAACAGCAGTGAATTTAATGGCTAACAACAAAGCAGGTGAAGATGAAATAACACCTGAAATGTTAAAACCTATCAATAGTGACAACATAAGCCAACTACAGAGAACATTTAATAAGATTTGGAAAGAAAAAAAGATCCCTTCTAAATGTAAAAAAGGAATCATTGTTAAAATACCAAAAAAAGGCAACTTTAGTGACTGTAACAATTGGAGAGGAGTAACCTTAATATCAGTTGTGTCAAAAGTATTTTGCAAGGTCATTTTGAATAGACTTAAAGATATAGTGGATACCGCAGTGAGAAAAGAACAAGCAGGATTTTGAAAGGGGAGAAGCTGTTTCGACCAGATCTTTACTCTAAGAATAATACTTGAAGAACATATTGAAAAGCAGAAACCATTAATACTGAACTTCATACACACTAAAAAGGCATTTGATAGCATACATAGAGATTCATTGTGGAGAATCTTAAGTCTATATGAAATACCATCTAAAATTGTCAGCATCATTAAGGACTTCTACAATGGATATGTTTATGCAGTCAAAACAGAAGAAGGGATGAGTGAATTGTTCCAGATTGAAACAGGTGTGAAACAAGGATGTATACTGTCTCCTTTCCTTTTTGGAATTGCAATAGACTTCATAATGAAAAAATGCTGCACAGGTAACACAGGTATTGACTGTGTACATGGGACCCAACTAGAAGATCTTGATTTTGCTGATGACATAACTCTTATTAGTAACAATGTGAATTCCATGCAAGAAAAAACAGATAGCCTGTCTTCACTGGCTAGCAAATAGGACTTGAAATTAACAAGGACAAAACAAAAATAATGAAACTTCCCATTAATCAAAATGGAAAAATACATGTAGAAGGGACAAATATTGAAGAAGTCAATCAATTTGCATACCTTGGCAGCTACATAGACCAGGATGATGACACCAGAAAGGAAGTTAGAATTTGAATTGCAAAAACAGCATCGATCTTCAAGAATCTTGAGAACATATGGAATTCAAAAGTTATAAGCACAAAAACCAAGTTAAGATTATTCAATGCAAATGTAATATCCACTCTCATTTATGCATGCGAAAGCTGGAAAACAACTAAAGAAATAGACAAGAAATTAGACTCTTTTGAAAACAAATGCTTAAGTAAAATACTCTGCGTCATTCATTCATTCATTCATTCATTTGCATGTCCCTTGCGGAACTTTGCCTCCCAAACAGCACTCCTGTAGGCCTCTCGGTTGTGAGCAAGATGGCCTGCTGCTGTTGCATCCATTTCCAGATCGTCAACGATGTCTTGCAGCCATCTTCGTCTTGGTCTTCCTCTTTTACTCTGTGTCAAGTGGAACAAATTCAAGAACAATACAGAGATAAGACAGATGACTGAACAACAACTAGTCTCATGGGTGATCAGGAAAAGGAGATGGACATATGTTGGTCATGTGATGAGAAGAAACGATCAGAGAATCCCAAAACAAGCTATAAGTGGAACACAACAGGTCAAAGAAAAAAGAGGCTGACCACGGGAAACTCTAAAGAGTTTCATTGTTAAGAGAGGCCAAATTAATAGGCATAAAATCCCTTGATGAGGTTGAAAAGCTCGCCGATAACAGGAAGAATTGGTGAACTACCTTACGAGCTATATGTGACGTTTAATGGCACAGGAAGGATATAAGATATAAGAAGTTCACAGTCATTCTTTAATATAGTTCATTACTACACTTTATCTTGAATTTTATGTGGTATTTTCTGCTACTGCCCTCATATGATTGATCATGCTGAGTCTAGAACCCTGTCATAAGCTTACTCTTAGTTCTGGTGGTGGTGGTGGTGGTAACCTTGAAGCAAGGAGCCATGCTGGTGTAGGGGTTGATGCACTCACCTTCCAACTCGAAAATCCCTGGTTCGATTTTGTGTTCAGGCAGAATGTTTTTGGACTGACTGGCACCAGGTCAACCCAGTCTCAAGAAAATGTACACTTGAGGGTTCCCTAAAAAAAAAACACAGGACAAAACCTGATTCCTACCTCAAATGCTCTAGTGGCCTAGACATATGAAGGCACTTATACTTCACACACCTGTGGCATGCAAATGCCATGGGACATAGAATCTCGTACCATCTGTGTCAGATAGAAAAGCTAAGCTATGAACGGTTAGTTATTTACCCCATTTTAGTAACATTGATTTGTTATCTTCCTGCATCATCAGTTTATGTTTAAAGTTATCTTTCTATTATATCTGTTTCTATTACTCTGTATTCAGGTCATGAATTTATTAACACCTAAAGAAGCTCCTTATTTAACACCAGCTTCTATGCTCATCCCACGTTGTTTGTTTGTCAAACCTGGAGATGCTGTGTTTGTGTCTGGACTGGCCAGATTAGATTATATTCAGGTAAACTCAGTCCATAATAGATTGCTGTATGAGCATGTACTCATAGAATTACACAAAATTTTTTAAAAAATTTGTTGTGTGTTATTTAAATTAGCCTTAAGATGCATAGGTTAGTAACAACACTAAATCTTGACTCTCTGTGGTTCTTGCGAGAGTCTAACTTCCTATCTTCTGTATTTGATCCTTTTCATCCATCTTGCATGGATTTTTTTGTTCATTTTAATTTTTTTTATTTCAGACATTTGTTTAAAAAATCTTGTCATTATCTCCTTGTAGCTGTGAAAAGGTAGACCATAGTAGTTAATTCAGCATTGAAGATTTTGTAAAGAAGGCATTAGCTTGTCTAGGGAGTGGCTTCTATGCTTTCATCAGTTCCTGGAGCAGACTTTTAAAAAGCAATATTTATGAGGCACATGCTGATATCACTGGCTCATCTGTTATAGCATAGTGTTCTGCTTCCAGTAGCAATACAAGGAAGCATGATAGTGTCTTGACCAGTCTTGAGTTTCAGTCCTTTGTGAGAGTACTGTCATGGACATAGTCATCTTGGTCCTTGCCTTCAGATTTTTCTTTTTATATTATTTTATGTTTATATTGAATAAAGGAGAAGTCTGTACCACAATTTTAAATGAGTTATGTCTCTGTTAACAAGATTTATTTTGTTTTGTGATGTATTTATTTCATTTCATACAAGCCTTTCACATGGACATCTTTCAAAAATTTGAAAATACCAGATACATAAAGTTGGAAATGCATTATAAAATGAGTTTACTTTGTGATTTTTTAACCATAGTGTTACATGTTAAGGCCATGACCACCGTCTAGTGGAGCTAAATATTTCTTAGATTCCTGCAGATACAGTGTGTTGATGCTTTAAAAACTGACTCTCTTTGCACTACAGGGAAACAGTATTGTGATTTTGACAGTCCACAGTGGACCTTCTATTCCGATACACGTTATGACCATTCAGGAAGCAGATCAGTTTTATGAGGAGCACGTCGGCACAGCAACGTTAGGGGTACAAATATGTGTGTTACGTCATAATCACAAGCCTTTGCTTAAAATAGAGAGCCCCATTTTGTGTAATTTTACACTATAAGTAAACTGTTGAACTCTCATTTTTAATTTCATGGAACCAGTATTAAAAGCTTAGTGATATTCTGTTTAATTGTAATATATGAGAGACGCTGAGAAAGAAACACTTGATAGTGAAAATGTTATAATAAAGGTGTGAAATATCTATTTTAATTTTTGTTTTTCACTTACAGATACCTTTAGGAGATAAAGAGCGACTGATAAAACTTCCTTCACTTATTGGGGCAGAGTTCACAGTGGTTGGTGTAGATTATGCCATTGCTGCAGCTGATATCCAGTTGTCATCTTTAGGTAAGATTATACCAGTCTCTGCCATCCCTCAGATAAAGTGCGAAGAATATTGTTTTAAATGTAAATTTGTTTGTGACACCGTCTTTAATGCTGTTATATTTTACATTTGTGACGTTCTTCAAGCCTAGGTGGGAATTAGAAGTGCCAGCTTCAGTGTTGGCATGGTCATCAGAGCCAGAGATGGCTAAGACCCTGTCTTCTGTCTCCATGCAGAAACTGCTGGAAACAAGTTGTGTTAATTCAACCTGGTTAGCAGAGTTGGGATTGATGTGTTCCTGCTGCTTCTTAGATCCACTCCTGGAGGTTTGGAAGGTCATTATAGCCTGCTCATCATCTGATTTACAGTCTGCGTCAAGATCTTCATTACAGCATTACTAAGAACCTAGTTCATAGTTTAAGTGATTTGTTTCTTTAATTGATGCCGTAAGAATATGAATATAAGGAAGAACAGGATATATTTCAAGAGCAGAAAATAAGACAAGGCGACTGAGCAATCAGACCAGCTAGCCCTCACTAACAAAGTAACACCACAGTGGATTCGTATGCTTCTTAGTGTCAAAAGAAATGATTCTGCACACAAACTTGCAAAAATGGACACCAAAAAAATAATCACTTTGACACAGGGTGTCATGGGGAAAAGCCAAAAAATGCTGACCAGGTAATAATACACAGGGACAGAGAACAGACAGCAGATGCCTAAAAGATCTCATAAGTTAAACAGAACATAACCATGGACAGTTTTCAAACTTCAAACTCAACCTCAATAAGTTTGCATCCATACAAGCCCATTCACACAGCCTGAAGGTCATCCAAACCTTATTCTGAACATGCCAGTCTTCATATTCCTGAACATGTACTGTAAGATTGTGCTCTTTATAGAGACTTAAGAACCCAAACCTGGCATCAGGAAAAGAGCATGGATGGAACACTGTGACTTGCTGGAAGCAACCTACTTTTTTTTTAGATGGTCAAGAATACAAAACTGAATGGAGCAGTGGAGGATTCTAAAAATTGTCATTTGAAAAGCATAATAGCTTAGTGAAAGTCGTATTGGAGAGAATAGTCAGACAAATGGAAAAACACTTCCAGAGAGCACAAGAAGTCAGTCTCTATCAGACTGGCTTCACTTACCCTAGCTCTGTTGCTCCTGGGTCACCTGGTTGTAAAAATGTGTACCTGACACCTGTTGTGTAGGGGAGAAGATGCCCTGAAAAAAAAAGGAGAATATCTGCCTAACTGCAAAGCAGAGAGATTATACTTCCCATGGTTGTATTTTAAACGGAAAACATGATATATTTAAAAATTGTCCTCACAAATATTTGTTGTTGCTAAAAGCAGATGACAATGAAAAAAAATTAATTTAAATATTATCAGTTTTTCACATGTAATAGAGATAATTTTCCTTTCTTTACTAGTGTTGAAGAAGAGTGTCACATTTCCCATTCTTTGCCAGTGTTGAAGAAGAGTGTCACATTTCCCATTCTTTGCCAGTGTTGAAGAAGAGTGTCACATAGTGCTTATAGTTTAACTTTTTGTCTAACTTCCCCAGGATGGGTTTCTGTAGCACCAAGCAAGGAGAGTGAAGTTGTTATAAGAGCATACACACCTGGAAGAAAGGGAATGCATCTACGTACCCCAGCCCTGATTCCAAACTTCACAAAGTTTAAAGGAAAGCGAAGAGGAAAAACACAGTTTTTTTACACCATGCCTCAGGGATCAGCAATGGCAGGAAGCAGTGGAGCTAATGTAGAAGATAGTTAGGTATACCCCTGAAAAAAAATGTATTTAGAACAATAGCTTGTCCCTGCTATTCACATTTGCTGGACTCAGTTATCAGAATCATTTAAAAGTCATCATCGTTATGCAGCTGTAGATTGTGCTGTGACAGTAACAAATCTAAGAAAAATGTTGGTCTTGGTATTCCTCTTTCATCCATGTTTATCACTGGAATGGATGGAGCTAGAGATCATCCTAGTAGCAAGACAGTGATTGTCACATTCAGCATAAGAAGAAAGTGATAGTGACAGGTACATGACAGTCAGTAGAAACAGTGTCACAGTCAAGAGATAAAGCACTGAGCTCAGACAGTCAGCAGTGGCAGGATAATTTCTGAATAGAGCCTGGATATTGTCACAAACAAATGTCAACCTGTAGAAGCTTGAGAATTTGTTAGGAGAGTCTTGAAGGTGTCGCTGTCAGCAGAGATTAGGAAAAACATTATTGGAGTCTACAAGGTGTCATTAGCAACAGAGATAAGAAAACTCATATTAGGAGAGCCTAGAAGGTGTCACTAAGAGCAGAGATAATAAGAAAACTCATATTAGGAGAGCCTAGAAGGTGTCACTAAGAGCAGAGATAATAAGAAAACTCATATTAGGAGAGCCTAGAAGGTGTCACTAAGAGCAGAGATAATAAGAAAACTCATATTAGGAGAGCCTAGAAGGTGTCACTAAAAGCAGAGATAATAAGAAAACTCATATTAGTAGAGCCTAGAAGGTGTCACTAAGAGCAGAGATAATAAGAAAACTCATATTAGGAAAGCCTAGAAGGTGTCACTAAGAACAGAAATAAGAAAACTCATATTAAGAGAGCCTAGGAGGTGTCACTAAGAGCAGAGATAATAAGAAAACTCATATTAGGAAGCCTACAAGGTTTCATTAAGAGCAGAGATAAGAAAACTCATATTAGGAGAGTCTAGAAGGTTTCACTAAGAGCAGAGATAAGAAAACTCATATTAGGAGAGCCTAGAAGGTGTCACTGCTGATAAAGCAGAAGTCTTCTTCTTCTTCTTCTTCGTTCACTTCTACCACCAAAAACCGCACTGCGAACCTACTGAATTCACGCCTGTGGTCCTCGTTAGGTCCCGTGGTCCCCTGTGTGGTCCAAAATAGACCACACGAGATCAACAAGAGGACCACAAGGGGTTCAGAGTATCACAGTGCTTTAGCCTGTATTCTTGGTGGGTCTCGGAAGCGGGATTGCATGACACCGTGGTTAAAGCAGAAGTAAAAAAACTTGTTGAGAGAACTGGGAGACATATCACAGACTAAAAACTGAAAAGTGTCACAAATGGCAGAAACTAAAAGACTATAAAGACAAAAGAAGACTACTAGTGAAGGAAAAAAAATTCAGCAAGAGAATGATTGTTGGAAGAGACTGTCACAGTGAACAGAAATATGAGAACGTTGAAATCAGAAAAGCCATAAATCTGTTATGAAATACATTTTAAAATTATAAACATTTTCATTTTACAGCTAGTACAACCACACATGACAAGACTACACAATATATGTCTTGCATTATGATAACAGTATCAAAAAAAGAAAAAGACGTTTCGGAATAAAATATTTTTTTTAACATGCAGTGATGCTGGGGACGTCTTCTGTTGCTGATCAGTCGCTTGTCTCCATTATTTTGTGACATATTCCTGTAGTTGAATTTAATATTGCTTCCTAGATTTTTCTGTTCTCTTTTTGCAGCATGAATAAATGTAAATAGTTTTTGGGTGTTTTTTCTTGGCATTGTTTACTGATACTCTGTGTATCTTTATACAGTCTCCTTCATTTGTTATATTGTTTTTGTTCCATGATTTCTTGTACATACTGAAGCCAAGAACAAGAAGCTATAAAGAACAAAAAGTCCAAGAGGTCTCATTGAACATGCAGATAATTTAAGTGCTATCTATAGATTAATTAAAACATTTCAAAATGTAGCCTAGAGCACAGAGATGTAAATGAATACACTGGTGTTAGAAATGTTAGAATCTTGGGCAAGGAATGTGTAAGTGTTGGTGTAATCACGATGTTCTTACCTGTAAAGCTGTTAAGATGTTATAACAATAACAGAGACATTGTGTCAGATCTGAGGTGGATTATACTGGATTAGACCAGGATGGTGGCACCAGGAAGGAAGTTAGAATTCGAATTGCAAAAGCAGCATTGTCCTTCAAAAAATCTTGAGAACATATGGAATTCAAAAGTTATAGCACAAAAACCAAGTTAAGATTATTCAATTCAAATGTAATATCCACCATTTATGCATGCGAAAGCTGGAAAACAGCTAAAGAAAATGACAAGAAATTAGACTCTTTTGAAAACAAATGCCTAAGGACATTTCTCGGCATCAAATGGAACGAATTCAAGAACAATGCAGATATAAGACAGATGAGCAAACAAAAACCTGTCTCATGGTTGATCAGAAAAAGAAGATGGACATATTATGTGATGAGAAGAAACAATCAGAGAATCCCAAAACAACCTGTCAAATGGAACACAACAGGCCGAAGAAAAAGAGGACAACCATGTGAAACTCTACAGAGGACATTGTTAAGAGATACCAATTCAGTGGGTTCAATCAAATTAATGTAAATGTTCACAGGATCTGAGTACATATTTAATAAAAAAAAACTAAAGGTTGGATTGAGTTTTTAAAGATCAAAAACATTAGTTCTGTTGTAGAAGACCATACTTCATGTTTTAGCTTGACTCAAGAATCAGTGTAAAATTCAAGAAATAGTTAGTTTGTAACAGTAATTATAACATTTAGGACACATTCATGTATGCTCTGCTCCCTTGTTCCAGCAACCACAGAAGATAAACTCTGGCAAGTCAGAAGCTGATTATGAGACCGGTAGTTCCTTCAAGCTGACACATCCTTTCCAGTCTCTTTGTCATAGTCAACCCCTTCCATTATGTTGATATAAGTACGATGGTGCAGCTACAATCACTACGCAGTCAACAAAGATAGCATTTTTTTCACAGTCACTGTATTAGTATTTACTAGCTAATCTGTTCCCCTGTCTTATTTACCTCATACTTCCACATGTCCCAGACAGAAGGAAATAAACGATAATCCTGGTAATTTAGTAGATGATGATGATGATGACGACAAAACTGACAGACACTAATGATTTTACACAGTTATTAAAGCAAGAATTAAAACGAGCCACAAGAATAAATAAGTTTTCACTGCAGAATGAAACTATTGGGATGTTACAGGAACTAGTCCAAAACCACTGAATGGAGTAGGGGTGTAACAAGAGTCACTTAAATCATTGATAAACATGTATCTGAACCTTCATGAAGAAGATGAAGTGTACTTGATCTTATAAACCATGTTTCTCATTCAACAGTTGGTATGGAAGAATGAAAAGTTTACAATAGATTATAAAATCATCTGATAAAATAAGAGGAGCTCTCTGAAAACCAGTTTTGAGGTTAAAGAAGATGATGATTAAGTGGAGAAGAAAAGTCAACAGACAGAAAGGAAAACAGTTTGTTGAGGCAAACACACAGGGAGAAGTACAACAGAGACATTGAATCTAGTCTTCAATGAAAAAAAAAAAATACTCTGTTCTGAGACTGAAGGTTTCATCGGAAGCTTATAACTGGGCAAGAAACAGTAGAAGATCTAAGAATCAAGTCAGTGGGTCAACGAAAATCAATAAGTCATAGTCAGCTCCTCGTTTATTCATTTATATGTTTTTTTTCTCTCATATGAAAGTATCTACGAGTAAAATAAGTAATCAGTGATTTTGTTGCAGTAGAAACTTGAAGGAGCATAATGAAACTCACAAAAAAAAAACAAAAAAAAAGATTTATGCTCGCTTTTTATGCTGTGCCAAGCACTTTCCCTCGTGAACTTTGGACATTGAATATTTAGCAGTTTCTGTAAACCGTACTTCCATGTTTGACTGCTGAAATTATCATTGGGCAGTGATCATTTTAACTAGATTTCCAACAGAAGTACGCATTGTAAGTTTATACAGAATTATTAAAGCTCGTGTCAAATACTACAGTGATTCTCCACATCTGTCGTTCTTTCCATTAAAAAAAGAGAGAGAGACAACAAGAAATATCCATTCGCAAACTTTAAATTGGCAGTTCCTCCTAGCTGGTTATTTCACAAATGTAATTATGCGTTCTAATTGTGAACAAGCAGTACAAACATTAACGGTTATGTCACAGGTCAGAGATCCGTGACAAGTTACCACAAATACTAACAACGACAGGCTACATCGTGTTAGCACGATTCTACTTTACTTGCCTTTCTCAAAGTCAAACGGAATGGTTTGTTTTTGGTTTGTTTTTTACAGTTAATTAAAACCAACGCTTTCTGTTTGGGGAAACTGTCCTCTAGTTTGTTTTTTTTTTATTTATTCCTTGGTGCATGGCTCAGCAGCAGAACCACGCGTATGCATGATTCGCTTTAAGGATTGCTTTTATGTACAAAATCTGGGACTTCTGCTTTTATGCGAAAGAAAAGTCGGATCACGATGCGAATGGCAGAAGGACGATGTTAGTGGCACATGAAAGGCAGAAGCAATCGGTTGTAGTTAGTTTCTTCCCTAACCTCCCCCGTGGTTACAGACAGAAAAACTGGGCCTAGCACAGCCTACAGTTGGCTTAGTACAGTCTATACAAAGAAAAGCGTTAAATCAGTTGTTCTCTGGTTTAATAGTCTTCTTCGTACAGACTTTTTCCCCCTGACTACTCAAGAAACTATTTTTATTTTTAAAAAAGACTGTTTAAACTACATGACAAGCATATGCAAAATATAAAAAGATCTTACATCACACATCTTTTTTTAAAAAGCTAATTTCATACCACACAAACACTAAAGGAAATGCCATGCTTAATTTGGCATCTTTAATAATTGTTTCATAATTATTTTAATATAGGTCAAATTAACAGGCATAAAATCCCTTGATAAGGTTGAAAGACTCGCCGAAGACAGGAAACATTGGCGAACTACTTTGCGAGCCCTATGTGACGTTTAATGGCACAGGAAGGATATATATATAAGAAGAAGAATTATTTTAAATAAATAAATAATTTGTTAATTTTTGTTCCCAGTTGCATACATGAAGAATATATGAACAAGAAATACAGTAATTTCT
Source organism: Achatina immaculata (assembly GCA_009760885.1). Lineage (NCBI taxonomy): Eukaryota > Metazoa > Mollusca > Gastropoda > Stylommatophora > Achatinidae > Lissachatina > Lissachatina immaculata. Next base: position 44,674,723 of record CM019717.1, on the reverse strand, counting down.
GCCATCATCAATATCCCTCAGCCTGTTATATATATATATATATATATATATATATATATATATATTAAACAGGCATCCTTGATATATATATATATATATATATATATATATAAAATCCTATGGATCACTGAAGTTAAATATTGCCTTAAAAATATGAGCAAATAATGTGCAGCATGTAAGTTAGAGCACACTAAAGTAATTGAGCGGGTTGCCAGCTGTCCCACAATATTTGGAGAACTCTTCTATAGCATTTACATTCAAAGGCATTTATGTGCTTCTCAGCTGTTTTGTTAAGTGTCCAGGTCTCACAGGCATATGTTGCGATGGGAAAGATGCATGCCCTTAAAAATCTTATTTTTGTGGTTCTGTCTGCTCCTCTCCACAGATTCTTTATTTGTTTTACTTTCTGAAGAGCAATAGATGTCCTCCTTTTAATTTCCCTCATTGTATCTCCATTATTAGTTAGTAGTGATCCAAGATATTCAAAACTCTCCACTTCTTCCAGTTTTTCCTCATTGATACATATTTCAGTTGCCTTGTTTGTTTTGTCAGTTGTCATCACTTTAGTTTTCTTTGCATTAAGATAGAGGTTCTGCTCTTCGCTGTTCTTGCGGACTGACATAATTAGTTTTTCCATTCCTTCTTGTGTTGTGGACAGCAATACTGTGTCATCAGCATATCTAATCTCTGGTATTTCATAACCTCCAACTGTTATGGCATCGTAATATTCTTTGTCTACATCTTCTCTAACATTCCTCATTATATTTTCAGTATACAAGTTAAATAAGTAGGGTGACAATATGCACCCCTGACGGACCCCTTGTTTTATGTCAAACCAACTTGTTGTTTCACCATTTATTCTGACTGCTGCTTGTTGGTCTAAATACACCAGTGATGTTAATTGTATCAAATGTGTTGGAAATCCCATTTTTTCCATTATTTCCCAAAGTTTCTGGTGTTGTACACAATCAAATGCCTTTGAGTAGTCTATAAAGGATAAATATAGATTCACATTAAACTCCCTGCATTTCTCTATTATTAATCTTAGATTGAATATATGATCTCTTGATCCTCTTCCTTGCCTGAAGCCAGCTTGGACCATATTGACTTCTTCTTCTATTTTCTTTCGAAGTCTACCCATTATGATTTTTAACAGAATTTTACTGGCATGACTAATCAGGGCAACAGTTCTGTAGTTGGTGCATAATTTCAGGTTACCCTTTTTTGGCAGTGGTATGAATATAGTTCTTTTCCATTCTTTTGGCCAAATAACTGAATGCCATATCTTTTTACATAGTGCATGATAGATTGTTGCACACTCCTTTCCTCCTGCTTTAATAAATTCAGCGGTTATCTCATCACATCCTGGTGATTTACCATTTTTCAGACTCTTTATTATATATATAAAATCCTATGGATCACTGAAGTTAAATATTGCCTTAAAAATATGAGCAAATAATGTGCAGCATGTAAGTTAGAGCACACTAAAGTAATTGAGCGGGTTGCCAGCTGTCCCACAATACCTTTCTCTGTCAGTGTAGAATGCATGACGCACTCATGGCAGGGACGATTCTGGGTCAGTGTCCAGTCAGAGCTGGTGATGCTTTGCTAGCAGTAAGGCTAAAAATCTTAAACGCCAGAGTTTTTACCCGAGGAATGCCTCGTATCTGGCTACACCGAGACAAGAACCACTGAATAGTCAAGTTTACTGTCCCTGTACCACTGAATTAATAGTCAAGTTTACTGTCCCTGTACCACTGAATTAATAGTCAAGTTTACTGTCCCTGTACCACTGAATTAATAGTCAAGTTTACTGTCCCTGTACGTGAAACCAACGTTCAGTTTTCACGCGTCTTATGTGAGGGTGTATACTGTCAATCAAGTGGGGTGGCGCAGGCGATCATTTCTCTCCACAATTCCCTGTCTTCAGGCTTGATTATGTGATCCGCCAGTGACTTTCTTCCTAGCCACACTGACAGCCCATCCAGTAATCTCTCTCTCTCTCTCTCTCTCTCTCTCTGTCTATCCTCCTTTGTCTCTCCTATCAGTTTTTCCAGTTCCCACAATGTGTTCCAATTTTCCTCTTCTCAGAAAATGTCCTACAAATCTCGCTTGTCTGCCTCTAATCTTTGTTGTAATTTGCCTTTTAACTCATGCCTCTCTTAAGACTTCTTCATTGGTTTTCTTAGCTGTCCATGGTACCTTCAACATCCTTCTTATGAACCACATTTCTATGGTCTCTATTTCTCGTTGTACTCTCTTATTCATGGACCATGCTTCACGTCCATAAAACAAAATTGGCTCGATGTTAAATTTAAGTACTCGGAATCTTGTTTCCATTGATATGGATCTGTTGCACAAGATGTTTCTCATTTTCTGGAATGCTGACTTGGCCTGAGCAAGACTGCTTTTTATTTCGTTGTGACATTTCCCATCAGCTGTTATAATCGTTCCTAAGTACTTGAATGTATCAACTTGTTTCAGATTTGTGCCATCGATGGTAATGCTACATTCTGGTGGTATTCTTTTCTTTGAGATGACCATCACTTCAGTCTTCTTTTTATTCTGGCTGAGACCTTTACTTTTACTTTCACGAACCACGATGTCCAGAAGAGCCTGTAGCTCCCCTTCACTTTTAGCAATCAGAACTGTGTCGTCTGTATATCTTAAGTTGTTAAGGTTATACCCGCCAACTGATATTCCTGGCAAACTCTCTATATTTCTCATTATGTTTTCGCTGTACAGTGAAAAGAGGTCAGGAGATAGAACACATCATTGTCTCACTCCAAATTTTATGTCTTGGAATGCTCCTATTTGGTTCTCAACCTTCATTGCCGCTGATTGCTGCCAGTATATGTTCTTGATAAGTTTCAGATCTTTCCCATCTATATTGATCTCTTCCGGCATTCTTATAATTTCTGTGTGTCTCACTTTATCAAACGCTTTACAGAAGTCTATAAAGCATAAGCATATACCGTACTTTGTCAAATAAACAAGACCTTCTAAATGTATTGTTTGCTTCTATAACTGCAGCGTTACCCCCCTAGCGGGGGCTCCGAAAGTAACTGTGAGTCGGTCCAAATCTAAGGTACTCCCCCCCCCCCCTCCGGCCACGAAGTGTGAATCCATTGGCTGAATGATGTAGTTATTTATATTTCCACAAAAAAGTCTGCTGGGTTAGTCTAATTACCATCCCAAGATATAAACAACGGGACTAGTTAAGTGGTAATTACTGGCATGGGACAAATGAGGAAAAACTGGGATTACTTTGTATTGTCGAGAATGTGGGATTTCTTGAGCAAGTTCGAGTTATGGCATTTAAAAAACAGAAGACGGCACAAGAAACAACGCTTAATTAGACAAGGAAAAAAAATTGCATTGGCTGTTAAATACAAGTACAACATATGTTTGCTACAAATATAGATACAATACATGGGTGAAAAAAAAATTAATAAAGAAAAATCACAAAACTAAAACGAGGCTGCTGTTCCTGAGAGCGATATAGAATAAAACACCATCTGAAAGCAGGACAAAGTAAAACATTTCACGGGCATAAAATGAAAACAAAATCAATGTTCAGACAGTATAAGAGACGTTTAGCAGAATTATTTGTTTCGTTTACAATAAAAGTTAATAAATGAATACTCTGAGATACTTGTTAAAATAATTGATATCAATGAGAATAAATTGTAAATCCGTGCATTATGAGTGAGAATAAATTGTAAATCCGTGCATTATGAGTGAGAATAAATTGTAAATCCGTGATTTATGAGTGAGAATAAATTGTAAATCCGTGCATTATGAGTGAGAATAAATTTTTAGAATTCGTGCATTGTGATTGAAAGTAAACTGGAAGTTCATGCATCAAATAATCTCCGTCAAAATAAATTTATATTATGAATTTATTATGAAAATTTATGTTAATTATTTTTTTTAATGAGGCAGGAATGAAAGAGATTAGTTATTCAGTTCTGAAAGTTTTATATTTCGAAACATGCCTGGTTCAGAACAACATAAATTTAAACATGGGTGTAATTGTTACCACTTCCGGCCACGCATATACTTTAATAACGATCTATATTTAGCAACACTATTAAAGCTAGAATAAAACTGAAGCTCTTCGGAAGTATTTTTTTCCTTAGCCCTCTCTCTCTCTCTCTCTCTCTCTCTCTCTCTCTCTCTCTCTCTCTCTCTGATATGTCTCTATGGCACGACAGGTTTACCGATTTATATATATATATATATATATATATATATATATATATATATATATATAATATATATATCCAACTTTCTTACTAGGAAGAGGCCAAAGAGCTAAGTCTATATTTCTATAATTTTCATCCATTTTTCATGTTTCTGTTTTTGCATCTGATCCTTGAAGAATGCTTTTGCCGAAATATTGGATTGATGTACGTTTTTCATATGTATATACTCATCTTTCTTTCTACCCTCTTCCCTCACTGTTTCTATCTTTTTTTTTTTTTTTTTTTGTAAAACTGAACCATGCACCCATCTCTTTTCATTACTACAGCCAGCTTTACCGCAGTTGTCTGATCTACTTTTAGCAACGTCCATTAACAAGCATTAGAAAAAAAGGTATAAAAAATATCCTAGCAAGTTAAATCAACAACGAAACTGATGAATCATTTTAAAAATAAATAGTAAAACAAGATACTTCCTGCTTATAAGCGAAATGTTTTTTTTAAATTTGAAATCTAATTATGAAATTTAAAAAACAGAAGACGGCACAAGAAACAACGCTTAATTAGACAAGGAAAAAAATTGCATTGGCTGTTAAATACAAGTACAACATATGTTTGCTACAAATATAGATACAATACATGGGTGAAAAAAAATTAATAAAGAAAAATCACAAAACTAAAACGAGGCTGCTGTTCCTGAGAGCGATATAGAATAAAACACCATCTGAAAGCAGGACAAAGTAAAACATTTCACGGGCATAAAATGAAAACAAAATCAATGTTCAGACAGTATAAGAGACGTTTAGCAGAATTATTTGTTTCGTTTACAATAAAAGTTAATAAATGAATACTCTGAGATACTTGTTAAAATAATTGATATCAATGAGAATAAATTGTAAATCCGTGCATTATGAGTGAGAATAAATTGTAAATCCGTGCATTATGAGTGAGAATAAATTGTAAATCCGTGATTTATGAGTGAGAATAAATTGTAAATCCGTGCATTATGAGTGAGAATAAATTTTTAGAATTCGTGCATTGTGATTGAAAGTAAACTGGAAGTTCATGCATCAAATAATCTCCGTCAAAATAAATTTATATTATGAATTTATTATGAAAATTTATGTTAATTATTTTTTTTAATGAGGCAGGAATGAAAGAGATTAGTTATTCAGTTCTGAAAGTTTTATATTTCGAAACATGCCTGGTTCAGAACAACATAAATTTAAACATGGGTGTAATTGTTACCACTTCCGGCCACGCATATACTTTAATAACGATCTATATTTAGCAACACTATTAAAGCTAGAATAAAACTGAAGCTCTTCGGAAGTATTTTTTTCCTTAGCCCTCTCTCTCTCTCTCTCTCTCTCTCTCTCTCTCTCTCCTCTCTCTCTCTGATATGTCTCTATGGCACGACAGGTTTACCGATTTATATATATATATATATATATATATATATATATATATATATATATATATATATATATATCCAACTTTCTTACTAGGAAGAGGCCAAAGAGCTAAGTCTATATTTCTATAATTTTCATCCATTTTTCATGTTTCTGTTTTTGCATCTGATCCTTGAAGAATGCTTTTGCCGAAATATTGGATTGATGTACGTTTTTCATATGTATATACTCATCTTTCTTTCTACCCTCTTCCCTCACTGTTTCTATCTTTTTTTTTTTTTTTTTTGTAAAACTGAACCATGCACCCATCTCTTTTCATTACTACAGCCAGCTTTACCGCAGTTGTCTGATCTACTTTTAGCAACGTCCATTAACAAGCATTAGAAAAAAAGGTATAAAAAATATCCTAGCAAGTTAAATCAACAACGAAACTGATGAATCATTTTAAAAATAAATAGTAAAACAAGATACTTCCTGCTTATAAGCGAAATGTTTTTTTTAAAATTTGAAATCTAATTATGAAATATGAAACAAACATTATTCCTAAGTTTTCAAAGAAAACGCTTGTGATGATGAAGATAAATGTCTAATTGTTTCTATTCAAAATATCAAAACAATTATCTGTGCTGCTACTTTACAATATATAGGAGTTTTTAAAAAACTATGAGCTTTGCAGTTTGGCAGAATCCTTCAAATATCCAACTCCATGTGCATGAGGTCCCATATTCCTGTCAAATATAAAGTCCCAAACTACTTTAATCCAGGAGGTGTGATAAGGCAAGTGATCGTAGTATTCTGGCGCGATACGCTTCAGTTCCGGTAGTCGACTGTACGGAATATACGGAAAGTCATGATGCTCGTTGTGATATCCCACGTTGTAGAGAATAAAATTCAGAGGTCCATAATAGGAATGGGTTGCTTGGCCTTCAGTGAAAAGATAGTGCTCTGATATGAAATGGCCAGCTAGTGGGTGTAACCCCAAGGCTAGGATTGTACCAGCAATCATATACACTACTGCTTTAATCCCAAACAGCTTGAACATGATGATGTCAAAAATGGCTTCCACTACCGTGTTAATTATCTCCCACCCAGATAATGGTTTGGGGCTTTTGTAGAAAGGTCTGATAGAATGTACGATAGGGTGAAAGAGTAGCCAGATAATTTTGGTTACTGGATGGCGAAAAAGATAAGCCTCAAGACGTGTTGGAATGTCAACATCCTGCATCTCCTCGCCCAGGTACCTGTGGTGGTCAGCGTGGTACTTCTTATACGTGATAGCCATGGGCACACCAAGAGGTAGATTACACCACAGACTTAAGATACGGTTCCATTGTGCATGTTTCCCGTGGCCGAATGCAAGATTATGACCGATTTCATGTATTGCTGATCCCAGCGAGTGGTTGAATACTCCACCAATGCAGTAAGCCATTACAAACACAGTAATCCATGACGCATCTTGGATCAACCAGCATAAAACTACTTGTGAGATAACAGAGATAGAAACAGGAACCACAATCCATGGATCATATCCCAGCAATGATTTGATTTCCGGATGTTTTTCTAGGATTTCCTTTCGTCGCCCGGTATGAGGCTCTTCTGTGTACATCCAGTCATCATCGCTGCCTTCGATCTTACTGTTCAGGGTAAGAAATCCAAAGAACCATTTAAAGGGGTCTTTAGACGAGTTACTGTCCTTGTTTTGTTGCCTAGCATTTGCAAAACTTTCCTTGTGCGACAGTGATATTGCTTTTGTTACTCCGTTCACGTGTCCTTTTTGCTTGGTTGCCATGTTCAGAACTGCAGAGACAACAGTAAGTTACATTACGTACTATATATATATATATATATATATATATATATATATATATATAAAACGAGAGTATAGTGGTAATACGTAAACCACACACAAAAAATGTTGCGTAACACAGATTTGCAAACGTCTAATTTATAAAGAGGTTAGTGAAACAAGAGTAAATAATGATGTTTAAAACTCATGATTTCTCTACTTTTAGAGGTTCTACAAAGAGCACATCACTTTTTTGGGTTGAGGGAGAAGAGCAGTCTAATATAACCATCCATAGCTGACTGCTTGGGGCAGTTGGTGAACTATAGCCGACTTGTTTCTACTCCACTTCTCCACTTTGGTGCCCTCAGTAACAGAATCCGCCTGGCTAAAAAGGCAGGGATCGCGGTAGAGTCTGCTAAAGAAGCACTGCACCTCCCTGCTTTTTAGCTCCACTCCATATCTGCAAAAACAGCCACCGTAACCCACTCGCTATTCAACACGATGCGTCAGTCTCAACAACTTCACCACATCTGCTGCACTGAACATCTTGCTCACTCGCAGTTCCAGGTAGATACGGCAACTTCAATCTTCACCACATCTGCTGCACTGAACATCTTGCTCACTCGCAGTTCCAGGTTGATACGGCAACTTCAATCTTCACCACATCTGCTGCACTGAACATCTTGCTCGCTCGCAGTTCCAACTAGATACGGCAACTTCAACCTTCACCACATCTGCTGCACTGAACATCTTGCTCGCCGTTCCAGGCGGATACATTAACTTCAAACATGATAAAGATGCCAAGCTGAACATAAACGAAAATTATTATGTGACTGTCATATTTAGAAGTGGAGCTGCTTTTAGACAGATGTTTTTTAGAATGCATTATTCCACTGTTAACCCAATAAAAGCATCGTGATGAGATACAAGAAGTTGCTGACAGACCTCGACAGGGTCCTCCATGTGCGATAAACAGAAAGGACAGGCCAGAGCCAAACGATATGATCATTTATGTTATCTTTTTCCAGCCTGCTACTGTGTCTTCAAAAAACACTGTTGGGACTCGTGGAGCTAACATCAGAGAGTCAGAATGTGCAAAGGGCGGACCTAGATGTCGTGGACCATACAGGAGTCACTTCCTTGCTGCCCGACAATATCAAGCACGGAATAACTGGCCTGCTAATACTGCATTCTTAGATCGTAGGCATGTGAAAGAAGTTGTCTTTTCTGATGAATCAGCATTCTATATTTTAAAAAAACATGGTTAACAGTATGTACACGCGTACATAGTACAACACGTTCCAGCTGTTTTATAAACGACTCTGTTGTGCAGAGAGATCGATACGGGGAACAGAATAAGTGTCTGCAGTAAGTACAACTTTTATTACCCACCAGCGCTCATCGATATGCTTATTACGTCATGCAGGTACCTTCTGCCACTACGAACACAAAACAAGGATATTGCAGAGTTAGTTTTCCAGTAAGATAATGCCACGCTCCATTCTGCCCGTCGCATGCAGCAGTTCTCTCCGGCTTGTGTCGTAGAGAGCAGTGCACGATCTTCACTTCTGTGCTCGGAACACGCCACCCTCAAATAAGTCACAACGTGAACGCTAACCGCACATTTTACTGTATTCACTGCAACAAACAAGAAGAAACTGTAAAATGCCACCAACTGGACCGCAGTGAATCTGCGGAAGAACCTGATACCACCAAACTACTCTATCACCGGCATGTTTTGCAGAGGCATCGTTCCACTGCCTGGCGCATGTGGGTAAACCAGCGATGATGGCCTAATATAAACTGCACTTTATGTGATATATAGGACGCTGTGTGTTGTTGCAACAGCTTAGACTCAATAATGAACGACTATTTGTGTATGCTCTAATAGCAAGCATAGACTGCGGCTTCTACTGCTGTCATACTATCTATGCCTACTAGATTCAGGTGTGTCTCGACGGATTAGGTGGACAACAGCAATAGTAACAAATTAATCTCTGGCAGCACTAGACATTTTTTAGCAATGCATGAAAATAAGAAATGACATCAGACGGGGCCTATTTTTTCCAGTATTTATTATTTTTATTTGTTATAGCAAATGTGAAGACAAAAGCGTAAAAAGAAAAAGCGTTAGCTTTTCAATCTATGAATGTTCACTTTTTTTCTGTAGCAACATCTGTTCTCCTTATGTATTTCAAACACTGAAAAATCGCTGAAGATATGACAAACTAACAAGGTACAGAAATGTGGCATGGTTGTCACAACAATCTTCACGATTAATGATTCTTTCCACGCTTGTTTCTCAAGATGTCTTCCTTAACATTAACTAAAACTTGTTAAATCATTGGTAAGAAAGTGATTCATGTCGTTGCCGTCTTGTGCCATCTACCCATGGAAGGTTCGCTACAATGACTCTCCAAATTGCTGCGTCCTTCGTTGCGCAGTGGACTTTGCAAGGCTGAATCCATCCATATATATTTTTTAAATGTTGTCTTTCGGTCTATATCACTGTAGACCTCTAGTTCCTTTCCTTCTCCTTTTCCGTTTAGTATTGTTTTCATTATTGTATTATGTCTCTTGATATGAAAGAAATTTGTACATGACTAATTCTAGTGCCAGCACCGGACGATTCACAAATAAATGTGAGTAATGTGACTTTACACAAACAAAAAAAAAACTGGCCTAATGATAATGTTACTTCGAGAGACAGATAATGGACTAGTTTTAACCGGAATATAATAAACGTGTACATTTTCTAATAATATTTCTTTCATGTTACTTTTCTTTGTCGATAACGACCCGCAGACTGGGAGCGAAGCAAGAAGACAAGCGTGCTCTCGGCAAGATTTCTTTCTGCTGTAAGCTGTTGTAATAGTCTTGTCTTGTATCTCCCTGTAACTGCGAGCTGGTGTTCTTTGCAGCCGATGCTCTGAAGGTGTTGAGATACAGCATCGTATCGGCCTGGGTTATGGCAGCTATTTTTTCAGTCCCGGAGTACAGCTAAAAAGCAGGAGGAGGGGGGGGTGTGGGGCGTGCAATGCTTCTTTTGCAGACTCCACCACCATGGGGATTATGGCGATCCCTGTTCCGTTAGCCAGGCTAGACCTGTTACTAGAGGTACCAACGGAGAGGTGGGACAGGGTCTTGGTCAGCTATGGTTCGCTAACCCTGACGTTAGTATATCAGCTATGGGTCGCTGATTGCCTCACCGGACAGCTTCACCCCCCCACCCCACCCCACCCCACCCCTGTCGTAATAGTAAAACGACAGCAAACTTCTTCAAGAAGAAGCTAAAGCCAGAAGAGGATTCACTGCCTGATCCATTCTCCAAATTTAACTTCTACCCAGTCCTTAAGCTACTGCAGCGTGTAGTTGCTTCACTGATGCACCAATAAATACTGAATAACGATACTTCATACAATAACTGTACATTCATGTGTATTGCTGCTCCCACAAAATACTGTACACAGAAAATCAGATTTCTTTCTCTTTGGCAATTCCCCCCCCCCCCGACCCCTCAAAATGAAGTCTACGAACTGTTGTCCTGTGATCGTTTCAGATTCACAGAACGTTCTTCCCTCCAGGAATGAATTCTCGCCCATAAAATGGCCGAGGTCGCCTGTACTGACTGCAAGAAAACTCTTTTAGCAAAGCAAAGCAAACCACTGCGACTGCTTTAGCTTTCTCTTGTTCGCCGGAGCGGAAAGGCTGACAAAACTATGTCAAGCATGAAGAACAGGCCCTCCATATTAACTACTGCGACCGTTATTTCGACTGTTTAAAGAACAAGTCCTCTCCCCAGGTCAGACAAGCAAGCAGGAAACAACAACAACAAAATACCCAGGCCAGAAACTGAAAGCCTTGAATCGCTCAGGTGCGGTATGATAACTGTGGTAGTATGAGACAGCAATAAATGACTGAGACCCCAGGTTCATAATTTGAATATGCTTGGTCATATCCTGGGTACGGTTAAGTAACTTGGCCTATACGAGCATAGATGTTGAAGATAAGATCGGTCAAGTCAGTGTTATCAGTATAAGAGAAAGTAAAAAAAAAAAGGTAAAGGTAATCCTGTCATGCCTTAGAGGCACATAGGGATATGGTGTTAGTGCCCATATTTTCCTTGACCTGTCAGCACACTAGAGGGTGATATGGTCAGTATCACGCCTGGCTGCCTTTCCTTCCCCAACTCCAGAAGAAGTCAGGTACCCATTTCTACAGCTGGGTGACTGGGGTGCCTCTGGCCGGATTCGAGCCCCCGACCTTCGCCATGAGAGACCAGTGCACTAACCACTTCGCCACTCAGACAATAAGAGAAAGTAGATACTAATAATAATAATGCAAAACCACACAAATACCTTGTCACAAGAAGCCAAAACCGAAATCTGCGCAATATATATATATATATATGAGAGCAATATAAATCTCATGTAGCTACTTGGGAGGTAGAGAATGGGGTCTTATTCTTACATTTAGCTCGGTCTTGATAGAACATATGGCCGAAAGAGAAGTGCAGAAAGTAGAAAGAAAAGGCAGGGGCGGGTAGCAGGAAATGTGAAATACATTATCTTATGAACAGACGACATTCATATACGCCTTAGAAAAATGTCACGCAAGTCTACGTTCCACAAGAAACAAGCCACAGATCGATATGTACATCAGCACAGTTCTTGCATTATTACACAGTAAATGAACGAAAATCGTTGAGTGGCATCTATACTTCAACAGTCAAACTATCGTGTACAATGAATGTGTCTGTCTGCCATCTACACTCAGCAACGGAAGTTTCGATTCCGCGCGAATGTGCCTAGTTAGACTTACTCCTCTGTCACTTTTCACAACCGCTTTATAAAGAGTGATCGTTAAAATTAAACTAAAATTTAATTTTGTCCTGATTTAAAACTGTACGTAAATAAAACATCATACTTCAGTGTTGCTGTGAATTTGATGCGAAGCCTGCACAGGTTTGTTGTGGCTGACAAGTCAACGAGTGTCAAGCAATACACAATACCATGTACACCTGAATGTCCTGATGTGTCGTACTTGTCGCGGCACACACACACGCCTACCTACGCTTGGCCCGCAGGGACGATACATGAAACCGCTTCACGACTGATCACGTGACTGCAGTTCCACACATAAAAGTCTGGAGTTTCCCTGTGTTATGGTGTAGACGTGGTGGCATAATTGTAGTTACCGGTCGATTTCACAACGTCTGAGAATAAAGGAGTTATTGTATTCCGGGAATCAATTTACCTGGGCGCCTATATTTAGAATAGTTTCCACTTAGTCCCTTTATTACACTCTGACCATTTTTTTTTAATGTGACATACATGTAAAGCGAGGTAAATTCTTTGGCTTCACTGTTAACAGCATTTTGGTGTTGACATCACCGACAAAATCAGTGTAGAATTATTACTACAACGACTAACAGACAAAAGAAGCAGTTTGTGGAGAAAGGAAGAGACGAAAGAAGAAAAAAAATCATGGCCAAAGGTCAACGGAAGTGGCAGGTAACCGTCCCCTCCCTCCCTCCCCGGGTGAGCAATCTAAAAGCGAAGTCTCGGCACTACGTGGGAAGTTGAGGGTGCATCTTAATAACTGGGTGTGAGTAGTGACAGTTATCCACAACAAAGGCTAATCTGAGCTTTTTCAGATAATTGAAGGGACAGAGACAGACAGAGGCAATAGACTAGGGACATAGACAGACAGAGGCTATAAGCTAGGGACAGAGACAGACAGCAGACTATAGGCTAGGGACAGAGACAGACAGCAGGCTATAGGCTTGGGACAGAGACAGACAGCAGACTATAAGCTAGGGACAGAGACAGACGCAGGCTATAGGCTAGGGACAGAGACAGACAGCAGACTATAGGCTAGGGACAGAGACAGACAGCAGACTATAGGCTAGGGACAGACAGACAGAGGCTATAGGCTAGGGACAGAGACAGACAGCAGGGTATAGGCTAGGGACAGAGACAGACAGAGGCTATAGGCTAGGGACAGAGACAGACAGCATGCTATAGGCTGAGTACATGTGATGTAGAAAGCAGTGAAAAAACTGAAGGTAGTCCTGTCAAGACGTAGAAGCACTTAGAGGCGCGTGTTAAGCTTACAACTAATATTTTCTTGACAGACGGCACACTACAGGGTGATGTTGTCAGCGCCACGTCTGGCTAGCATACTACAGGGTGATGTTGTCAGCGCCACGTCTGGCTAGCACACTAGAGGGTGATGTTGTCAGCGTCACGTCTGGCTAGCACACTAGAGGGTGATGTGCTTGGCATCACACCTGATCCCCTTCTTTCTCCATCTCCAGAGGGAGCCAGGCATCCAGCTGTACAGCTGTGTGACTTATTTTATTCATTAGCTTTTTCATACAGCTTGTATATGCCGTATACTAACTGTATATAGACACATTCAGCGACCAAGTGTGACCATTCAGCTCACTTCCCTTCCTACTGTGAACTAACAGACACGTACGTTTACTAGCCTTTGTCACACATTTCGGTTAATTTTTGTTTGATCTCTCCCCGCATCGCTTCCCTGTACTGGCACGCACACAACGTAAACACAGTTTACAGTGACCTCCTCCTATTCAGGTTCACATTTCATCATGAGTGTAACTTGTCTTCTGGGTTCCCTCGCTTTGAAGTGTGATCAATTTTGATGATTTGCATTACAGTGACGTTCTGTTTTATATGGCTACCAGTTTGTACTAAAATGTTTTATTCCCCACAAAGACTTATCAGAACAAGAACTCAACAAAATCTCGAGATGTTGATCATTTCAGACATTAGCATGGGATAAAATAAATGATTGTTCGGGTTAATAGATCACACAGATCGGATGTTGTAAAAATAGCTTTTCATTGCAAGGCGGTATTCTGTTACAGCTAAAAAAATCGGCTAAGACAATGGTTCCCAGCTGACAACCTTCCGCGGAAACCCCCCCCCCCCTTTTTTTTTTTATTAAGAAGACCCACGTGTTTTGGAGTGGATTGTCATCGGCGACGAGACATGGGGTCGATCTCTGTAAACCGAAAAGCAAGAGACAAGATATGCAATTGAAACACACGTATTCTCCAATAAAGAAGAAATTCAAACAATAGCCCTCAATAATAATAATCTTACTGATCTTCTTCTGGAACATAAAGGGTCATATTCTGGAACATTTTCAAGAACACGGGCAAACAGTGACAGTGCAACGTATTGTGCCCTGCTTACAGAGAACCTGAAACTTGCAATTCACAAACAAAAGAAGAGGAATACTGTCAAAAACAGTCTTGCTGCACCACGACAGTGCACGTCACTGTGGAACGGTCGCAACGGTGAAGATAATGTAACAGCTGCGGTTTGAATGCATTCCTCATTTCCCCCAAATTACATACTTACAATTTTAGGAATCTCCCACACTGTATCTTCACTTCAAAACCCAACATAATGACTTCCTTGATCAGGAATAGCACTCTAGAAACTGCTGCTACATTCTAACCGAATTTCCGAATGAACTAGCTAGTTTGTTCTAAAAAAGGGACAAAACCGCACAAAATTACATCTTGACAAGAACAAGCAATAAATACAACCCAGTAATTCTCTAATCTGATTACATTTCCAAGAAAATTCAAGTAGTTAACTCTGTGACATGACTATCACTCTGCTAGCTCTGTTTTTCTCTCCGAATAAATCATGATCTCGACTGCTCTAATCTCTTCCTCTCCCCCCCCCCCTCTCTCTCTCCCTCTTTGTCTTATTGTCTCCCCAAAAAATCAGTTTTATAACCTCTACTAAAGCTCTAAAATCTCGTGGGTTTTTTTTTTCACTTTTACACTTAACTACCCTCGCAAGAGTCCCACTACGAATTTTAACCTTACTCTATCTTCCAGTACATTTCTCGTGCGATAATAAATATTTCCTATCCTGGACTAATTTACTCTAACCTCCAACCCCGGATTTTTATATTTTTTATTTCAAGTGTTTTTCATTCAAAGTTCAAGCTGGGTTGAAAACTGCCACTCAAGGGACAGTACTCCTATATTCCTAGTTTAACTTTAAGTCCCCTTGACTATGGCTTATTCTGCATTAACAGCCTTTGAATTATTCTGGACATGGTGTCCAATAAAACGGACAAACAGACAACATGATGACTCTCTTACTAAATGTCCTCAAAAGGGCAAAACTAACTTACATTATACAAATTGTCGCAGAAAAGGACGCAACTGGCGATTTACACTCTACATCTAGAAAAGTCAAATGAAACTACTACCTGACACGAACTAAACTCAACTATTCTCTCACTGAAACATAATCTTGACTCGCCTTAGCTTTTTTTTCTATGCCTGAAATTTGGTTTTATAAGAATACCGTTTTCGTCAAATCCTTCCCCAAGTTTCTAACCCGTCAAGTCCAAACTCGCGTGGAAAACTCATTGTTTATTCCTGTCAAGATTACTAACAAGGGAAGCTACCTTTACTTTACTCCGTTTAAAGCCAAGCGATAGTCTCCCTTCGTCCAAATCTAGCCCTTTTTTTTTTTCCTCTGTGGCAAATACTGTCACAATCTTTATTAACAAAGCACAAAAAAATGCTAAATTTTTATTCATTGGTTTCAAGGCTTAAAAATAAACGAGGACCTATGATGTGTGTCATATTGTTCATGATGAATACATGATGAATACTATTTAGTGGCACACAGTTGACTAAGGTTTAAAATCAGAGAAACGAGCAGTACATGTAGTCTTGTACAGAACTCCCAATAAAATCAGTTTTAGAGATAACAGAATTTTTTTAAAAGAGCTAAAAAAGGACACAATCAGCGCTTTCAAAACCCTTTGCTAAAGATAACCCCGCCATGTCTTAGAGGCACACTGGCATATGGCCCATATTTTTCTGACCCCTCATCACACTAGAGGATGATGTGGTCAGCACACTAGAGGGTGATGTGGTCAGCACACTAGAGGATGATGTGGTCAGCACACTAGAGGGTGATGTGGTCAGCACACTAGAGGGTGATGTGGTCAGCACACTAGAGGGTGATGTGGTCAGCACACTAGAGGGTGATGTGGTCAGCATCACTCTTGGTCGCCCGCCTTTCATTCTCCAACTCCAGAAGAAGTGTCGGGTACCTGTTTCTACAGCTGAGTAACTGGGGCGCCTCCGGCCGGGTTCGAATCCCCAACCTTTGCCACGAGAGACTAGTGCACTAACCACTTCACCACTCAGACGCCCATTTTCTAACTGCTTATATAACTTTTTTAATACTGTAAAAAATAATGCATGTTAAATGTAGTTAATGTAAATGTTCACTGGATCTAAGTACGTACTTCTTAAATATAAGACTAAAGGCTAGGGTGAATTTTTTAAGGATTGAAAAAAAAAAATTGTTCTGTTGTAGAAGACCATACTACATGTTTTAGCTTGACTCAAGAATCAGTGTAAAACTCAAGGAATAGTTAGTTTGTAACAGAAATCATAACGTTTAGGACACACCCATGTATGCTCTGCTCCCTTTTTGCAGCAACCACAGAAGATTAACTCTGGCAAGTCAGAAGCTGATTATGAGACTGGTAGTTCCTTCAAAATGACACATCCTTTCCAGTCTCTTTGTCATAGTCAACCTCTTCCATTATGTTGATATAAGTACGATGGTGCAGCTACAATCACTACGCAGTCAACAAAGATAGCATTTTTTTCACAGTCACTGTATTAGTATTTACTAGCTAATCTGTTCCCCTGTCTTATTTACCTCATACTTCCACATGTCCCAGATAGATGTCAGACAGAAGGAAATAAACAATAATCCTGGTAATTTAGGAGATGATGATGATGATGATGATGACAAAGTTGATAGAAACTAATGATTTTACAGAGGTAAATTATCAAAGCAAGAATAAATAAGTTTTCATTGCAGAATGAAACTCTTGGATGTTACAGGAACTAGTCCGAAACCACTGAATGGAGTAGGGGTGTAACAAGAGTCACTTAAATCATTGATGAACATGTATCTGAAGCTTCATGAAGAAGATGTGAAGTGTACTTGATCTTATAAACTATGTTTTTTGTTCAACAGTTGATATGGAAGAAAGAAAAGTTTAGAATAGATAATAAAATCGTCTGATAAAATAAGAGGAACTCTCTGAAAATCAGTTTTTAGGTTATTAAAGAAGAGGATGATTAAGTGGAGAGGAAAAGTCAACAGACAGAAAGGAAAGCAGTTTGTTGAGGCAAACATGCAGGGAGAAGTACAACAGACACTGAATCTAGTCTTCAGCGAAAAAAAATTGAAATACTCTGGGACAAGGTTTCCTCGGAAGATTATTAACTGGGCAAGAAACAGTAGAAGATCTAAGAATCAAGTCAATGGAAATCAATAAGACTTAGTCAGCTCCTCGTTTGTTTATTTATATGTTTTTTTTCCTCTCATATGAAAGTATCTACGAGTAAAATAAGTAATCAGTGATTTTGTTGTAACTTAAAGGGACAAGATGATTATGTTGTAACTTAAAGGGAGAAGATGATTTTGTTCTAACTTAAAGGGACAAGATGATTTTGTTGTAACTTAAAGGGACAAGATGATTTTGTTGTAACCTGAAGGGACAAGATAATTTTGTTGTAACTTAAAGGGACAAAATGATTTTGTTGTAACTTAAAGAGACAAGATGATTTTGTTGTAACTTAAAGGGATAAGATGATTTTGTTGTAACTTAAAGGGATAAGATGATTGTGTTTCTTTTTTATGCTGTGACAAGCGCTATTCCCAGTGAAGCTCATGACAAACTGCAGCGACTCTCTCTACCTCTGCCTTTCTTTCCATTAACAGAAGAGAGAGAGAGAGAGCGCGAGAGAGAGCGAGCGAGAGAGAGAGAGCGAGAGAGAGAGAGCGAGCGAGAGAGAGAGCGAGAGAGAGAGAGCGAGAGAGAGAACGAGAGAGAGCGAGAGAGAGAGCGAGAATAAGGGAGAGAGCGAGAGAGAGAGAGCGAGCGAGAGAGAGCGAGAGTGAGGGAGAGAGCGAGCGTGAGGGAGAGAGCGAGAGTGAGAGAGAGAGAGCGAGAGAGAGAGCGAGCGAGAGAGAGAGCGAGAGAGAGACAGAGCGAGAGAAAGAACGAGAGAGCGAGAGAGAGATATCCATTGAAAAACTATAAACTGGCATTTCCCCTAACTGGCTATTTTACAAATATTTTAATGTGTTCTTATTATGAACAAACATTAATGGACACGTCACATGTCAGAGATCCCGTGACAAACGGCCACTAATATTAGATATAACAGACTACAATGTATCAGTAATATTCTACTGTAATTTGGGCTTTTCAAAGTCAACAGAATTTAACATTTTTAGATAAACCTCAAAATGTCTATTTCTTGTTAGTAAATGCCATTGCCCTGGTTTAGTGAAGCTGTTTGGCGTTTGAAGAAACGAGTTTATAATTATGTGAATAATAATTGCCTCAACATTTCCTTTCCCTGTCATCTTTTCTTCCAAAATAATAATAAATCATTATCAACACATTATATACTATTTTCACATTGAAAGCTTTGTAGATTGGATCACTGACCCGGACCTTGCTGAAAGGTAATTTCCCCAATATTTATACCAGGCACCAATTTTTACAGCTGGTTATAACCAGTTCCCCTGTGTTTGAGAAACTGGCGCTATTTGTTATGATTCACGAGTGCTTGGCTCACTAGCTGAACTTTTAATGACTGTGTTGTAGAAGAAAACTTAACGAAGCGCGATAAAACTCGAGTACCTGATAAGAGTAAATGAATTATTTTATATATAAAAATCTGGGGCTTTTGCTTTTATGCAGAAGAATTGTACAGATCACGATGCGACTGGCGGAAAGACAACGTACGTGGCACATGAGAGACAGAAACAGATGGCCATAGTTTACTCCCTCCCCCACCCCCCGCCCACAAAAAAAAAGGTGTAAAGGCTTCAGCCTAGAATGGCGGAGCTTAGTAGAGTTCTTTACGAAGTCTTCATCCTGCTTGATATAGTCTTTGCGAAGTCTTCAGCAGACTTAATACAGTCTTTATGAAGTCTTCACCCTGCTTGATATAGTCTTCGCGAAGTCTTCACCCTGCTTGATATAGTCTTCGCGAAGTCTTCAGCAGACTTAGTACAGTCTTTATGAAGACTTCACCCTGCTTGATATAGTCTTCGCAAAGTCTTCAGCAGACTTAATACAGTCTTTACGAAGTCTTCATCCTGCTTGATATAGTCTTCGCGAAGTCTTCAGCAGACTTAATACAGTCTTTATGAAGTCTTCACCCTGCTTGATATAGTTTTCGCGAAGTCTTCAGCAGACTTAATACAGTCTTTATGAAGTCTTCACCCTGCTTGATATAGTCTTCGCGAAGTCTTCAACAGTCTTTACGAAAAAAAAATTAAATCAGTTATTTTCAGTAAAATATTTCTCTGATCATTACATTATATTAAACAAAAAACAAACCAGAAAAAAAAAATCTAGTTAAACTGCACGACAGCCATCATAAAAACTAATTTCATCACTAAAGGAAATATCAAATTCAATTTGGCATCTTTAATATTTGAAAGATTTTATTTCATTTTTCTTTTTATACATGAAGAATATATGAACCAGAAACGCAGTAATTTCTCCCAGCGTTACTATTTCTAAACCTGGTGCAAACCCCATGGATCACTGAAGTTATACAAAATATCTAATGGATCACTGAAGTTACAAAAAATATCCCATGGATCATTGATGTTAAAAAAAAAAATTCCATGGATCACTGAAGTTAAAAAGATTATCCCATGAAATTATTGAAATTACAAAAAAATATCGCATGTATCATTTAAGTTACAAAAAAATATCCAAAGGATCATCTAAGTTATAAAAAATATCCAATGAATCATTGGAGTTACAAAAAAGTATCCCAAGAATCATTGAAGTTATGATAAATATCCCACGGACCATTGCAGGTAAATATAGGCTTTAACAATATTACGAGGAAACAATATACAGCTCGCAAGTTCAGTTTTGAGCACACTATTTAGACAATAATAATAATGGAGCTGGTTGCCAGCTGTCCCACGGTACCTTTCTCTGCCAGTGCAGCATGCGGGGGGGGGGGGCACTCACGGCAGGGGTGACTCTGGGTCAGTGTCCAATAAGAGTCGATGATGTTTCCGTAGAAGTGAACTGTGCCTTAATTAAGCGCCGAAGAGCCTGCCCTACCCTGGGAGTGCTCCTTATCTGGCTACACCGAGACGAGAACCAATGAATGGTCGTGTTTACTGTCCTCCTACTTGAAAGCAGAGCTCGCCTTTCACGCCTGTTATGTGAAGATACACACACACACATCAAGTCCTTGTAACATCTTTTTAACATTTCCACGCAAAGGTGTGCTGCTGGGTTGGTCTCATTATCACACCAAGAAATAAACAAGGGTACTGGCTAAAGGATAACCACTGGCACAGGACAAAGGTGGAAAAACTGTGGCAGCAGCTTCCGAATGTGGACTTTCTTGAGCAAGCTAGTTGCGGCATTAAGAAAGCAGATGTTACAAGAGACAGAAGTTACCTTGTACCAGAAATAATCACAAGTTAGCTTGTGCAAAATAATAATCATAATAATAATAACCCATTAAATACAAGTAAACATATGTTTGCTACAAATATAAATATAAGAATATCTTTGTGGAAACAAATTAATAAAGAAAATCACAAAACTAAAACGAGGCTGCTGTTCCTGTGAGCGATATAGAATAAAACACCATCTGAAAGCAGGACAAAGTAAAACATTTCACGGGCATAAAATGAAAACAAAATCAATGTTCAGACAGTATAAGAGACGTTTAGCAGAATTATTTGTTTCGTTTACAATAAAAGTTAATAAATGAATACTTTGAGATACTTGTTACAATAATTGATATCAATGAGAATAAATTGTAAATTCATGCATCAAACAATCTCCGTCAATATAAATTTATATTATGATTTTCCTGTTAAAATGTATTTTAATTATTTCTCTCAAAATGAGGCAGAAATGAAAGAGATCAGTTATTCTGTTCTGAAATTTTTCATCTTTCGAAAATATGGCGGTTACAGAATAACACAAACATAAATTTAAACAATATGTGTGTAATTATTGCCACTTCATCCCACACACATTAAAATACTATTGTAACAATCTAAATTTAGCAACTTCATTAAACTGATGTTCATTGGAAGTATTTTTTTTTCTTTAGAACACGATACTTCCTGCTCATAAGCGAATTTTTTTTTTAATATGAAATCTACTTCCAAAATATGAAACAAACTGTAATCATGTTAAGTTATCAAAGAATACGCTCGTGATGATGAAGAAACATTGTTTCTAATATCAACACATTATCTATGTTGCTGCTCTAGAGTTCTTACATCCTTCCCGCTGAGTCAAACGTCACATAGGGCTCCAAGGTAGTTCACGTTTTTCTGTTTTCGGTGAGCTTTTCAACCTCATCAAGGAATTTTATGCCTACTATTTTAGCCTCTCTCAACAATGTTCTCTTTAGAGTTTCACGTGGTTGACGTCTTTGTCTTTGGTCTGTTGTGTCCTACTTGATAACTTGTTTTGGGATTCTCTGATTGTTTCTTCTCATCACGTGACCGATATATGTCCATCTTTTTTTTTTATCACAGATGATACAGGTTGTTGTTCACTCATTCTTACCACTGCAATGGTCTTAAATTCGTTGCTTGTAAACAGAGTATTTTCTTCAGGCATTTATTTTCGAACGAGACTAATTTATTTTCTGTTTCTTTAGTTGTTTTCCAGCTCTCGTATGCTTAATAAATGAGTGTGGTTATTACATTTGAATTATAACTTTTAATCGCCACAATTTCTCAAGATTTTTAAAGGCCAATGCTGCTTCTGCAAGTCTTATTCTAGCTTTCATTATGTTGTCACTATCCTGGTCTATATAGCTGCTGAGGTGTGCAAATCGGTTTAATTCCTCAACAACTGTTCCATCTACATATATTCGTTCATCTTGATTAATGGAAAATGTCATTACTTTCCGTTTTTTCCTTGTTAATTTCAAGTATTATTTACTAGCCAGTGAAGACAAGGTATCTGTTTTTTTTCTTGAATCGAATTCACATTGTCACTGACAAGAGCTATGTCATCTGCAAAATCAAAGTCTTTTATTTGAGTTTTACCTGTGGAACAGTTCTTCATTATAAAGTCTATGGCAATTCCAACAAGTACGAGAGATACCATGCCCATTTAAATCTAGAACCATTCGGTCATCCCCTCTCTTGTTTTGACTTCATAAACATACATTGTACAGATCTTTAATGATCTTGATGATTTTAGATGGTATTCCATATAGTCTTAGTTATCCACAATGAATCTCTGTGTTTGCTATTGACTGCCTTTTAAAAAATCTATGAAGTTCAGGAATAACGGCTTTTTGCTATTTCAGTACATTCTGTAAGTCTTTCTTAGAGTAAAGATCTGGTCGAGACAGACTCTCCCTTTTCAAAATCCTGCTTGTTCTTTCTCTCATTGCAGTATTCATCACAACTTTGATTCTATTCAGAATGACTTTGCACAATTACTTTTGAGACAACTGAGAGTGAAGTTACTCTTCTCCAATTTTTGCAGTCACTAAGTTGCCTTTTTTTTAAAAATTTAATTTTAACAATGATTCCTTTTTTTCAATTTTGAATGGACTTTTTCTTCTTTCTATATTTTAGCAAACAATGTCTGTAATTAGCACATGTTGTTACTGTTAACAGATTTTAACTGACATTTAGTTTCGGGATTGGCACGTCTGTTTCAAGGCTACCAATTCTTTTGGGTGTGGTCGATTTTAAGTTCTTCCTGGAAATGCTCAGCCCATCTTTCCTTTTGATTGCTAACTGATGCTAGTAGGTGTCATTATTTTTGCTAAAGGTTGTTCTTTCTTTGTATGTGACAGTACACGTTAGTCTCTTTTGTATGTTATATAGAATTTTGCTGTCTCCTATCTTCGCTGCTTTCTCTGCTTTTTTCGCCATATTATCTATATATCCTCTTTTATCTCTTCTATCGGAGCTTTTTACATTATTGCCCAATTCTTTATATGTTGTTTTTGCAAATCTTTCCCGGGATCTCTCTTTATATTCAGCATAGCTAATTGGGCTGCTCGTCTTTCAAATATGTCTTTCCGTGTGTGTGTGTGTGTGTTTGTGTTTGTGTGTGTGTGTGTGTCCGTGTCCAGCATTTGCTTTTGTTGCTGTGTTTATAGCAGTTATGTAAGAATTCCATTATATAGGAGTTAAAAAAAACAACCTATGAGCTTTGATCCTTCAAACAGCCAACTCCATGTGCATGAGGTCCCATATTCCTATAAAATATAAAGTCCCAAACTACTTTAATCCAGGAGGTGTGATAAGGCAAGTGATCGTAGTATTCTGGCGCGATACGCTTCAGTTCCGGTAGTCGACTGTACGGAATATACGGAAAGTCATGATGCTCGTTGTGATATCCCACGTTGTAGAGAATAAAATTCAGAGGTCCATAATAGGAATGGGTTGCTTGGCCTTCAGTGAAAAGATAGTGCTCTGATAAGAGATGGCCAGTTAGTGGATGTAAACCAAAACACTATTGCTTTAATGTCAAACAACATGAAAACGATAATATAAAAAATGGCTTCCACTACCGTGTTAATTATCTCCCACCCAGATAATGGTTTGGGGCTTTTGTAGAAAGGTCTGATAGAATGTACGATAGGGTGAAAGAGTAGCCAGATAATTTTGGTTACTGGATGGCGAAAAAGATAAGCCTTAAGACGTGTTGGAATTTCAACATCCTGCATCTCCTCGCCCATGTATCTGTGGTGGTCAGCGTGGTACTTCTTAAACGCGATGGCCATGGGCAAACCAAGAGGCAGATTACACCACAGACTTAAGATATGGTTCCAGTGTGCATGTTTCCCGTGGCCGAATGCAAGATTATCACCGATTTCATGTACTGCTGATCCCAGCGAATGGTTGAATACTCCACCAATGCAGTAAGCCATTACAAACACAGTAATCCATGACGCATCTTGGATCAACCAGCATTAAACTATTTGTGAGATAACAGAGATAGAAACAGGAACCACAATCCATGGATCATATCCCAGCAATGATTTGATTTCCGGATGTTTTTCTATGATTTCCTTTCGTCGCCCGGTATGAGGGTCTTCTGTGTACATCCAGTCATCATCGCTGCCTTCGATCTTACTGTTCAGGGTAAGAAATCCAAAGAACCATTTAAAGGGGTCTTTAGACGAGTTACTGTCCTTGTTTTGTTGCCTAGCATTTGCAAAACTTTCCTTGTGCGACAGCGATATTGCTTTTGTTACTCCGTTCACGTGTCCTTTTTGCTTGGTTGCCATATTCAGAACTGCAGAGACAACAGTAAGTTACATTACGTACTCAATATTGCTCGTCTAACATGCTTCATATGAACTGGCTGTTTGTTTAAGTAATTTTCAGCTTTTAATAGTTTTGTAACTTTTTTTTTTCATTTATATCTGTATGTACACAACGCCATAAACCGACATAATAAATTAATATTAACTAATGAAGATTTTCACTGAACGTAGATAACGAGAGTATAGTGATAACACACCACACAAAAATGTTGTGCAGCACAGACTTGCAAACGTCTGAATATAACGCTTTAATAGAAGTATAATTAGTGAAACGAGGGGAAATAATCATTTTTAAAACTTATGATTAGGTTCTACAAAGGGCACACTATATGTTTTTTCACAAAAAAAAAAAAACAGTAGGGGAGAAGTCGCAGTCCAATACACCGACCCATAGCTGACTGCTTCCGTCAGGACTAGTGAACTATAGCAGACAGGTCTCTGTTCTGCTTCTCCATAGGTATCCTCAGTAACAGTATCCACCTAATTAACGGCAGGGATAGCTAAGCAGGGATCGCTAAGCAGGGATCGCTAAGCAGAGATAGCTAAGTCGGCTAAAGAAGCACTGCACCTCCCTGCCTTTAAGCTCCACTCCAGTTCTACCGAAGCAGCCATCACAACCCACCCGCTATTTGACACGATGCGTCTGTCTCAACATCTTCACAACCTTGACTGCACAGAACATCTTGCTCGTCGTTCCAGGCAGATACAGTAACTTCAAACATGATAAAGATGCCAAGCTGAACATAAACGAAAGTTATTATGTGACTGGCATATTTAGAAGTGGAGCCGCGGTTCTGACTTTTAAAACGGATCATTCCACTGTTAACCCAATAACAGCTTCACGGTGAGATCAAGAGACATTGCTGGCAGAACTCGACCCGGTGCTGCGTAATACAGAATATGTAACAACATAACAGAATATGTATTTCTGTTCCTTAGCTGTAACTATTGATATATGTATGTGTAACTATGTGAGTAACTATTTCTAGCTAACTACTACTGTTAAATATTTCTGTTTCAGTATTTCTCTGCTTATCACTGAAATACTAGAATTACTTAAGTTAAATTACACTCTTACATATTGCCTGAATAGATTATTCACTCTTCAGACTAAACACCCAGGAACATTTTTACTTAAAATTGAGGGAGGAAAGGTGGGGTTGTGTGTTGAGGGGGATCTACTAAATAGTATTCGTGCATTGCAGCATCAACATCCTGGAAGTGGTCCTAAGCTGTCTCCTCTTTACTCACCTGCTCCTTAATCAAGGCGCTCAGTTTTCTTCTGCCAGCACTCCGCGTGGGTGGCCTGAGACTGTCCCATTAGCTTCACTGTGTCGCTTTTCTTCTGCACTCGTGTCCTCGTATTCTTCTTCTTATTCTTCAGTTTTCCGGGCCATTAAGGCTCATTGCTGCAGATAAAGATCGCCTCCATTCCTTTCTGTTCCTAATCTTCTCTCTCCAGTTGGTGACGCCAGTTTACGGAGATCTTGCGGTGGTGGAGGATGCAGTCGTAGTAGATCACGAGACGCTCTACATATTGGTTGTTGATTGCGCGGGCCAGTTCTAGTAGTATGGTCATGTTGAACTCCACACAGATGTTGTCGATTTTGTAACGCGCGATACCAGGAATACGTGGCTGCAATCGTTGAACGTGAGATCGCACTCTAGACTGTCTCCCAGCTCCCTCTGATAAAAGAGGAAATGGCTCGATTAGCTCGAAGTCCAGTGGAATACAGCAGTGCTTTCAATAGCCTCTTCTTCTGTCACAGACTTGTTGCCGTTACAGGCCCCGATGCACAGCTTTGTGGTGTTCCTGCCGGTAGAGGTTCGATGCACTGGTAATGACGGTTTTCTCGCTCCTGAAGGTCGGTGTAGAAGAAGTAAACGTCACTGTCAACGACAGTCATGACCTCATTTCTGCTGATCCTGATCGTCGTCTTTTTGCCACGATGGCCCAGCCCAGGTCCTGAACCACATTCCTGTTGGCATCGGTCGAGTTGAAGTGATCATGAAGGTCTCTGGGATGATCACATCGGTCGAGTTAGAGTGATCATGAAGGTCTCTAGGATATCACATCGTTCACGCCAAAGTTGGGAAACTGAACTAGAAGCTGCTTGTTCAGGTCTATCATACTTGGATTATTTGTGACGAAAACAAAGTGTCCCACAACTTTGGCCTCAGAGGGCTCGCGGAGGCGCCTGTACGGGGTTAAGCTTAAGACTATATTGAGAGGAAGACATCGTTATAGAAAAATAATTGTTGGTGCATGCATAAAGTCTAATACAATGATACGCTTTAGACATCTCTCGGGAGGAAGGCAGGTGGGAGGAAGGTAGGAGGCAGGAGGACTCTTATGAGGATACAAGCTTCGATATTGATAAGCGCCCTACCGTGGTGGATCTCCAACGATCGCCTGGCCACAAGGGGGTTGACTACCAATAGTTTGCCTGGGCCAAAGCTGAGGATCTGCCTACTGGCATACAAAAAAGAGGATCTAGCATTCCACGAAGCTATCCAAAGGTTGGCCGGTGTGTGGGAAGAGCCTGTATCATAAAGAAGACTGCAAGCTAATTTGGGGTTCCAAGCGTCTACTCGAAGATATTTATGGGTTAAGCTAGGGGTCTAAATGGAAATGCCTGACCTATAAAAATGTACTACAGTGTGAAGTTGCATGTCACTGGGCGCCAGATATAGATCATATATCAGCCCGTAGTCAAGCTTAGAGTTGGCATAAATGAGATAGCTTTGGTAAAGTTGGATGGCCTTTGAAACGTCCACTGCGGAATCGATCTCCTTTTCAGCCTCGTGTAAGAATTGTTTTTGTACTAGTAAACAAGGACGTTAAACTCGGATGTTACAGAATTACAGGAAATCAGGTGGTGGCTTGGAGAAGATATAACAGTCATATTAGAAATGATACTGGTATACGGAGGTATTATCAATGGAAGACATGAACTTAGGACAGGTTTCGCTGTTAAGAGAAAAGTATGGACCTAGTGATGGACTTCAGTGCCACTAATGAAAGAATCAGCAGCCTCCGCGCCAAGGAAACAAAGAAAAATATAACAATGTTTAATGTGCATGCAGCTACAGAAGATACAGAGGATGAAGTCAAAGACGAATTTTACAACCCGTTAGAGAGGGTAATAGAGAAGACCCAGAAAAATAATGTACTGATAATACTAAGAGATTTCAGTGCAAAGATAGGAAAGGAGGAGTCACACAGACACATCACAAGAAAAGAAAGTCTGCATGAAACATCTAATGATAATGGATGGAGACTATTAAATATGGCAGGAGCTTATGGAATGAGAATAAGTAGCACGCGTTTTCAAAATAAGAACATCCATAAACAAACATGGAAATCCCCCAATAATCTAACCAGATAGATCACGTTTTAACTGATACCAGGCACACAACAAACATACTTCAGATCAGAAGTTACAGAGGGTCTGAATGCAGCACCGACCATTATCTTGTGGGAGCTATAGTAAAATTCAGACTGAATACAAATTTTTTATCGTAAATTAAATAAAAGCTCAGTAATAAATAGAGATGCTTTGAAAAGAGAAGACTCTAAAGAAAAATTCAGAAAAGAGGTAAACCATAAGATAAACACAAGAGGGAATGGAGAAAATAAAAGCATTGATGGTAGATGGGAAGATGTAAAAATTATTATAACGAACATAGCGGAAGAATGCCTGGGAGTCAAGACCATAACTAAAAAAAAAAAGAACTGGTTCAATGAAGTCTGCAGAGAGGCAATCATAAAGAAAAGAACAGCAAGACAGATATGGTTGAATGACATGAATAACAAAACAAATGAGGAGAAGTACCACACACAATGTAAAGAAACTCAAAAAGTTATTCGTCAAAAAAAAAAAACGACAATATATGAAAATATGAAAGACATGGTAAGCGAGATGCAGACATGCCATCAAAATAAAAAAAGCAGGGAATTCTGTAAAGATTTGCGAGCAGTAAAGCAACCTCTGCAAAGCTTGAAGGATAGTAATGGAAACATGATAAATAATGAAGAGAAAATCTGTACCAGATGGAAAGAATATTTTGAAAAGCTATAAAACTGTAAAGAGCCTATAAGCACAATTACCATGCGAAGAAATACAGACTTGTGAACCTGAAATAGAGGAACCAGACTTTGAAGAAGTCATCTACAGTATAATGTTTCTACGAAACAACAAAGAAAAAGGTTCAGATGAAGTTGCTGCAGAACTGATTAAAGAAGGTGGTCTAAATCTACATGAACAGATATGTGCACTAATGCAACAAATATGGAGAGAAGAAAAACTTCCTAGTGATTGGAGAGAGTCATTACTGATCCCAGGATTTTAAAAAAGGCGATAAGAGTAAGTGTGAAAACTACGGAGGAAAATCATTACTGCAAACAAGCTACAAAATACTATTATTTTATACACTGGGGGACTATCAAGCAGGTTTTAGGAAGAATAGATCAACCACATCCCACATATTTTATCTACGTCAAAGAGCAGAAAAGTACTAGGAATATGGAAAAGAAGTACATAATATCTTCATTGACTTCAAGAAAGCCTATGACAGCATAGACAGGAGCAGCTTACGGAAAATTATGAAAGAATTTGAGATACCTAATAAATTAATCAGTCTGACCAGAATATGTATGGAGGGCGCACAAAATATAGTATATATAAAGGAAGAAAGTCATAACCCTTCTTTTAAGAACTAGTTTAAAACAAGATGATACATTATCTCCATTACTATTCAACCTAGTACTAGAAAAGGTAATCAGAAAAATGAAAGAAGAAAGCAGTACAGAAGAACAAGCCAAAATACTAGGATACGCTGATGACATCAACCTGGCGGTGGAGACTGCAAAAAGTCATCAATACCTGCATACACCTGATAGATGTAGCACTAAAACCAAGATAAGACAGCGTTGGAAAGGACCAAGAAAATAAAAGGGTCAGTAGGAGAGCAGAGGAAGAAAAGTGGTCCGTAGGGAAGCGTTAAGGCAAACAAAACAGCAGACGGGGAAGTACTGCTGTACCTTCCCTTGATAGTCCAAAGGGTTTTAAAGCAGCAGGGGCTACAAAACCCTAGATCAGATGTAAAGACTTTTATTAACTGCCACCTCTAGATGACAATAGTATTTTTTTTTCAGATCGACGAAGTATCTATCACTAAGGTAAAGGTAATCCTGTCTGATTTTAAAATAGTTTCCACTTAGTTCCTTTAGTATTTTCTGACCACATACACACAAAGCAAGGTAAATTCTTTGGCTTCACTGTTAAACAAAAACGCTCTCATGTTGACAGCAATACATCAAATCGATTAAGACAGGGGTGTATCCTTTCTCCACACTTGTTTAACATCTTTCTTAAAACACGAAAAATGTAATAGATGAACAAGAAGCAGCTGCTTCTTATTCGTTCGCTTCTATCACCAAGACCGCCCCCTGATCCTACTGAATGTACTCTTGTGGTCCTTGATAGGTCCTGTGGTCCTCCTGTAGTCCCCAAGAGGACCACAAGAGATCCCCGAGAGGACCACAAGAAGTTCAGAGTATCGTGGGGCTTGGGCCTGTATTCTCGGTGGGTCACAGAAGCGGGATTGAGTGACACTGTGGTTTTCAATCACCAGATTGTTGAGCAATAGCCTAAATCTGTTTGTATATGTGATATACTAAATTAGTATATTTTCCTTGTGTCTTGATCGATGAAGTGCTTGATTTTGGCTAACTGGTATACTTTTTGCGTGATGGGTTTTGTTAGACCTTGAATATGAGAGTTCCAGGTCAGATATTGGTCAGTAATAAGACCTAGTGTTTTGTGCTCGCTAACGTTTTCTATCTGTGATGTTTCAGTACAGAGCCGAAGTGTTGTTTTTGTTGCGTTTTGTAGTTTCTGTCGTGTTGTTATGAGCATTGATTTTGTTTTATCAGTATTTATAATCATGCCATTGTTGTTGCTTCACCTAATTAGATTGTTTAAATCGACCTGAGGAGTTAATTCAATGTTAATACAGTCGTAGTCACTGGTGTAGACATTGTAATCATCAGCAAAAAAGGTCACAAGAAGAGTGTTTAGATGAAGTGGAAGATCATTGATATAGATAGCAAAGACTAACGGGCCTAGAATGGAACCTTACGGAACACCGGTGTCAGCTATAGCAGAATTTGATGGAGAATTGTTGAAGAATACTGCCTGTTGTCTCTCTGAAAGAAATGATGCAATTAATGTTATTAGGTCATGGTGCAATCTATAAGTCTTTTTTATAAGAATATCATGGTCAGTCATATCACATGTTTTTTTATAAAGTCGACAAAGATGGCACCACATATTATGTTGTCATTTATGTTCACTAACCGGTTTTTTGTAATTTTGGTGAGAGCTGTGTGACAGGAGTGATTGGGTTTACTGACTGTTTATGAATAAATTGTTTTCTTGCATATTTCGTAGTGTTATTTTGTATATGTGTTTTTCGAGTGGTTTTAACGACGATGGTGTGGATATTGGTCTATAAAGATTGCTGGATGAGCCAGACTTAAAGAGAGGATACACTTTCATTCATTCACTCATTTGCATGTCCCTTGTGGAACTTTACCTCCCTAACAGCATTCCTGTAGGCCTCTCGGTTGTGAGCAAGGTGGCCTGCTGCTGACGCAACCGTTTGCAGATCGTCAACGATGTCTTGCAGCCATCTTCTCCTTGGTCTTCCTCTCTTCCTTTTTCCCATTATGTACCCTTCCAAGATGGTCTTCTCTAAATTATCATGACGTTTAATGTGTTCAAAATATTTAAGTTTTCTTTGTGTAATCCTCTTTACTAACCAACCTTCTTCAGTATTAAGTTCTTGTAGTTGGATTATATTTGTTCTTTTTGTGTCCATGATATTTGAAGAATTCTTCTGTAGCATTTACATTCAAAGGGATTTATGTGTTTCTCGGATGTTTTGTTAAGTGTCCATGTCGCACAGGCATATGTTGCGATGGGAAAGATGCATGCCCTTAAAAATCTGATTTTTGTAGTTCTGTCTGTTCCTCTCCACAGATTCTTTAGTTGTTTTACTTTCTGAAGAGCGATAGATGTCCTCCTTTTAATTTCTCTCATTGTATCTCCATTATTAGTTAGTAATGATTCAAGATATTAAAAACTCTCCACTTTTTCCAGTTTTTCCTCATTGATACATATATCAGCTGCCGTGCTTGTTTTGTCAGTTGTCATCAGTTTAGTTTTCTTCGCATTAAGATAGAGGTTTTGCTCTACACTATTCTTACGGAGTGACATAATTAATTGTTTCACTCCATTTTGTTTGTGGACAGTAATACTGTGTCATTAGCATATCTAATCTCTCTTATTTCATAACCTCCAATTGTTATGGCATCGTAATATTCTTTGTCTACTACTTCTCTAACATTCCTCATTATACTTTCAGTATATAAGTTAAATAAGTAAGGCGACAATATGCATCCCTGACGGACCCCTTGTTTTATGTCAAACCAACTTGTTGTTTCACCGTTTATTCTCACTGCTGCTTGTTGGTCTATATACAGCAGTGATATTAATTGTATCAAATGTGTTGGAAATCCCACTGTTTCCATTATTTCCCAACGTTTCTGGTGTTGTACACAATCAAATGCTTTTGAGTAGTCTATAAAGGATAAATACAGATTCACATTAAACTCTCTGCATTTCTCTATTATTATTAATCTTATATTGAATATATGATCTCTTGATCCTCTTCCTTGCCTGAAACCAGCTTGGACCATATTGACTTCTTTTATTTTCTTATCAAGTCTACCCATTATGATTTTTAACAGAATTTTACTAGCATGACAAATCAGAGCAACAGTTTTGTAGTTTGTGCGTAGTTTCAGGTTACCCTATTTTGGCAGTGGTATGAATATAGTTCTTTTCCATTCTTTTGGCCAAATACCTGAATGCCATATCTTTTTACATAGTGCATGATAGATTGTTGCACATTCTTTTCCTCCTGCTTTAATAAGTTCAGCTGTTATCTCATCACATCCTGGTGATTTACCATTTTTCACATTCTTTATTGCCCATAAAACTTCTACTATTGTCGGTTCGGGTTCTTTCTCCTCCAATAATAATTCACACTGTTGATTTCTGTTTCCACAGTCGGTTGTTTCATACATTCCTTTGTAATATTCCTTCCATCTTTCTAGAATTTCCTGTCTCTGTCAAGGTATTCCCCATCTCATCACAAATTACATTTAGCTTAGGTGTGACATTTCTCGTCAATATCTTAATTTCTTTAAACATTTCACTATCTCTTCCACACTTCTGACGTCCTTCTATTCTTTCACAACAATCTTGTATGTATTGTTTTTTGTCTTTTCTTATGTTCTTCGGACTTCTTTTGTGAAAGATTTATATTCCTCTTTGTTGTTGTTTGTCACTTTCCATTGCGTCTTCATTTCTCTACGTAGTTTCCTAGTGTGCCTGTTGTAATCCATCCTTGTGTCTTCTTTATTGGAACCATGTCTTTGGCTGTTGT
This sequence comes from Achatina immaculata, assembly GCA_009760885.1. NCBI lineage: Eukaryota > Metazoa > Mollusca > Gastropoda > Stylommatophora > Achatinidae > Lissachatina > Lissachatina immaculata. Next base: position 44,641,393 of record CM019717.1, on the reverse strand, counting down.
TATTAAGATATATCTGGACTGTGTAGCCAAATCATCTGGTGTCATCTCCTCCTGCACAGCCATCAGGATTTCAAAACGGTTCTTCACTTCTATACCATATTGTTCTGGTATTTTTGTAAGATCAAAGCGGAGTGATCTTGGTCCCGTAACTGTCTTTTTTATCTTTATCTTCTTGTCTGCTATTAATAACTCATGGTCCGTGTCACAATCAGCGTCTGGTAAAGTTTTTGCTGATGTTATACTTGATCTCCACCTTCTTTGCACTAAAACGTAATCTATTTGATTCTTGGCTTTCCCATCAGGTGATGTCCTTGTGTAAAGTCTTGGATGTTGTTAAAAAGTGTGTTAGCAATCATTAGCTCATTTTCCATGCAAAAAAGCCATTAGATTGTCACCTGCCTCATTTCTATGCATTATGCTAAATTTCCCTACAACATATCCTTCGTCTTCTGCTCTTTCTGTACCAATCTTTGCATTAAAATTCCCCCATTGTTAATACAATATCATTCTTCCGTACCTGATCTATCGTCGTTTGCAGTGTGTTATAAAAGTCTTCTACTTCCTCTTCTTCTGCTTCTGATGTAGGTGCATATATCTGAATGATAGTTACATTTCTAGGAGTGCCCTTAAGTCTGATTGTGAGGATTCTATCACTTACTGGATTGTAACCTAGTAATGCTTTTGATGTTGATTTGTCCAAGTAAAGAGCCACTCCATTCTTTCCTCCTAATTCTCCACCAGAGTAAAGATATTATGGTGTCCTGATCCTTTCTATCGATGTTCGCAGATTCCCAAAATGTGTATTTCCATTCTTTTCATCTCGTCACTTATTATTTGATACTTTCCCTCATACATACTTCTTACATTCCATGTTCCTACTCTTTTTCTTTTTAGTTTGATGCAGGGGTTTTCCTTAGTAACACCGTCAGGATTTTGTCCGTCATCATAATTACTAGTACTGACCTCTGTCTCACACTCTTCCCCATGGTTAAAATTAGATATATCTGGCCTGGGGGCCTCACCACCAGATCTTTTTCCTATCTGACTTTCCATGATTGCTGTTTGGGCTTCTTGGTATATTTCCAGAAGATAGCTTACCATTGCTTTCCTTCTGGGCAGTGACTGTACCAGTCAGTGATCGTAGCCATTTTCCCTACATTGAGATCATCTGCCTACCAACATAGAATGGTGACCATAACCAACATTATCTGTCTGCTGCTCTCCCATTCCATCCACCACCTGCTCCCATGGGTTGACGTCACCCTGATCGGGGGGCTATACAGGTACTCCACCTTGCCCAAGGGTGTCCCGTAGACTGACGGAGGTAAGGAGGCGTCTTACTTCTCTTTTTTTTTTTTCTATGCCCGCATGGGCTCGCTAGATAACTTTACCACGTGTGTGGTGAGAGTTTGTAGATTAAAATCTACTTAACCTGGGTAGAAAGACCACCTTTTTATTTATTTATTTCATTTTGATAGGGGATACCCCTAGCCTGCTAACCTGGATACACTTTAGCAGTTTTAAAAGCCTCGGGGAAATAACATTTTGGTTGTAAATGTATTTTGGTGTATGTAAAATGACAGGTGCAGCATAACGTAAGATCTTATTGCTAATATCGTCAAGCCCAGCTGTACTGGGTTTTTTTTTAGGATAAAAGATAACTGTAAACTTCACTGGCTGTTAAGAATAGAATGTGTAACTGTTTAAGTTCAGTACATCTGCTATCCAGGAATGATTGTAGTTCTTGTAATTCGCATACAGGAGCTGGTATTGATGATTTAAGAACGTTGATTTCTTCTCTGAAATGAGTACTAATATGTGCGCTAGTGTATGCACGATTGATGGCTTGAAAATCAAATTATTTTCTTTTATTTGATACGGTATTTATAGCTTTCAAGTTGATTTACTGTCTGATTTATTCTGTGCTAGGTTCCTAAAGTAAGTTTTTTCTCTTGTCTTATTAAATATTGAACTTTGTTTCTGAGTGAACGGTAGGTCCTAAAGTTCTTGATTTTGTACGCTCGGTCACGTTCACTCATGGCATGTAATATTTCATTTGTTATCCAAGGTGACTTCGTCTGGTGTTTTACTCTCACCTCTTTCATGGGGACATGTTTATCTAATATATCTGTAAACTTAGTGGGTTGCTTAGTTCGCAACTGGGGATAATAAAGGGGGAGGGACAGGACCAAGACCCAATTACAACCCAAAATCCATAGCCTATGTACTGCCGTACTGAGGTGGCCATTCCAAAACTAGCACTACATTCCAGGATTTCCCTCCCAGGATACTGTATGCCAGTCATGCATTAGACCATTTTCATCCACATTTACAATAAACATGTAATACATAAAGTCCAAGTCATTAAATCAAGTTACAATCATTTATTAAAGCTCTCTACATATATCAAGTGACGTCACACACAACATGACATACACAGTCATCCGCACGTATCATCATGGTAACAAACATGACATAAATATAATGTAATCATCAAGTAACACATATTGAGAATGGCATACATTGATCAGGGTCACATTCAAGAATGACGTGTATCATCAATGTCATAGAAACCTTCTAAGCATAACAATATATATATACACACACACACACACACACATATATATATATATATATATATATATATATATAAGGGGAAGTCACTAAGTAACTCGCAAATTGAAATATTTTATCTGTGGCAGTTATCAGGTAGTATTTAAATATATCCTTAGATAGTATCATCATCCAACTTTATAACAGTTGTATGTAGGGGGCGCTGGGAGTTACGTGCGCATGCGCAATAACAAAATGGCTACCCAACTGTTAATGTGTACCAAAGAAGAACAGAGAAGTGTAGTGCGATTTTTGTGGGCTAAAGGACATTCAGTTAAGGACATTCAAAAGGAAATGATTACAGTTTATGCTGAAAAGTGTTTATCGCGTAAAGCGGTCTATAACTGGGTAAAAGAATTTTCTAAAGAACCACTGAAATTGTTGACAAAAATTCAAGATTACGCCTTCTACGGAGAAGGTTATGCTGACAGTGTTGTGGGATTATCAAGGAGTGTTGTTAATTAAGTTCCAGAACTATGGTGACAGTGTGAATTCTGTATCGTACTGTGAAGTTCTGTCCATGCTACGGAATGCAATTCGAAGAAAACTTCCTGGTCTGCTGACTAGAGGTGTGCTTCTCCTTCATGACAATGCCAGACCACATACGGCTCGGTTAACCCGAAAGAAAATTAGCCAGTTGGGTTGGGAAGTTCTTGAACATCCACCCTATACTCCTGACTTAGCTCTAAGTGATTTTCACCTGTTTGATCCAAATGTAAAAACCACCTGGGCTGGAAAAGATTCTCGAGTGACGAAGAGGTGGAAACAGAAGTAAAAAAATGGTTCAGAAATCAGACTCCCAATTTTTACGCCAAGGGTATTGCATCACTGATTACACGATGGGACAAATGTATCAATGCTGGTGGCGATTACGTTGAGAAATAGGGGAATAATGTAGGTTAAAAAAAATAAAAGTTTTCAAATTACTGTCCATTTTTTACGTAACAGGCATCTGCGAGTTACTTAGTGACTTAGTATGTATCTTTATATGTGCCTGATGCTGGGCTGGGATCTCCTTGCCCTCATAAGCTACGCCTACGCTCTCATAAACAAATATATGTGCCTATGCACTCTTTAACATATGCAGCCACTGCTGCTACGAAATCTACCTCTTATAATATTTTGCCCCATCACCATCATGTGCTACCTTGCACTGAAATAATAGTGCACAATTCAGGTGTGGTAATGCACTGAAATAAAATCACTCGTTCTCCCACTTCCACAATTCTTTGTGTTGATCGCCTCATTGAGTGCAGCTGCTACGGCCAGGTTACGAAATTCCAGAACACCATCTCGACACATATACATCTACCACCCATGCGGATGAAGGCCTTGATGGAACTAGATATGCGCCCATCCAGCTTGTGATGATAATCATGCATCTGACAGAATTTCTCCTCTTGCTACGAGGAAGACATAATTCACAACACATATAAATTATAAACTTTCATCCAACAATATGCATCTACAATATGGTCGGCTGGACTGAGTGTGTCATACGATACGCCTCAGCCGCCATTGACTCTCTTCATAATGAATAATAATTTCCTTCTGTGTCCGACTGTTATACTGTCCCGTCTTCGCATTTGTCATGTGGCAAGCCGAATGAGGCAGACTTGCTCCAACCACTGAGCGCGCGGCTCGTCCACGTATCTCTGAAGATCTTTAGCCAATATTATATTGTCTCATCAGGGTCATTTAGTTGGTACACGTGTGCAAGTGAAGATGCTTGCAAATCATTAAGGAATAATTCTAGGTTAAATTTTTTGAAGCTTCTAAATTTCACACTGGTGTGATTGTGTTTAGAAAGTTTATACCCCTTTCTTGTCCACATACAGCAGACTGGGTAATGATCACTTAATAACGACATATGAGGGATGTTACAATCAGTGATGTTTTCTGGATGGGCTACATATGTGTGATCTAATAATCTGGATGATACTTCTTTTACTCTAGTAGGTTTGGTGACAATTTGGTAAAAATTGTAGGATAATATAATATTGCTCCAAGTTGGATTTGATTGTGTTATATCTATGTTGAAATCTCCAAGAAAGATAATATCTTTGAACTTACAGGTTGAAACCTCATCCATCATAATCGTAAAGTGATCATACCACAGGGATGATGCATTTGAATTACGGTACAAAAGTCAAATAACTAATGGACTCTAGTTTGGCAATTTAACTTCTACCCAAATACACTCGGTAGCTCCGATGATTCGAAGTCTTCTCAACGACTAAACTGGATAGCTGTTGAGACATACATTACTAGACATGTTTCTAGTTTTCTGGTTGGGTCATGCCGGATCAGGTTAAAACCGTTAATTCTAATATCTTCATCGGTTATGTTCCTATTTAAACGGCTTTCAGGGAAGCCAAAAATGTGAAAATTTTTATTTAATATGTGTGTTACTTCAGGAATTTTACCTAATAGGTGATATACGTTCAGATGACCTATTCGAAGTCCTTCTTTATGTAACCATTTTTCGGTAAATGGGGTCATTTTATATTTTTGTCTATTATTATTGGTTTTAAAGTAATTCCTATTATTACACTTACTACTGAAGTAACTAAACTTTTAAATACTACACACTCTGTATATTAAACTTTCAACTGGTACACAACTCACCAGCTGAAGAAGTTGGAGACTGAAAGAGAGACACGCCTAACTACTGAACAATTAAATGCTCAAATATGAGAATTCACTAACAGGTGCAGTAATTAAGCATATAGTTCTCACACACAAACAGACACAACTCACAAACTGCAAGAATTTTTTAAAATTTACAATAATTAGACAAATAGGTAAAAAATAAAGGGGTTGGGGTGGGAGGGGGAAGAAATAAAATCCAATAATAAAACTCGTAAAAAATTCTAAATAAGCTTAAGGAAAAAAAGATATCAGTCACTAGGTCTTGCTGAATAACAATTCTTTTTTTTTTTACATTGCGGGTTGAAGGTTTCAGTGTGTGAAGGATCACGATGATATTGCCATCAGTTTAAGGCATGTGGTGTCGTAAGGTACCATGCCATGTGAATTGTATAGGCATGACTCAAGGCTGCAGGGCTAAATTGCAACAAATACTGCAGCTCCAGATTTCTTTGAGGATGTTGCATGGAACTTGCTTGTGTGTTGAAGTCTTCCAATGAGTTGTTTGACTGCGGAAGAACCCGGACGTTGTTGACGCTCTTGCTCGTTTGACAGTCTGAGGGTGACGTGAGGGTAGGGGTGGAGACATAGTGTCACAGTCGGTGGTTTGCTGTGGAGCAGGTGGCGCAGTTTTGTGATCCCTGTGGTTTTAGTGTTCGGAGCAGAGCTGGCTTTATGAAGGGTTTTTGTTGGATGTGGGTGTTGTTTGTGGACATTCAACTGTACTACGTCTTTCTGTAGTGTACGTTCTGGAAACTTTAGATTTTTTGCAAGGATGCCTGGTGTCAAGTTTTGATGTATGTATGTGGTCCCTGTACATCCGGTTCTTCGGGGCACCAGAGGCTGAGATGAAAAACACGGTGTGGTTTATGAAGACATTGTTGTTATCACGACAGTATGACTGAAGTGCCTTGTTATTGATGTCTACCAGGCGGCGTCCAGGACCGGAGCATGGTGGAATGATGGAAGATAGGAAGATGGCTGCACTCGGATACTTTAGCTTGATGGCGGAAGTTAAAGCCTGCATGTCGGAACGTCATTTATGCCAACATGTACGGAGATTTTCATCACGCCCTGGTCTATATTAAAACTTCTCAGTGTCTGCGTTATTTTCGCAATACCAGCTCCCGGTACTGCAATTACTGAGACAATGTCTTCGTCTGCTATAGACATCCGCTCGTCATATACACCCTTTAGAAGAGAGTCCCCAATTAATAAATGTGTTGTACTGTCCCTGATTTTGTGACTGGGAATTTGCTGCGTATTTTGTTCACGTTGTTTTTTGGTTAGATCGTGACTGCAGGTGGAACGCCTTGTTTGACTGAGGTGGTTGTTGCGTCCTGTCTGTCTTCTGAGTATCTGGTGCAGAGCTTTGTTGTAGAGCGTCAAATCTGCGGCTGATCTGGACCTCGATGGCGTACTCGTATTTTGTGTTATGCTGGTCTTGCTCACCTGATAAAGAGTCACTGACTTCATTCTGTTTTTGCTGGTCGTTTTTCAGGTGAAGCTTGTTTACACTGGCTGGCGACGATGAGTGAGCCTTCGGCTTCATGTTAAGATTACTTTGACTAGCAGCCACTGACTGATTGTGAATACTAGTTTCTGTTTGGTTGCTTTTGTGTAGTTTTCTACTACTACTGTTTTTTTCCGCTGTTGACTGATTCAGTGAGCAGCTTCAGTTTCTTACTTTCTTCTCTCAGTTGTTCAACTTCTTTTTGATGCTGTCATTCTTCGTACTGAGTAACTTTACAACTTCTGACTTCATGTCACCAATGAGTATTTTCACGAAGTCTTTAATAGCTTCTGTGAAGCCGTAGCCACAGGGACAAATAACTGATTTTGTATCTGTCCCAACAGCTTGATGAGAACTGCCCAAGTCATTAAGTCTAGCAACGTTACTCTGCAAAGATTTTTCAGAGTTTGGTTCAGTTACTATATCAACAGTCTCGCTAGAATTGTTAACTACATGGTCTTTTTTAGTGAAAGTGTCTGAAGATCATGGAGGTTTCTCAATATAAGCTGTTGCTCCTTGTTTTCAAGCAGTATCTAGGGTTAATGGTTCTTCTGCAAACAAGTGGAGCTACTGATTCATGTTTGCTGGAGGCTGTAGCATCTTCTTCGCAGGTGAGAATAATAGCGTTTTCTGACACAGACTCTTCCACTGTCTTGGTACCCATGCATTCCATTCTATCGCCAGCTATATCAGAGGACTTCTTTGCAGGACTTAAAAAACTTTCAGCCATGGTTGTGATTGTTCTGTGGTTCATCTGGGTTGTCTGCTTGAGGGAGCTGACTGACCATCAGTTCCTTGACTGTGTTTACGTTTCCTTCTTGCAGCTCCATAAACTATTTTGTTAGCCACGATTCAGTGGCCTCGGCGTCACCTTGTACCATCACTTTGTTCTTCGTGTGGTAAAGATGAAATGTGAGGACTGGTGTTTTTATGATGTCCTCGACATTAGCGCCTTGCTTATCGTACCTCTCTTCTCTTTCTGCTTGATAGACCTTCCTAAGGGCTTGTCTCAGGGACTCATACTGCAGGGTGTTGTGACATATCACAACAACACATTGTCCCTCGTTGGTGTATTTTATCCTTAAGCCCGGTGGGTTAGGCCATTTCTTTAACTTTGTTCCTACGGCCTTTTGTTTGTTTAGGTTATAGTTCTTTGACGTGGTGAATCGGAGACCATCCCGACGGCTGGGCTTGTTCGTCACCTCACAAGCTGTACCTTCTGTCCCGCATTGTCTCGTGGTTGCATAACGTCCGGATTAAACAGAAAAAAAACATTTTGGTTTGGGTCACAGCTTTGCCGCTTCCATTGTTGACACTGGCTTTGCTGACTCGGTGGATTATCTTGGTTGGGTTACACGTGTGCAATATAGCGAAAATAGGTGGTTGTAATAAGTGACAATAACTTACTATATTTAAAAAATTATCCCACCAATATCACACACTTTGAACACTTAAAGTACTTCATCGTAATCACAATCACAAGATGAATACATTGACATAACTTCTAATAATCAATTCCTTCTGTGTCCACAGAAAATATTCGAATATCCGGAGGTGAAAAAAACGTCCTCATTGGTTGACCACAGGAGAAGAGAACAAGAGAGAAAGGGAATGTGAAATGCAGCCATGAGGTTCCAACGTCCCATATTCCTGAAAGTACCGGTTCTCAAGCGCATTTGAACCGTGTGGTACCTGGGACCTGGGCACATGCCTGGGAAGCAAAGAATAAGACTACTGTATCCTACCACGCATGATTGTAAAATCTAAAAAGAGGACGATTCGGCATAGGGTCAGCAACCCTATCCCGTAAAAAGTCCATCAGACTGCTACAGAAACGGAAACAAGGGAAAAAAACAAACACAGGTGGAAGGAGAAACGCATATCAGGAAACTGAGTCCATGAAGGTTGAGGCTGAAAGCCAGCCACTGGAAGTCCTCAGCCCGACTGCAGACCTCCTGCAAATAGGCAGCTGGAATGTAAGAACACTTAATCAAACTAGAAAACTAGCACATACCATCAAGGAAATGCACAGATACAAACTAGATATAATAGGGATATAAGAGGCAAGATGGACAGGACACGGCAGAAGGAAATTAACAACACAGCACAGAGAAGATACAATATTATGGTCAGGTAAAAAAAGATAATCACGAAATAGGAGTTGCATTGATTATAACGAAAGAAGAATCAAGAGCTTTGATGAAATGGACCCCTATAAATGAGAGATTGTTATATGCACTCTTCAACTCAAGATTCACGAAGCTGTCTATTATAGTTTGTTATGCACCAACAGAAGCAGCTGAAGAGGAATTAAAAGATTTTTACAGAAGCCTCCAAGCCAAAGTAGGAACAATACCCAATATGCTACTCATCTTGTGCGACTTCAATGCAAAAGTAGGTGAGGAAAATGAAAACAGAAGAAGAATCATGGGAAGAGAAGGAATCGGAGAAATAAATGAAAATGGAGAAAGACTGTGGAGGTTCTACGAAGAAAACATGATAATTATCCGAGGGACAATTTTCTAACATAAAAACGTCCATAAAGTGACTTGGAGATCCCCAGACAAAACAACAGAAAACCAGATTGATTACATACTGATAAACAAGTGGAAACGGTCACTACAAGATGTGAGAGCAAGGAAAGGAGCTGATGTAGGAAGTGATCACAACCTTCTGGTATCGAAAATAAGACTAAAATTAAGGAAAGCCAAAATTGGATAACACAGAAAGGCGCGATTTGATACAACAAAACTGAAAGACCAGCAAACAAAAAATGAATTCTCGATAGTACCGCTTCAGTGTCCTACGGGGCAAAGCAGAAATGTCCATATGTTCAATGAAACACTACATGAAACAGCAAAAGATGTGCTTCTTATTCTTATAACCTTCCCGTGAAGTTAAACGTCACATAGGCCTCGCAAGGTAGTTCGAAAATTTTTCCTGTTTTCGGCGAGCATTTCAAGCTCATCAAGGTTATGCCTAATAATTTGGCCTCTCCCAACAATGTCCTCTTTAGAGTTTCTTCTGCCTTATCTCTGCGTTGTTCTTGAATTCGTTCCACGTGATGCTGAGTATTTTCCTCAGGCATTTGTTTTCTTAAGAGTCTAGTTTCTTGTCTATTTCTTTAGTTGTTTTCCAGATTTCGCATGCATAAATGAAGGTGGATATTACATTTGAACTGAATAGTCTGGTAAGTGCTTATAACTTTTGAATGCCATATGTTTTCAAAATCTTGAAGGTCGATGGTGCTTTTGCAATTTGAATTCTAACTTCGTTTCTGGTGTCACCATCCTGGTTTATGCAGCTGCCAAGGTATGCAAATTGGTTGACATCTTCAACACCTGTCCCTTCTGCGTATATTTTTCCTTTTTGATTAATTGCTTTTTCTTTGTTAATTCCAAGTCCTATTTTACTAGCCAGCGAAGGCATGGCATCTGTTTTTTCTGATATTGAATTCACATTGTTACTAATAAGAGTTATGTCCACAGCAAAATCAATATATTCTAGCTGGGTCCTATGTACCCAGTCAATACCTGCGTTACCTGTGCAGCATTTTTTCATTATGAAGTCTATGCAGTTCCAGAAAGCAAGGGAGATAGTATACATCCTTGTTTCATGCCTGTTTCAATATGGAACCTTTCTCAATCTTTGCTGGTTGCATAAACATATCCATTTTAAAGATCCTTAATGATGTTGACAATTTTAGATGGTATTCCATATACACTTAAAATTCTCCACAATGAATATCTGTGTATTCTATCAAATGCTTTTTTTTAAAGTCTGTGAAGTTCTGAATAAATGGTTTTTGCTTTTCAATATGTTCTTCAAGTATTATTCTTAAATCAAAGATCTGATCGAGACAGCTTCTCCCTTTTTGAAATCCTGCTTGCTCTTCTCTCATTGTAATATGCACTATATCTTTAAGTCTATTCAGAATGACTTTACAAAATACTTTTGACACAACTGATATTAAGGTTACTCCTCTTCAGTTATTGCAGTCACTAAGGTTGCCCTTTTTTTTTGCATTTTAACAATAATTCCTTTTTCCCATTTAGAAAGGACCTTTTCTTCTTTCCAAATTTTATTAAACATTCTCTGTAGTTGTCTCATGTTGTCACTATTGATAGCTTTTTAACATTTCAGGTGTTAATTTCATCTTCACCTGCAGCTGTCTTGTTAGCCATTAGATTCACAGCTGTTTTAATTTCATGCAATGTAATTTCATCTAGGCTGACATTTAGTTGTAGGATTTGTAAGTCGGTTTCAAGGTTTATCAATTCATTTGGGTTTGGTTGATTAAGTATTTCTTGGAAGTGTTCTTTGCTTTTTCGTCCATACCTGATGTTAATGGAGTTCCAGTTTTGCTAAAGATTGATCTTTGCTGTCTCCTGTTTTTGCTGCTTTCTCTGCCTCTTTCACCATATTGTCTATGTATTCTCTTTTATCCCTTCTAGTCGAGCTTTTTAAAAAGTTAAACTTTTGGAGAAGGAGAAAAGATGAATAAATAAGCAAGACCATACGGAAAAAGATTGAGCAAAGAAAGCAAATCAAGAAAACATTACCAAGCATCAAATCACAAAGGGAGAAAGAAGAAGGTTTTAAAAAAAAACTATGCACAAAAAGATAAAGAGGTGCTGCAAAGATAAACATCAACACTATGACAACTTAGCAGAAGCAGCAAAGAAAACAGCATATGCAAATGATATGTAAACCATCTACAAAATCACAAAGCAGATGACAGGTAACTTCAACACAAGATGTGAGAGTGCAATAAGGACACATAAGGAACAAATGATCAGTTGTGAAAGAGAAAGACCTGAAAGATAGAGAGAAAACTTTAACACCCTACTAAACAGAACACATTAATTCATTCATTTGCATGTCCCTTGCGGAACTTTGCCTCCCTAATAGCACTATTGTAGGCCTCTCGGTTGTGAGCAAGATGGCCTGCTGCTGATGCATCCATTTGCAGATCATCTACGATGTCTTACAGCCATCTTCTCCTTGGTCTTCCTCTCTTTCTTTTTCCTATTATGTACCCTTCCAAGATGGTTTTCTCTAGATTATAATGATGTTTAATGTGTCCAAAATATTTAAGTTTTCTCTCTTTAATTCTCTTTACTAGCCAGCCTCCTTCAACATTAAGTTCTTGTAGTATGGATATATTTGTTCTTTTTTGTGTCCATGATATTTGAAGAACTCTTCTGTAGCATTTACATTCAAAGTTATTTATGTGTTTCTCAGCTGTTTTGTTAAGTGTCCAGGTCTCGCAGGCATAAGTTGTGAAGGGAAAGATGCATGCCCTTAAAAATCTTATTTTTGTAGTTCTGTCTGTTCCTCTCCACAGATTCTTTAGTTGTTTTACTTTCTGAAGAGCGATAGATGTCCTCCTTTTAATTTCACTCATTGTATCTCCATTATTAGTTAGTAATGATCCAAGATATTCAAAACTCTCCACTTCTTCCAATTTTTCCTCATTGATACATATTTCAGCTGCCTTGTTTGTTTTGTCAGTTGTCATCAATTTAGTTTTCTTCGCATTAAGATAGAGGTTTTGCTCTACACTATTCTTACGGACTGACATAATTAGTATTTCCATTCCTTTTTCTGTTGTAGACAGTAATATTGTATCATCAGTATATCTAATCTCTCTTATTTCATAACATCCAATTGTTATGGCATTGTAATATCCTTTGTCTACATCTTCTCTAACATTCCTCATTATATTTTCATTATACAAGTTAAATAAGTAAGGCGACAATATGCACCCCTTGTTTTCTGTCAAACCAAGTTGTTGTTTCACCATTTATTCTCACTGCTGCTTGTTGGTCTATATACAGCAGTGATATTAATTGTACCAAATGTGTTGGAAATCTCATTTTTTCCATTATTTCTCAAAGTTTCTGGTGTTGTACACAATCAAATGCTTTTGTGTAGTATATAAAGGCTAAGTATAGATTCACATTAAACTCTCTGCATTTCTCTATTATTAAACTTATATTGAGTATATGATCTCTTGATCCTCTTCCTTGCCTGAAACCAGCTTGGACCATATTGACTTCTTCTATTTTCTTACGAAGTCTACCCATTATGATTTTTGACAGAATTTTACTGGCATGACTAATCAGGGCAATAGTTCTGTAGTTTGTGCATAATTTCAGGTTACCCTATTTTGGCAGTGGTATGAATATAGTTCTTTTCCATTCTTTTGGCCAAATACCTGAATGCCATATCTTTTTACATAGTGCATGATAGATTGTTGCACATTCCTTTCCTCCTGCTTTCATAAATTCAGCTGTTATCTCATCACATCCTGGTGATTTACCATTTTTCACATTCTTTATTGCCCACAAAACTTCTTCTATTGTCGGTTCGGGTTCTTACTCCTCCAATAATAATTCACACTGTTGATTTCTGCTTTCACAGCCAGTTGTTTCATACATTCCTCTGCAATATTCCTTCTATCTTTCTAGAATTTCCTCTGTCTCTGTCAAGGTATTCCCCATTTTGTCACAAATTACAATTAGCATAGGTGTGACATTTCTCGTCAATGTCCTCATTTCTTTAAACATTTCGCTATCTCTTCCACGCTCCTGATGTCCTTCTATTCTTTCACAACAATCTTTTATGTTTTGTTTTTTGTCTTTTCTTATGTTATTTGCACTTCTTTTGTTAAAAATTTATATTCCTCTTTGTTGTTGTTTGTCACTTTCCATTGTGTCTTCATTTCTCTACGTTGTTTTCTAGTGTGCCTGCTGTAATCCATCCATTCTTTTGTGTCTCCTTTACTGGAACCATGTCTTTTGCTGTTGTTATTAGATATCTCTGGCCTGTGTAGCCAAATCATCTGGTGTCATCTCCTCCTGTACAGCCATCAGGATTTTGAAACGGTTCTTCACTTCTATACCATATTGTTCTGGTATTTTTGTAAGATCAAAGTGGAGTGGTCTGGATCCTGCAATTGTCTTTTTTATCTTTATCTTCTTGTCTGCTATTAATAACTCATGGTCCGTGTCACAGTCAGCGTCTGGTAAAGTTTTTGCTGATGTTATACTTGAACTCCGCCTTCTTTGCACAGGTCACAAGCAGCACAAATAATAGACATATCTGAAGCAAAAACAGAACTAAATATCAATACAGGACCAACAACAATAAGTAAGTAAAGGATGCAATAAAGAAGCTAAAATTAGACAGGGAGCCAGGTGAAAATGAAGTGATTGCTGAGATGTTGAACGCAGAGGAAAAAGAAACATCAAAACAACTCTGCCAGATAATATAACAAATTTGGGATCTAGAAAAAGCTACAGAGCAGTGGAAAACTGGCCTTTCAGTAAAACTACCAAAGAAGGGTGACCTCAGAGATTGGGTGAACTGGAGAGGCATTACCCTCCTGTCACTCACCAGTAAAGTATTTTACCAAATAATCATCAATAGAATTGTACCCCACTTGAGAGAAAACTTCAGAAAGAGCAGGCAGAATTTAGGACAGGAAGATCGTGCATAGACCTTATATTTGTACTTAGACTTCTTCTTCTTCTTCGTTCGCTTCTACCACCAAGACCGCCCTGTGATGCTACTGAATTTACGCCTGTGGTCTTCGTTAAGTCCCGTGGTCCCCGAAAGGACCACAAGAGATCCCCGAGGGGACCACAAGAGGTTCAGAGTATCGCAGGGCTTGAGTCTGTATTCTTGGTGGGTCTCAGAAGCGGGATTGCGTAACACCGTGGTTTTCATTGCACCAGTTTAGTCTAGAGTTGGACTTTCTCACCGGAAAACCCTGACGTGTTTTGAGATACCCGTGTATCACCGCCGAGTGAGAGGTGGTTGCCCATCCAGTCCAGTGTTGGTCTTTCTCACCGGAAAACCTCAGCGTGATTAGGATTCACATACATCCCCGCCGGGTGAGAGGTGGTTGCTTATCTAGACTGCAATGATCCAGTGCCTCCGACTTCAGCATTTTGCGGTCGTGGCCGCTACCCTTCCTAGTTGTGGCCAGGATGGAGCTTTTGTCCAGGAGCACGAATCCTCGCCACTAGTGACTTCCACCCCTGGGTTGAGCCGGTTTAGGCATATTATCCCAGTATGGGCATGTTTGGAACGTGACCGACCTCTAGAGCAAAGGTACCGTGACATGCGTAGCCTTCAAGTTTCACCCCTGGTGTATGCCGGTTTAGGCATATTTCACCAGTGTAGGTGTATTTCGGACGTGGCCGGCCTGTAGAGCAGAGGCGCCGTGGTATGTGTAGCTCTCGCAGCGATACTACTGGACATACCGATTAAATTTCACTGTATCCTTTCCTTCACCTTTTCACATCGGCGCCGCACACCAACCCTTATTTCTTTTCCACAGTTTCTTCCTTGACCGGGAGGAGCTTCACTCCACGCGCGGCATCCGAAGAGTCTCGCCAGCAGTGTCTTAACCTCTGGGTTAATCCGGTTCAGGCATTTCACCCGATATGAGTGCATTTAGGACGTGGCCGACCTCTAGACCAGAGGTGCCCAATGATTTGACTGTTTGCTTCGTTGTATCCTTTCTACCACTTTTCCGCAGTGGTGCCGCGCGGCAACCCAATTTGCACCATTCTTCACGCACGACAGCGGAAGAATCTGCCAACAGCGATAGATGAGCTACCAAACGTGCCTCTTATCTTCCTGGTTTTCAGGCTGACAACAGTTATTGAGGAAAGACGCTGGTGATAGTTGGGACATGTGCTCCGGATGACTAACGACTCATTACCAAAAAATAGCACTAAGATGGACACCACAGGGGAACAGAAGTAAGGGCAGACCAAAGAAGTCATGGAAAAGAACAGAGAGGATGTTGATCAATAGAAGGCTCACTAGGGCTAGAGCGGAAAAAAGGTACAGAACAGGCGTTTGTGGAAAACCCCTTGCAGAAGCCCCATGTGTCTTGGGCACTTGAGTTCAGAGAGAGATTTGAAATGACTGGAAATACCAGCATCTGGGCAAAATGGAGACTCATTAATTAACACTAACGTTAACCGTCACAGCATGTATGATTGAATGTACTCTTATATGCAACCACACACAAATGTATCATTTACTTGGTCTGGATATATAAGGATTCAGTTACAAGCGAAAAGTGTGTGTGTATATATATATATATATATATATATAACATTACACACACACATATATATATATATATATATATAACACAGATACCAAAAAAAAAACATACATAATTTATATGTCACGATACTACCGCTGTACATGTACATTTAATATTTAAAATGCGAAACTTGAAACTTGGTCACAGGTTTTTGAGTGATTCTGGACACAGGAAGCGGCCTCGCGAAAAAAAAAAGAATTCTGCGTTTATCTGATTGTAGTAGGAACACGTGTGGGTGCTAGCAGATTCCAGTCTAAATATATCCCCCTTATTTTAAGAAATAAGTATGGCTTTCTCTATGTCTAACTTGGTATGTTTTGTTACTCATTTTCGATGTTTATTTTAAAGATGTAATTATGTCCATCTTCTATCAGTATTCCCTATATGGGTGTGTGTATGTAGAGTCAGTAGTATTTTTTTCCATCACGTTTTTCTTGTTGAAGTTACATATTGTTTTGAGTGGTGTGGTGGCTATACTGAATATGGTTACGAAAGTTACACTGAAGTTATCAGCAGAGAGCTATTACTTAGTGATGTTAAAAAAGGATGTTTTATGTGCAAAATCAGAGCACGTTTCTAAATGTAATTGGGGTGTACAGGATTTGTTTCCATTCAGAATCATAAAAAAAACTCTAATAAAAAGCCATCCATTTTGTAGGTACAGAAAGGCCAGCCTCAGTCTACATGTGAGGAAAGTGTTTTATGCTTAATCAGTGCTTTTCATTCTGCCCACAGTGGCCAAGATGCTTATAGACTACTTTTAAACCATTACAGACAGTCCCTGAGTAGTGAACAACTTCTGTTTCTAAGTCTGTTCAGAAGTCGAATGTGTACATAAGTTGGAACAGTTTAGTACAGTTCATACCTAACATCATTATATTACAGTATATCTTTCTGTGGATATAAAAAAAACATTAAAAAAAGCAAACAAGCCACTGTAAACATACAATGTTTAGATGCACACCAAAAAGTAGTGCCTGTTTGTTAATATGATCCATTGGATGTAACTCAAATTTTTATTGTAATAGGCTTATTGAGATCATCTGTAACTACAGGTTATATGTATGTTTGTAACTACAGGTTGTATGTATGTTTGGCATCTGTAGTTCAAGGACTGCCAGTATTTGGATGCATTCAGTTTTTGTTGTTGTTTAATTGGTGCTGAAATGGCAAGGTTTTTCTTTGTGTCAGGCTCTCTTACTTTCTATCCCCTTCTTTCTCTTCTTTCAATCTCTTTTTCTTACTAGAGATCCATCCTTTTTTTTTCTTTGTTTTAATCAATCTGAATTATTCATTGTTTTCATCAAGTAAATCACTGAATGAAGACATTTCACTTTTCCATTTATCATAACAGCTTTCTTTGTTTCATCAGTGAAGCAGTAAGGTTTATCTGAACTTTCCCCTGTGTTTAAAACTTGCTAAAAAAAACTTTGGTTGAAAAAAAAAAACAACATAATTTTAGAAAAGTTCTGTGCAAGAAATAGTATCCAGAAAGTGTAATTATAGGAATGAAAAAAAAAAAAAACCAAACATTACTTGGCACACAATGACAAGAAAAACACTTAAAATTCTGTAACAGCAAAAAAAGTGTAAATGGCAAACAAAGGAAAACAAGTTAAACAAAAAACTCAAGAACCTGAAATTCATGTTAGGTTTTGGGGTAAAGATTGTTAACAGTTATATAGATCCTTTTCAGGTATATTTAAGAGTATATATGTACATTAACATGATGATGATAATGGATGAAGCAGGAATTTTGCATGAAGTAAACTAGTTTGTTTTCTGTATTCAGACTGCAACAGAACTGCAGCAAGTTGGGGCTGCCCTGACAAGACCAGATGAACTCGGAAACAGTGTAAGGTGGCATGTGTTACCTTAGAATTTGATTTTATTAGCCTGTATCATTGTTTTCAATTGAAACATCAAATGAATGAAATACCGTTACAATAAACTATTGAAAAAGTTTGTAATATATGCTGGAACACTTAAAAATAATACAGTGTGACAAATCTATCAGTGAATTAAATACTATTTGGTTCTTAAATTGGTGACTTATGCAGTAGATTTTTGTATTCTGTTATTACTTTCTTCCTCTAAACTAAACAACACATAAAGCTGCTTCCATGACACCTCACAGTTCAGAATTGCTTATACTCAGAAACTGAACAACTACAGAAGGTAACGAAATTATCCACATGGTATCAAGTGCCCAGAGTTGATAGATCACAGTCAACAGGGAGATCTACCACCAGAACTATTACTTTTGAAAATTTGCAGAATATTTCATTTATCTGGTTATCAGTAAATCTGTATCATATTCACCCCAAGCATTCAAAAATTGATTTCAGATTGAATAAATTAAGAAGTTTTCTAACTACTTTTACTGCAAATTTGATTTTGTTTCCTAGTTAGCTCTAAAAGAGTGGAATATTTTTCATGTTCAGCATTAAAGAGTTTATCTACTTCTTCAGTCTTCCTAGAACTGTTGCAGCATAGTCCCTTGTATATTAGGATTCATTCATTCATTCATTTGCATGTCCCTTGCAGAACTTTGCCTCCTATATTAGGATAGTGTTATTATTATTAATGTTATTATTATTGCTATTAGCATTTTTATTATAGATATTATGATTATTAATGTTAAGTAGAATGTAGGCTGGAAATGATGGAAACTTTGAGATCTGGTGGGGAAAGAACACTCCCACGGCATTAGTAGTAATATTATAACAGGATGCTCAGAAGAGTAATCAGACTAGGTAGATACCAAAAATACAAGACAACTGTGGACACAATAAAAGTAGAGAATAGACCAATCCCTGAAACCTATGACACGAAAGAGATAGTGGACGTGGGTAATATTCCCCATGACAAATCAGTACACGGATTTGACACATCTGACAGGCGAGGCATTTTTGCTTCTTCTTCTTCTTCTTCGTTCGCATTGTCTGTCTATATCTGCAGTCCTGTCTCTTGGATAAATTTCACTGTTTTTTGTAACTCATGTGTGGAACTGTAGAGCTTATCTTTGTTAGTGGTTTCACTGGGCCAGTAATTATTTCTCAGTGTCTCGTAGTTGATGCAGTTCTGGAGGATATGATCCACAGTTTGGGGCACCTGGGCACATGTACATAGATTAGTAGTACCAACCTTAAACTTTGTATACATATGACTTTGGAGTCGGCTGTGTCCTGGTCGGAGATGGAAGATGGTGACTTGTTCCTTTCTGTTTAGCATGTGATAGTCATCATGTGGTGGTGTTTGTGGCTTCCTGTAGGTGTTTATCATGCTTTTCTTCTGATTATAGGTGAGTGGTATGTCTGGTTGCTCCATTTCAGTGCCCTCTTTGGCCAGATGGTCAGCTTTCTCATTGCCTGGTATCCCACAGTGAGAGGGAATCCATTGCAAAGTGACTCCATGTTGTAAGCCAATTTTTAACAAGGCATCTTTAAGGTCTGGTAGTTTGTTGCACTGAAGAGCCTCCAGTACTGATCTTGCATCTGTGAGAATTACTACAGGACATGTATCAATTCTGGAGTCTGATAGTTTTTCAACTGCTGCAATAATTGCCCTAACTTCTGCATCAAAGTTGTTGCAGTATTTACCAGTGGGTATGGAAATCTTGTCAACGGTGTTGTTTGGATATTCAATATATGCTCCTGCCCCTCCATTCTTTATGGCATTATGTGCAGATCCATCTGTATACACACGTATCCAGGTGTCGCATGGATAGTTGTCATCTAGAACACTAAGTGTGGCTGTTAATCGTACAAGACTGCTCTGCATCTCACCATTCTGCACACCTTTCACTTCAGTCTGAATAGTTATTTGTGTATAATCTGCTTCTTTCCATGGTGTATGCTCTGGTACAGATGATAATGGAGTGACTACAGTTGGAAGGTCAGGTATCAGCTTACGCATACACTTGGCCTGATGAATGAAGCTGCTTCTTTTAAGCCGTCCTAATGCCAAGTTATTGAATCTCTCCTTCAGGGGATGGCTTACAGAGCTAAGGAATTTTTCTCCCATGGTCATGACCTTTGTGTCTCTACGTTCCTTTAGCGCTTGAACACCAACTATTTTCTGCATTTCTACTATTGGTGTGGACCTCATGGCACCTGTGATAATCCGTAGTGACTGATGTTGAACCTTGTCTAGATTATGCAGCGTAGTTTTTGATGCTGTGCACCAAGATGTTGAGCCATATTCTAAATGTGGTAGAATACTTTGCTGATATACATTCTTGAGGATTCTTTCACTAGCTCCCCATGTGGTTCCACTCAATTTTCTTAATATGGCTAGTTTTCTTCTGGCTTTTGCTTCTACACTGTTGATGTGTTGCTTCCACGTCAGTTTTGAGTCAAGAGTCACTCCTAAGTAAGTGGGTTGGTTGTCCATCCTTAAGGGTATTTAATTTACAAAGATCTTACCTGCTTTCTGTTTAGATGAGAGGGTGAACAGAGTGGTACTTGATTTCTCTGTGTTGATACTTACACACCATTTGTTTGTCCATGATGTCAAGATGTCTGCTGCTCTTTGGAGTCTCTGTGTAGCAACTGTCGTACATTCATCTGTACACCACATGACCAGATCATCTGCATACAGTGCTGCTTTGATTCCATAGGGAAGTTCCTTGACCAGGTCATTAATGAATACAAGGAATAGTGTAGGCGAAAGGACTCCTCCTTGTGGTACGCTGTGTCGCAGAACTACTTTCTGGCTTTTGTGTCCATCCATTACTACTCTAGCTCTTCTATTGTATAAATAGGACTTTATCCAGTTGTACAGTCTTCCATTCACATTGCAGTTTCTTAGTTTCCACAGCAGACCTTTTTTCCATACTTTATCAAAGGCTTTCTTTAGGTCTATCCATGTTGCTAGTACAAGGTTTTTCTCTTGGAATGCATCCTCAATCTCTTGAGAGAGATAGGTCACTTGATCTTCCGTACTGTAGTACTGCCTAAATCCTGCTTGTTGTGGAACGAGAAGGTTTTCACTTTCTAGGTACCATTTTAGCCTCAGGTCAATGATGCGTTCCATCGTTTTGCATAGGCAGCTAGTGAGACTGATTGGCCTGTAGCTGGAGGCAGTATCACTGTTTTTCCCTGGTTTTAGCAGTGGTACCATGCTTGCTTCCTTCCAGATTTGAGGTAACTTACCTGTGCTCCAGCACATATTGAAAATATCCAACAGCTTTCCCATTGCTGCCATTCCCAGGTTCTTGATCATTTCATTGGACACTCCATCTGGTCCTGGTGATTTCCTTGGTTTCAGTTTACTAACTGCTAGGTCTAACTCACTGCGTGTGATTGGTGCATCCATGACCTCCACTTTTCTGACTTGTTCCTCCTCTTTCTGTGGCTCGATGCGCACTGTACGCTCCTTCTCTGGATGGATATCAATGTTGCAGTCCTGTGCAAACATGCGAGCAAAGTGATCTGCTACCTGCTTACCTGTAAGAGTTTTCCCATCCTCTATTAGTGTAACCTTTGTACTTCTTCCAGTACTCTCATCATTTAACTGTTTGATTAGTTTCCAGTTTCCTTCCATCCTTTTCAAAGTTTAGGGACTCTGTTTTCTCTCTCCAACTTTCCCGTCTGGCTTGCAGCTTTGCTCTCTGAAATTTGGCCTTAGAATGTTGGTAATTATTGTGGTGTTCTTGGCATGGTCTATTTTCTGCTTGCTTTCGAGCTGCTTCCACGTCATCATGGAGTTTTCCCAGCTCACTAGACCAGTATGGTTTATAGTCCCTATGAGCTTCTCTGGGAATGGTTTCATGAGCGGCCTGAAGGATACAAGTATTGAATTCCTTCACTATGCTGTTAATATCCTTACCTTCTGTGGACAGCTGTCCCACCAGGATACCTGTACGATGTCTGTACATTGTCCAGTTTGCTTTTTTATAGGCAATTTTGCTAATCTTAGGATGCAGTATGCACAAGGTTTTGAAAAAACGGAGTGGACTGGCTCATCGTGAAAAATGCAAGAGTTTGATTTTGTGGATAATGATTATGTGCTTCAATGACAAAACCAATGAATTTTATGTCCTATTATATTTTATTCCAAGTGATGTTGTCAACAATACATCTGTGAAGTTATTTGTCAGAATTAAATGGATTCAGTGAACTTTTTAGTGGACTTAATCAAGTGAATATTGTAGTATTCATGAAACTTATTCTAGACCACAGAAATCTGGATTGTGTGTGAAGATAATGTCCGTATTAATTAAAGAACACTTCAGTCATTAATATAAAGATCATAAACTTAAAATATGTGAGCTGATGATCTTTGCAGCTTATGCAGCGAAGATGTTGAGGCGGAGCATCGTGTCAGTTTGAGAGTAGGTTATGGTGGCCATTTTGTCAGTTACAGAGTGGAGCTTACAAAGGATGAGACCTATGACAATCCATGTCTCATTAGTTTGGAGGTACCAGCAAAGAAATATGACAATCCATGTCTCATTAGTTTGGCTTAGGCCTTTTATTGGGAGTACCAGCAAAGAAGTATGACAATCCATGTCTCATTAGTTTGGGGGTACCAGCAAAGAACTGTGACATGGTCTTGCTCAGCTGTGGTTCACCAACCCTGATGCTAGCATGTTAGTTATGGGTCACTAATTGACAAATTAGACAGTGCCTTCACCCACATGTTTTATGTAATTTTCATTTAGTGCATGTGATCTTTTCAGACACTGTTATTGCCTTTGTTTTCTGTTAAATTATCCTGTTGTACAAAAGAAAATTATATTTTGTTTTGCCAGGCTGATATTGAAATGAAGTGGGCTTTGAAGGCGATGGATCATGCAACTGTCCATTACAATGTAAGTCTGCTCTTTGCAGTCAGTCTAGTAATTTTAATCCTAACTGTGAACAGTCTTCATTTTTTTTTTTTCGGTTGTGAGATTGTGATTAATCAATTACTAAAATATGGATGAAATGCTATGGTACATGATATGGAGAAAGTGTCTTACACATGCTGCAGTAATGCTGTAGTCATTGTTGGTTGGCTAATGAAGGAAAGATAAAGTCTACAAGTTTGGTTAATTAAAGTTCCATGGAACACTAGAATAAAATACCTTCCTTTTGTTTGTCTCATCAGTTCTTCAGAATTTTACATGAAACTTTACTTTCAGCTTGCCTGTTCGGTTTTTGTTTCTCTCCTTACCTCATCTGTCTCCAGTCACACATACATATACTTGAAAGGAAATATTTTATAAATTCATGGCCACACAGCTGGTATTATTCACAGCTGGGCAGAACTAAACATTTTAGCTCCTCTGTCTTTCCCTACAAATGCCACATGTTTAGACCTATACAGTATATATCCACACAAATGCAGTCACCTTAGAAGTTAAGAAATAGACACATTCACATATCTCAGCAACATCATAGACAGAGAGGGTGGTACAGAAGCAGATATTACAGGAAGGATTGGAAAGGCTAGAGTAGCATTTCTGCAGCTGAGAAACATCTGGAAGGCCGAGGGAATATCCTAACAAAACTTAGATTGCTAATATAAATTGGTCCTGTTTGGATCAGAAACACGGACAGCATCAGCCAAAAGCATAGAGACTGCAGACCTTTGCTAATACTGCCTAAGGAAGATCCTTCAGATTAGATGGCCAGATACTATCAGTAATTCACAGTGAAAGAAATAATAATGAAAAGATGTTGGAGATGGATAGAACATGCACTTTGAAAGCCTACCACAAACTTAACCGGACAAGCTCTCAGCTGGAATTCCCAAAGGAGGAAATGAGGAAGACCTAGAAACACATGGTGAAACAACCCAGGATAGAGATAAATGGATGGTCTGTGTCTCAAATAGGGCTAAACAAGGTAAGAAGGAGGTGGAGTATACATCCAGTCTACTGTACATATTGATTATTAGGAAAGAAGCAGCAGAGTACAGTAAATTGAGGTTTATTGTGGTATATAAAATACTATACATCACAACAGCACTGTATTCATTCACTCTTGTGTGTTTCCCACAAAATTGTGACAACTATTTTATTTTCATGCATTTGATTGACATCTTGTGATTTTCACAGTTGATATCTTCAGTTGAGCCATCTTGTCTTCGACTGACTCAGCTGGATGATAAAATTTATCATCGGTTTCGTGAAGACTTTCCAGACTTGAATGTTGCAAAATTGACAGAAGATGACCTGAAAACACCAGAGCAAAAACAGGCATGTCATTTTTTTTTTTTTTTCTCATGAAGGATGTTTTTTGTTAATTATTACCAACTAGATCATTCTGTGTCATGTTGTATAACCTCAGAATTTTGGCATTAATTGTTCTCATGACATTTACACTTTTCTTTCTAAGCTTGCTATTTTTATTTGCGTTCCTGTGATATTTTCATGGTCTTTACAACATACGTATTACTGCATGAGACACTCATAACATGCGTTGGACATTTAAGAGACACTCTTAGTTAATTATGTAAAAGAGTTCTAATATTATGAAGATTTGAGCTTTTGTGATGATGATAGTTTTTAAAAAAGAAAAGTCTATTGTTTGTAAACAGTAATTAATACTAGTATAAATATATTCTAATCGCCTTCCTAAATATGCAAATACATAACAAATGGCAATATATTAGCCAAAATTCTTTTTGGTGACTTATATTTGATATTTTTGTTGCATAAAACTTAGCATGGTGGTATGGACCTCATCATCAAACTACCTTTTAAGTGTACAAAATGGCTTCATCTTCTTGTCAACAAACATAGTAGGTCAGTAAAATTTTTAAAAAAAATTACACGCAGAAGGGATTGTTTTGTAATGTCATTATTACAGGGACAGCCTTCTGACCACCTGGTTTACAAGTTTTCGCTCCTTTTTCCCCCATGTGTCAGGTAGTGAGATGGCTGTTTTAGTTGACTACACAAAAGAAGATTGTTGCAGTGGACTTGGTATGTTTCTTACATTGACTGACCATGCATAACACTGTCCACCTGTGATGTTGCCCACCCATCTGTGCTATGATTGTTACTTGTTTTTTTTCCCCTCCTGCAAGTAGTTTAGGGATAGTTCTTTAGTTCTCTTGTACAGGCATTCCCTGAGCTATGGTGCTTTGTGGACATTTTGAATTGCTGCTTTGCCTGAAGTTGCAGTGCTTTCTTTTGAGTTCCAAGTTCTTTTGTGGTCTCTGTCATCAGTTTGTTTAATACAGCATGCTTTACATTTCTTTGTGTTATTATGTTATGGTCTGTGTTTGAGGTTTCTTTCAATGCAGCACATGCACTCATTAAGTGAAAAAAAAAAAAAAGTAAAGACAGCATTTGGCTTGAGTATTTTCTGATTACATGTTCAGTGTGGAACCTAAGGTGGCATTACTCCTGGGTACACCTGTAGTATTTTTCTTTTTTTTCACTATTTATTTTGTCAGTCTGAGCAATCTCCAACACTTCTTGATATATCTTCAATTCTTCCCATGAAGTGCACCCATTATATGCTGTGTCCAACAACATTGGTGATTGTGTTTCTTCATCTTGTGCAGTATTTGGTGTTTCCAATTCAGTATGCTATTCTTTTTTTCCATGCCATTTGGTCAGTCCATTGAGATATTTTTCTCTTGACATTTGTCTCCTTTTTTGTTCCCCCTGAATTAAGAGAGGCCAAGTTAACAGGCATAAAATCCTTTGATGAGGTTGAAAGACTCGCCGAAGACAGGAAAAATTGGCGAACTACTTTGCGAGCCCTATGTGACGTCTAACGGCACGGGAAGGATATAAGATATAAGATAAGAATTTTCCAGTCATTACCAAGTTCATTAACTTCTCTCTTCTCATGACATATCAAAGAAAATTTTAACTGTCTTATAAGTTTTTTATTGTTCTGAAACTTCCTTGTGGACCTCATCATTTGTGAAGCGTGATCAGACAAGGGAATGACGATACATTTGTGGTTTTCCTTTGCCTTCCATGCAGTCTGTATATGGTTTTCTCCACTAGCCATTGTCTAAAGCAGTGTTCCCCAACCTTTTCTGGATCATGCCCCACCTTAATGCCTCAAAGATTTTGATGCTCCCCACCCCTATACATAATAGTCAACCATGTTCTGAAAAAGTATAGTATAAATATATCCTAATTACCTTCCTAAATATTCAAATTGGCGCCTCCCCCCCCCCCCCCATGGAACATATGCCCCCACACTGGAAAACACTGGTCTAAAGAAACTAATCCACAAGCAGCAGGGTACTTGTTTTGGTCTGCTGTTACTTTTTTTTTTAGAAATTCATAGCAAACATCTCTAGAGGCTGTTAAACCACACTAATAGCATGACAATCTCCTCCCACGCAGGATTAGAACATATTTATCATGAAATAAGCTCTCATATTCACTACATCCACAATTTGTAGAGCTTCAGTTTCCTGTTTGTTTGTTCATGTTCTACGTAGTATTACACTGGTTGTGAAACGGTTACTTTTTTTGCTTTAAATGATTTCGCTGCCATAATTTTAAAAAGTCCTCGATTGAAACGGCCTTTTACATCACACTTGTGTGCTGTCTACTTGTTTACTTGCAGAAATGGCGCAGTTTTTGTGAATCTTTTAAGGGAGAAGTTGAGGATTACAACTTTGGCACCTTGCTCAGGTTAAACTCTGAGGGTGATTACATGCCAGACAACACAGTTTTTAGTAAGTAGTCATTTCACTTTGATAAATCTAATGCTTGGTTATGACTGAAGATATGCTCGGTGTAGATTTGATTACAGTTTGAGAAAGTAGCCCAGTAGCTATGATTAATAGCTTCAGAGGGTGAGGTACAAGTTTCTGAAACAGTGTGAGAAGGTTGTAAATTATTGCTGCTGCTACTGCTTGCACAAGTTTCAGCTAGTGAACATACAGTGGTGGTTTCCCTTTTCTGAAACAGATGGTGCTATTGCAGGCACAGAAAAAGAGTAAACTTTTTTAATGGTATTCAGTCATTATATACTACACATTGAATTTGATTGAATATATACTGTGAAATGTAATAATTAGACAGCTGTAATTGTTGTCCATTGTCATCTGAACCAGAATAGCTAAGTATCGTTGATTAAAAATGGCTAAGCTGCAGTTTAAAATGATAGATAAAATACACTACAAGAATTTAATTTTGTATCTAGATGAAAGGACCAGAAAATTCAAATCTCTGTTTGGTAATAAAACTTATTTTGCTAGTTTTTTGTAATCTGCTTTCACTTTTTGCTTTCAGCAATGTACCAGCCACATATCTTAGGTTATTACCATTGTAGCCCTCTCTTTTCATTTCTTTTGCTTCTCATGATGTTTTCACTGTGTAGTAAGAAGTCATTTGATAAACATGATCTTGCCTTACCCCATGTTTGATCTCTTGATATATGCCTATGTTATCGTTCACTTTTCATGATGCCCTTTGGTTCCAGTACATATTTAAAAATAATTCTCATATCCTTACTTTCCGTGTGCACATTTGAACCATCTGTAGCATATTTTCATGTCTAACTTTTCTTTAAAGCTTTTGTGCACTTCATTAAAGCACAATTTCATTTCCAACTTTGACTTTGACTTTTCCGATCTCCAGGTTTACGAGTTTTCACACTTTTTCCCTTGTGCCAGATAATGAAACATACAGAATCTATAAAATAGGAAAAAAGTAGGAGCAGCTTTATTACTTAATGATTACAAAGTTGTGACGTTTCAGCGTGAGCCTTAATCATACAAAAACATACAGGACGAAGAAATAGAGAGAGGAGATAAAGTATAGATTCACATACAGGTCCTCTTCAGCTGTTCTACATTTACAAACAGAGTGTCAGTGACTGAGGGATTTTGGTGGTATCAGGTTCTTCCGAAAGTCTTTCAATGCACTGCAGTCCAGCAGATTGTGTTTAACAGTTTCTTCTTCTTGTCTGTTGCAGTGCATGCAGTATGGTGTGTGGTCAGCAGTCACTCTGTGTAAGACCTTATTGAGGGTAATGTGTCCTGTTCTCAGCCTGAAAATTGTGCATTGGTCTGTACAGCATAAGCTGTTGATGTGGTCTCCAGAGTTAGTCTTTGGCAGGTGTGTATATAGGGATCTTCCAGTTGGATTACTAGCCCAGCTGTCCATCCACTGCTGCTTGTAGTTGTTGTGTATAATGTGTTTAGCTGTTCTCATGTTGGTGGAGATGTGGGGCGGTGACATGGTGAGCTCCACTCTTTGCCAGTCTGTCAGCACATTCATTTCCTCTGATATCTATGTGCCCTGGTCTTGATGTCATAGGAGGCGAGTTGGTTTATTGCACTGAGTATGTCAATTGTAATGTGATCAGCTGTTGGTATCCAGTTTTCAAGGGCCTGGAGAGCAGACTGGGAGTCTGAGAAAATGTTTGTTGGGTGGGAGGCAGTGTTTTTGTATTTGGTGGTGGTGGCTGCCAGGGCTGCTAATATTGCCTGCATCGCTGTGTCATAATTGGAGCAGCGAGATCCACAAGGGGCAGAAATGTGGCTTGTTGTCTTGTCTGGAAACATGAGTAACCCATATCATGCATTGTCTGTTTCCTTGAATGCTGACTTATCAGTGTATGCAGGGATCCAGTCCTTGGGGTAGGATTCTATGGTCTCCGGCGCACACAGCTTTAGGGTGTTGGGATCTGATGATTTGTTCACTAATTTGTTCTTGAGTCTGGTGTTAGTTTGAGGAAGTGTGTAGTTTGTGTTTGGTGGGATGTCTGGTGCTTTGGTAAGTTCTTCTCTGTCTTCAGGGAGTTTGTGTCTTGTGTTTAACTGTTCTGCTATGTACACTGGAGCTTTCAGTTTCAGTCTATTATTATGCTTCCATTTATCAACCACTATTCTGTTAGGATGGTCTGGGGGCATGCTTTTATATCTTTATACTGCCTCAGTGGTTGACTTTTCACGTCTTATATCTAATGGCTACTCTATGTTTGCATCAGTTTCACATGCAGCTTTGGGTGCTGATCTCATTGCCACACAAATGAAATGAACGGCTTGGTTCTGGATTCTGTCTGTGTATTTCATTTCCAAATATTGTTTTATTGTTGATAGTACGAGGGGCATTCAGAAAGTAATTCACTACATCATTTTTTTTCAGCTAATAATGAAGATAGAAGTAGGAAATTTTGCACACTTTAAATATGGCATGTGCCAGTTGTGTGAACCAAATTGCATTGCAACCGGCCAAAGAATTTGGCTGCCCTAACCGCTGAAATGGAGTGTGTTAGCAACTTGCAGTATAAGCAGCAAATTGTGATAGAATTTCTCATTGCAGAGAAGGAGATTGTTGTGAACATTCACAAGCATCTTTGTGATGTGTATGGAAGTTTTGCAGTCGACAGTAGTACAGTCAGTCACTAGGTTCAGAGAATCAAAGAATCAGTAAGTGGAGATAAGGAGTTGCATGATCAGCCATGCTGTGACATCCTGCTGTAGCCACCAAGGCAGAAATATTGAAATGCGCTGAGGGCATTATTCTTACTGATAGGCGTATCACTACTCAGCAGTTGGCTTTAAAACTGTCAGTCAGCAATGGTAGTGCAAATGCAGTTATAAAAGCTCTCTGATTTTCTAAGGTTTGTGCAAGATGGGTTCCTCAAAGTCTCACAAATGAACATTGATTGCAAAGGAAAGCAATTTCTTCTGAATTGATGGAGCATTTCAGTGCTGATGGAGAGAACTTTTTGGCTAAGATCATAACGGATGACAAAACCTAGGCACATCATTTTGAACCTGAGATAAAAAAAGACAGTCAGCGAAGTGACAACTTCTTCAGCTGGAAGGGTCATGATCACTGTTTTTTAGGGACATTG
This sequence comes from Achatina immaculata, assembly GCA_009760885.1. NCBI lineage: Eukaryota > Metazoa > Mollusca > Gastropoda > Stylommatophora > Achatinidae > Lissachatina > Lissachatina immaculata. The sequence continues at coordinate 44,611,707 of CM019717.1, read as the reverse complement.
AAGCTGTGATTCTTGTGAATGTTATGCCAAGAGGAGACAATCATTTCGCAAGCTTACATTAAAACATTGAAAAACTCCATCAACATTTTCGCAGAGTTTGGCTGCACAAGAATCCAGCAGACCTGCTTCTTCTTCATGACAATGCGCACCCTAACACAAGACTGGCAACATGGGAAGCAATCACCAAATTGGATTGGACTGTACTACCCCATCCACCCTATGGTCCCGATTTGGCACCCTCTGATTTTCACCTGTTTGGTCCACTTAAAGATACACTCCAAGGGGTGAGATTTGAAGATGATGAAGGAGTGATTCATGCAGTGAATAAATGGCTACATAATCAAGAGAAAGTCTGGTATGGGCTAGGAATACATGCACTTGTTTTGCGTTGGCTTAAAGCCGTACAAGTTGATGGGGATTATGTTGAATAATACCAATGTTTATATGACATATACATGTATATTGTGTTTCTTCTTCTTCTTCGTTCGCACTGTCTGTCTATATCTACAGTCCTGTCTCTTGGATAAATTTCACTGTTTTTTGTAACTCATGTATGGAACCGTAGAGCTTATCTTCTTTAGTGGTTTCACTGGGCCAGTAATTATTTCTCAGTGTCTCGTAGTTGATGCAGTTCTGGAGGATATGTTCCACGGTTTGGGGCATCTGGGCACATGTACATAGATTAGTAGTACCAACCTTAAACTTTGTGTACATATGACTTTGAAGTCGGCTGTGACCTGTTCGGAGACGGAAGATGGTGACTTGTTCCTTTCTGTTTAGCATGTGATAGTCATCATGTGGTGGTGTTTGTGGCTTCCTGTAGGTTTTTATCATGCTTTTCTTCTGATTATAGGTGAGTGGTATGTCTGGTTGCTCCATTTCAGTGCCCTCTTTGGCCAGATGGTCAGCTTTCTCATTGCCTGGTATCCCACAGTGGGAGGGAATCCATTGCAAAGTGACTCCATGTTGTAAGCCAATTTTTGACAAAGCATCCTTAAGGTCTGGTAGTTTGTTGCACTGAAGAGCCTTCAGTACTGATCTTGCATCTGTGAGAATTACTACAGGACATGTATCAATTCTGGAGTCTGATAGTTTTTCAACTGCAGCAATAATTGCCCTAACTTCTGCATCAAAGTTGTTGCAGTATTTACCAGTGGGTATGGAAATCTTGTCAATGGTGTTGTTTGGATATTCAATATATGCTCCTGCCCCACCATTCTTTATGGCATTATGTGCAGATCCATCTGTATACACACGTATCCAGGTGTCACATGGATATTTGTCATCTAGAACACTAAGTGTGGCTATTGATCTTACAAGACTGCTCTGCATCTCACCATTCTGCACACCTTTCACTTCAGTCTGAATAGTTATTTGTGTATAATCTGCTTCTTTCCATGGTGTATGCTCTGGTACAGATGATAATGGAGTGACTACAGTTGGAAGGTCAGGTATCAGCTTACGCATACACTTGGCCTGATGAATGAAGCTGCTTCTTTTAAGCCATCCTAATGCCAAGTTATTGAATCTCTCCTTCAGGGGATGGCTTACAGAGCTAAGGAATTTTTCTCCCATGGTCATGACCTTTGTGTCTCTACGTTCCTTTAGCGGTTGAACACCAACTATTTTCTGCATTTCTACTATTGGTGTGGACCTCATGGCACCTGTGATAATCCGTAGTGACTGATTTTGAACCTTGTCTAGATTATGCAGCGTAGTGTTTGATGCTGTGCACCAAGATGTTGAGCCATATTCTAAATGTGGTAGAATACTTTGCTGATATACGTTCTTGAGGATTCTTTCACTAGCTCCCCATGTAGTTTCACTCAATTTTCTTAATATGGCTAGTTTTTATATTGTGTATAAATTTCATGCTCTTTGAATAAACAGCTCCTGAGAAAAACAATGCGGTGCACTACTTTCTGAACGCCCTTCATAATATAAACATACGAGTCTCTTGATGTTGACATAGTCACAATGTTCTTCTACAGTTTCTGCCATCTTATTTGTGTTTCTAAGAAAGTGATCCTAAAAGTAAGTCTGTGATATGTTTTATTATTCTGAATGTGTGATGTTGATGCCACCCAAAAAAACCATTACCAAACATCATAAGCCAGATATTCAAACACATGCATCAAACTAATAGATCTAGGAAGCACTATATATACATTGCTGCCAGTTATGTGAAAGTTTAGAACTGATTGAAGTTTTAATGTGGTTGTAACTGTTGTATGTTAACTTTTGTTTCTCTGACACTTCAGGTGTGAGAACTCAGTTTCTTGCCATCGAGATTGCAAGGAATAGAGAAGGGCATAATTCATGCTTGCTGAGAAAGAAACAGCAAGTAGAAACAGAGAAACAGGAAGAGCAGGCAGAGACAGAGAAACAGTTACAACAAACAGAAACAGACAAGAAAGAGCCACTTGAGCCTAAAATCGAGAACTCTTAGCAAATGCTTTTAAGTAGTAGCTATTGTGTCTGTATAGTTTTATCATTGTTATCATCATTCATCATCATGTACAGAGCTGCACAAGAGACACACTCATACACACACACACAAAACATTGTGTGTGTTCTTTGGCTTATATCTCTCCAGCAGACTTGAAAGTTTTCAGCACTTTGAGAAATCTGCTTAAAAAGTGATAACTGCAGTAAAACCGATTCTAGTAATGAAAATAGTTGGATGTATGGTACAGTTTTTACAAAAAGATAGAAAGAGTGAGGAAAGTGGGCAGAAACAAGAATGACAGAAAGCAAGATGAGCACATAGAAATAAAGAACATACAATAATATATTTTGACAAAAACCTTTTTCAAGAATCACATACAAAAACAACACAACAGATAAAAACACAAAAAAATGTATGAAAAATATATAGACCTAACCTTTTGGCCTCTTCCTCATAAGAAAGTCTGAAATGCACCCAGGCAGACGAAGTAGAGCACAAAGTGAAAGCCAATGATTGGCTGAGAAATGTTATATAGGGATTATCACAAAGGACACCGTATGGTAAACAACATGACAATTTTTTTTTCCCAGCCCTTTCTATTCTTCCCCTTTAGCCCATAATAAGCTTTGTTAGCTCCCTTGTCTAGGCATGCTTTGCAAACAGTTTTGTCCTCTCAGCATACTCTGTTCTTCTGAAACTTTCTCTATCCACCCTTCCCCATTATGTCCTCTCACTCTTTCATCATCTGCACCATTTGGGGGGCTTTGTTTGGGCTATGGATAGCTGATGGTGAATCAATCAATCAAGTGCCGTGCTGCGTGGCATAGGCAATCATTTCTCTCCACAATTCCCTGTCTTTAGACTTGATTATGAGATCTGCTAGTGACTTTCTTCCCAGCCACACTGACAGCCCTTCCAGTAACTTCTCTCTCTCTGTCTTCCCTTTGTCTCTTCTCAACTCATTAGTCTTGGTTGGTAGCTCATCTAAGAGAATGAAAAGTGATTTCAAACCCCTGCTGCCTTGTAGGGTAGGCTCTAGCCAGAGTCAGAGGCTAGTGGAGTAAACCATAAACAAACCAGTGGAAGGCAAGGGGAAACCAACACTGTACATTCCCAAGAACAATCATGACAATCCACAATTCTCTGATGGTAATAATCTATTGCTGTTTGTGGCATAACACTATGTTTACCATATGGTGCTGTTTGCAATAACCCCTTCATAACATTTCTCAGCCAGTTGTTTGCTTCTCTCTGGCCAAGTCTATATATTTTTTTTATACATTTTTCATGTTTTCGTCTGTTGTGTTGTTTTTGTATGTGATTCTTTAAAAAGGCTTTTTTGCCAAAATATTTGTTGTTTGTATGTCCTTCATACTCATCTTACTTTCTGTCATTCTTGTTTCTGCCAACTTTCCTCCTTTTTTTTCTCATTTTGTAAAACTATACCATACACCCAGCTCTCTACATTTTATTCTGAGTGTGAGTCATTGGGATAATACATCTTATTCTGAATGTGAGTCATTGGGATAATACATCTTATTCTGAGTGCGAGTCATTGGGATAATACATCTTATTCTGAGTGTGAGTAATTGGGATAATACATCTTATTCTGAGTGTGAGTCATTGGGATAATACATCTTATTCTGAGTGTGAGTCATTGGGATAATACATCTTATTCTGAGTGTGAGTCATTGGAATAATACATCTTATTTTGAGATGTCTTACTAAGATTTTGTCCATTTTGAGATAACAAGATATCTCAAAATCCTCATCGCTTTTCACTCCCTTGAGAGCATAGGCCACAGATAAAGGCTCTCCAGTCAGTCATCCCTGTTCTTGAATTTATTCTTTGCTTCCTTCCATGTGTATCCCTTGTCTCTGAGCACTGTCATAATTTCTCTTCTCCGAGTAAGTCTAGGTCATCCGCGTTTTATATTTCCTTGAAGATTCCGTGTCAGTGCCTGTCTTACTGTGCGGCGTCAGGTTTCCTCAGAGTGTGGCCAGTCAGCCCCCATTTTCTAGACACGATTTTGTAGGTTCATAGGTTCTTGTTCTGCAATTTCCCAGACACCTCTTGTTCCTGATCTTGTCACACCATCTCAAAATAAACAATATTTATCTCAATAAATCATATTCTGAGATGTTTTATTGAAATAATATATTTTATTCTGAAATCTTGTTTTATTCACCTGCTGCAGAAATATACATTTTTCTTGTCCTTTTTATGTCTTTTTTTTTTGTTTTTTTGTTTTACCTATATTGGCATCTTTTCTTTCTGTGATGGTCCAACTTTTCTAGCTCTTGATGTTTGTGCTGAGAGTAGGAAACTTTCTTATATTCCCAGGGTTTGACAGTGAGAGGTTAGTTTTTCTGTGATGACCATGGTGTGTGATTTTGAGATAGTATGTCACATTTTTTAATATTTCCAGATTCCAGTGTCAGTGGTTTTTTTTTTGTCATTTGTATTCAGAACATTCTGTCGTGAGTCAGCAGTTCATGGGTTATTTGCTGGAGTAGTGTGATAGTCAGGTGAACATTTGTGCATCAGAATTTTAGTGCTGCAAGAAAATTCACTTCTTGTGAATGTATCAGTTATGTTGGTTACCTACAACATGAATGCATTTGTGCTTCTGTAATAGTTCTGATTTACAACCAGTTTTCTCCAAAATCTAACACTGAACTTATATTTTCAATCACTCGTCTCTAAAAAAATGTTATTGTGATTTTAGGGTTTTTTTTTTTTAATCCTATTAGTGCCAGGTTGTTCTGATGAGCAACATTATCTGGCTTGCTAAGCACTTCTAGTTTATGTGGAGATGGTGCAGAGCTTTAAAATGTTTGTGGGAAGGGTTGGAGATTAAAATACTTCCATGCACTCTCAAGCTAAATGTGTATAACCATTTTTAAAAAAAACATCTAATAGATGTGAAAATATTTTGGGACAGTTCAGGTAACTGTACATTCATATCTGTAGATGCTACAGGTGTGTATTATGTTCAGTTACCAGTTGAATACTTTGTCTACACTAGTGTGGGCATCTGTGTGGTGAAGTGGTTAGTGCACTAGTCTCTCATGGTGAAGGATGGGGGTTTGAACCTGGCCTAGTCACCCAGGCTGTAGAAATGGTTACCCAGCTTCTTCTGGAGCTGGGGAAGGAAATGCAGCCAAGCATGACGCTGACATCGCCCTCTAATGTCAAGGAAAATATGGCCCACTAACACTGTATCCCATATTTGCCTCTTAGGCATGACAGAGTTACCTTTCCCTTTCTTTTCTTTAGAATAGAATCTCAGCGTTTGTCATGCTAAAATGACTTTGACTATGTTGTTTTGTCAAAATATTGAATGCATAAAAATGTGTTACTTTATTTTCATCTGACCTCATTTTGTGTGTGTGTGTGTGTGTTCAGGTTCTTGCTAAGGTAAATACATTTTGTACCTGTGTTTATTAAAGAAGTATCACATGATTTTTAAATAAAATTTCTCTTCGATTTACCAAATTTATAGAGTATATAGTTTTTGGAACTGAAATTATTTCAAGTATTTAAGTAGGAGACAGTTATATGTTCTGTTAGCTAGTCTTTATTTTATACATTCTTTAAGCTAATCATGTAATCCCATCTGTCATCATCATCCTCATAATGCCAGAATTATATTAATTGATATAACTGGAAACTGAAATTCTTATAGGTGCTTTCATTCATGTGCATGGTCATCAATGGTATTAATAGATGCACAGAGTAAGTCTGGTGGCCAAATATGTACAAGGTGTGATCAGAAAGTATCTGGAATGTGAGCATAACTCCAGAACCAACTGACATAACCAGAAGTGGATATGCACAGGTTGATCTTGGCACATACCACACACATGGTATAAGTCATGTCTCCATTGCTTGTCTGCTTTGCTTATGGTAGTGCTTTTTCTGACATATCCAAATCTTGTTTGTCGCATCTTTCATGTCAGAAAAATTGGATCAACGAATTTGCATCAGATTTTATCAAAACTTGGCGAAATTTGCAAAGACATGTACTTAAAGTTACAGTGAGTCGTACACAAGTTTATGAGTGGCATAAATCTTTTAAAGATGGCCTTGAAAGTGTTGAGAGTTATGACCAGTCCAAAACCAGCAAAATTGAAGAAAATATCGAACTTGTCTGCATATATGTGCTGCAGAGTTGCCAAATAACTATTTGTGAGTTATCTGAAGACTTACATGTTAGTTTCGGTTCAGTCAATTCTTACAGACAATCTGGGTGTGAGATATGTCTCGGCTAAATGCGTGCCAAAAGTGCTCTCAGCCAACCAGAAACAGGCCTGTGTTTCAGCTGTTCATGACCCCCTTGAATGCGTTGAAAATGACGAAAATTTTTTTAAAAAAATCCTAACCAGTGATTAATAGTATGTTTACGGATATGACCCTAGAACTAAGGCCTAGTATTTGAAGTGGAAGATCCTGATGTCTACCAGACCCAAGAAAGCACGACATAGCCACAGCAATTTCAAGACAATGCTGACTTTTTTTTTTTTTTTTATTACAGTGGAACTGTGCATCATGAATATGCTTCATCAGGTTAGACAATCAAGGAATGCTACTGTGAAATTGTGCAGCATTTGTGAGATGCAGTTTGTTGCAAAAAGGCCAACACTGCATGAGAGTGGTGAGTGGCAACTGCACCATGACAGTGCGCCTGCCAATGCATCACAACTTGAGCACAGTTTCTTGCTAAACACAGCATTCCACAGGTCCAGTCACAACCAGTTCACCTCTATCGCTCCCTGTGACTTTTTCCTATTCCCAAAAATAAAAAACTACTTCAAAAGATTTCAAGATGTTGAGGAGATACAACAGAATGCGACAAGGCAGCTTTACTCCATATCAGAAGATGATTCAAAAAATGCTTCCAGCAGTGGAAACAGTGCTGGACCAAGTGTATTCTTTTGGAAGAGGACTAAATTACAGATCACTAACTCTTATAATTAATGTTTTGTTTTTTTTTTAAATAAGTCCAGTCCAGATAATTTTTGATCACACCTCATATAGGACTTCTTACCTTGCTACAAGGTAGGAATATAAAAGTTTTATCATTAAAAATTTAACACTGAATTACAAATTTTATACAAAATTATATTTTATCATTTTATACATAATTTTCCAGTGCAAAATTTTCCAGCAAAAATATGCACATGCTGACCACCCCCCCCCCCTCCCAAGTACAAATTGTAATTACATATTTGATATATCCTTAATAGAATTAAATTTAACATTAAATAGAATCTTGGGATAATTTAATGCTGTCATATTGCTTTTCAAAAAATAAAATAACTAAAGAAGCTGTGGAGAGGAACAGACAGAACTACAAAAATCAGATTTTTAAGGGGATGCATCTTTCCCATGGCAACATATGCCTGTGAGACCTGGACACTTAACAAAACAGCTGAGAAACACATAAATGCCTTTGAATGTAAATTTCAAATATGGACACGAAAAAAAAAGAACAAATATATCCATACTACAAGAACTTAATATTGAAGAAGGTTGGCTAGTAAAGAGGATTAAAGAGAGAAAGCTTAAATATTTTGGACATATTAAACATCATGAGAATTTAGAGAAGACCATCTTGCAAAGATACATAATGAAGAAAGATAGGAAGACCAAGGCGAAGATGGCTGCAAGACATTTTTGATGATCTGCAAATGGATGCATCAGCACCAGGGTATCTTGCTTTCAACTGAGAGGCCTACAGGAGAGCTGTTAGGGAGGCAAAGTTCTGCAAGAGACATGCAAATGACTGACTGACTGACTGTCATTAAGTATTAACATGGGAATGTGAAGATGTACAAAGGAGTTGAGAAATTTGTCAAAATTTCTGAAGGCCATTTCACAGGAAATGTAGCCAAATATTCATACATTGTACATCCTTTTCATGCCATTAAACGTCACATAGGGCTCACATAGTTGTTTGCCAAGTTTTCCTGTTCTCAGCGAGTCTTTCATCTTCATCAAGGGATATTATGCCCACTAGACTGGCTTCTCTAACAATAGCCAAATATTACATAACTTTTAATCTGGTAATGTTTTTTTTTTTTTTAACCAGTCAGACCATCTGCAACATTTTGAGCTCAAAATTTTGCATGTTCTGTTACAATAAACTGGACAGTAAACTATTTTCCTAATGCTAAAGTTACTGTGAATGTGAGTCAGAGTCACTCTTTGTAACTCTTCAATTCTCTCCTACATCTCTAGATCAGAGTCACTCTTTGTAACTCTTCAATTCTCTCCTACATCTCTAGATCAGACTCACTCTTTGTAATTCTTCAATTCTCTCCTACATCTCTAGATCAGACTCACTCTTTGTAATTCTTCAATTCTCTCCTACATCTCTAGATCAGACTCACTCTTTGTAATTCTTCAATTCTCTCCTACATCTCTAGATCAGACTCACTCTTTGCAACTCTTTAATTCTCTCCTACATCTCTAGATCAGACTCACTCTTTGCAACTCTTCAATTCTCTCCTACATCTCTAGATCAGACTCACTCTTTGCAACTCTTCAGTTTCCTCCTATATCTCTAGAGTGTAATTAGAAAATCATTGTGAAGACATTCAGTTGTCGTGATGTGAGTAACTTTATTCTGTTTCTCTTCCTGATGACAGCTCTTCTTTCAGAGGCAAAAACTATTACAAGTGTTAACAGTCTAACAGGGCTTGATGGCTGATGGTAGCTCAACCACTTAGGAATAGATGTCCTGACAGAGAGCAAGGCACACCACAATACTTACTGAGAACATAATATGTACAGCAAAATCATAAAAATGAACATGATGGCATTAAGTAGTTTGGTAAAATTACATTTTTATATTGCAACTTTGTGAAGTTGCAGCACAAGTAGAACAATAAGGGGGAAAAAAAAGCTGATGTGGATCTATTCAGATGACTCATCCTTCACTGCTGTATACATTCAATATATACTGGTCATTAAAGTTTTGCTTAACCAACGGTCTTGTGAATCGGAGTTAACAAATGCTACAGAATTGGTTCTAAGAAATTACAGTAGGAATTTTCCTCCCACCTGAAAACAATGAAACAAAGTCAGTGCCTGCTATTTTAGTTCTCTGAACACACAAGAAAAGTTTCTACTCGATTACACTCGCAGCATTTGCAAGTGATATCTAGTGTGGCAGAAAGGCAGTCAATGTTGTTCTCCCCTACCATGGCCAGTAAAGAAAAGCGAGACTGCCCGTTTGTGGCAGACAATAAAACATGACATAAGGAAACAAACCAAACATATGAAGCACCAGAAACAGCTGCTGGAGACATCTGACAAAACTGCTTGTTTTATCTTGTAAAATAACAACAAACCACTTTCACACAGTGAAGAAAATATTTTAAAATATGATAGAAATCAAAATAGGAAGAGGAACAATGTGGAAAAAAATAATTCAAGGCCATCAAGAGAGATCATAAGCTTATCTTGACATATTAATGTCACACACACTGACATCAACAAAAATAAAATGTCAGACATGTACTAAAATGTGACAATAACACACATGAGCAACATACTGCTGACCAACGGTAAGCTGCATGTTTAAAGAAATACAATACTGACCAAAACAAATGTGTAGCCACGGTCCTGCACAAACAATAATTCATAAAGTTCATTCACTACACAAACTGCAAGACTTATAATAATGTAAAAAAAAAAATACAACTTTGCTTTCATAATATTTGAAATATAAATCTCATTCTGAGTCATGTGATTGAACATTATACAAACATTTCTGTGTAAGACTAATACTACACTTAAATTGGGGAGACGCTGATAGCTAGTCTTTCTTCTATATTAAATTGCTTTACAAATATGAATGAAATGTTTGTTTTGGTTTTGTTTTTTTTAATCAAATTGCTCTACAGCTGGATTGTAATTTCTCAAGCAATTTGGATTTAAAAAAAAAAAAAAAAAAGATGACCAATATAAATGCTCCCATGTTTTTTGTGTCAGTATTATCTATATAACCTGCATGTTCTGTAAATATGTTTATGTCATATAGAGCATACTCTCAGATGCACAACACATAAACAAACATATATGCAAAATATGAATTGTTCTCACAAAAACATTAAAACATTGTCCTGATGAGTTAGAACAGTAGCAAACTGGTTTTACTACATCAGGAACAATACACTAACTCCCTCCCCCGTCCAGTGTTTCATCAGTCACCCATGGTTTTAAAATATCCAAAAACAAAAAAAAATACTAAAAATTCATAAATTCCACACTTACCCAGCCCTGCCTTTCTTCATAGCTACACTACATCTAAACTGTAAACAATATCAACCCTCACAGTATTGGTATAAATACTGTACAGTGCTTTATATAACCTGTTGTGCTTAACATGGCCCCAAGGTGCAGAAGCAGTATACATGTGCATAATTTTAAAATGAGACTACCGTATGTATGTTAAAACTATTAACAAGGTTCAGTCTACCATATATATGTATGTTAAAACTATTTTAACAAGGTTCAGTATTCACGGTTTCAAGCATCCATAGGAATCTATCCCACGCAGATACAGGATGAATACTGTTGTTCACAATTTCTAGTGAGAAAAATCATATACAATGATAATGTACATAAATAACCATCTGGCTGTCAGTTCTAACTACTAACACATTCATACATGTCAGTGACAACTAATAACACATTCATATATCTCACTATTCCGTTGTCTACAAAATAGGAAACTATGGCACCGTAAACTTCCATAAGTAGTTCTTTGTACTGTACTACCCAGAATTCTTTGATTGAGGGTAAAAAAATAAAACTTATTCTCACAACAGCAAAGATCTTTTATATTTTTCTATGCATTCACCTGCTGTGAAATCAAGCTTTTCTTTTACATGAATACCTGCTCTTCCTTAGCAAACTAACAGCTGTTTGGAGTGCTTCTACCAAGTATGTAGATATCCTTTGCTTTTAACAGGATAGTGATCAATCTTATAGGAAAGGGTTTAACAAATGAATCACTAACACAAGCAAGCACCTGGTTGGATCTGAACCTAAATGCCTCTACTCAGTATGTCTAGGCAGGTGCCTGAAGACCCCAAAATTTTATTCCACTTTTGAGGTTGCATGGCACATAAAATAAATTCAAAGCTTATATGTGTTTTTAACATATAAAACCCCACTAAATTAAAGTCTACATGTTCCTGTGCATTTTTCTCACATACAAGAACCTCACTATATTATATACATGTTTCTCACAGACAGAACATCATTAAAGTCTACAGTTCTTTGTATGTTTCTCACATACAGAACTTCACTAAATTAAAATCTGCATGCTTCTCACATACAGAACTTCACTAAATTAAAATCTGCATGCTTCTCACATACAGAACTTCACTAAATTAAAATCTGCATGCTTCTCACATACAGAACTTCACTAAATTAAAATCTGCATGCTTCTCACATACAGAACTTCACTAAATTAAAATCTGCATGCTTCTTACATACAGAACTTCACTAAATTAAAATCTGCATGTTTCTCACACAGAACCTCACTAAATTGAAGTCTACAGTTTTCTATGTATGTTTCTCACATACAGAACCCTACTGAAGTTGCTATCAACATTATCAGCACCTACTAAATAGTTCATCTCAAATCATCATCTAAAGCCAGCAATTGTTCCACTGTCACAAAACTAGTATTTTCCTCTATAAAAAAGTTGTCTATGAATGGATTTTGCTTAAAAAAAAAAATCCTGTAAAACAGGAATGTTTTACATAATCAACTGGTCACTTCCAACAATTAAAGACAACTGCACCCAACTCTACATTAGCAGACATCTTTTAATGAAGAGTGTCTTTGTCTTTAATAAGTGACTGCTGACAGTTTCCGTTGGCTCAAACTCTGCTTTGTACTCAATACATGGCAAAAATAGAAATGCAAAACATACGCTCATAAGCTTAGAAGAGTTACGAGCTGCAGCTCAATGGCAAATGTAGACTGCTGTTTCAAAACCTGAAAACTATAAAGGATTATTTATTTTTTGTTTAAAATAATTAGGCAGATAAAAAAATACTGAATTTATCATGCATAAAATGTCTCGTATCTGTAATCATAGAAACATCTTAAACAATATCACAGGAATAAATTCAGGGTGACAGAAGTTACCAAGTGACCTCTTTGACTCACAAAACTGTCAGTTTATTCACAAAGCATGCTCTACAATGGTGCATTACACTAATAGTACACACAACTGAATATTCCTTATAACCAGCCATTGTAAACATGCAATAGTACACACATATGTACACTAACAATACATAGTGTGTATGGTTGCTTCTGAATAAGTTCTGTCAATCTGATCATGACCATGACTGTACATTAGAAAGTGATCTTACAATCCAGCAAAAAAAAAAAAAAAATTGTGCTGTGTGAAAACACACCAAAATGACATAAAATTTAATATAAATACACATTTTACAGTGACGGGAACATACACAAGATAACTGACTTACTTTCAACAGGAATTCCTAAACGGTTAAAAAGTGACTCCAAAACAAAAGACATGCCCAACAAAAATGAGTGATTAAAAAGAAGTGGAAATGGACTGGTTAAACATGGAGGAAGTCAACCTTTAGTCTTATGTGAAAGGTGAAGATGTGCAGTACAATACCTGAAATGGCTGAGCAATACTACTGGATCTGCCACAGCTGAAGTAACTACGTCAACTCATTCAAAGTGAAAGATGTGCATTTCAACAGAAACTTGATGCATAAGCTAATGATGCGCATACTTTAATACTTTGATATGGGACTAAATATTATACCATTTTCTGCTGGAAAAGAATGCTGAATAATCAAAGTCCAAAATGTCATAGCAGTCTCATATCCACTGTCATTAGAATGCCATGAGAACAAATGAGAAGGTTTTAATACTAGTCTTAGTTACACATGCAAATGTACAATGACAACTGTAAATCTCATTTATCTATACCAAGTGTACAATGATGACTGTAAATCTCATTTATATATACCAAGTGTACAATGACAACTGTAAATCTCATTTATCTATACCAAGTGCACAATGACTACTGTAAATCTCATTTATCTATACCAAGTGTACAATGACAACTGTAAATCTCAAATTATCCACACCAAGTGTGCAATGACTGCAACTGCATGAGAAAAAAAACATGAGAGAAAAAAGACGAGGCTGCTATTGCAATCTTTTTTTTGTTTCAGCACTTACAGAGACTAGACTGCTAAATATCTGTTGGAATGACTTCAGATCAGTTACATCAATAAAACAAGAAACTAAACAAGACCACGTATCAAACTTTATCAGAAGACGTTGCTGAAACTGCGTCGGCCATGTACTTAGAATGGAGGAAAAATTTATCCTACACCAAGCATTTACGTGGTCACCAGGGGGTAAAAGAAAGCGAGGAAGACCCAAAGACACACTAAGAAGAGTTATCACCAAAGAGTGTTCAACAATGCTCATCAGAAACACCAAAGATCTAAAGCAAGTAGCAAGGAATCATCAGACATGGAGAGCCTTGTCCTCCGCCTCTGGCCCAAGAGGATCAACTAACTTACAGAGACTAAGCTGGTGTCTATTAACAAAGGTCTCAATTCTACCACCTCCATAGCACTGGTGTATTTGAAATCCATCACTGTTGGGTCAGCTGGATCAAGATGACTGTAGGTTATTTTCTGACCTCTCTGCTTTGGATAGAGAAGCCGGTGTCCTCTTCTGCGTTTACAATCAATGTGAGTTGGCATCAGCATGTTTCATTCCAGTACCTGGGCTACATATTACATCTCTTCTTGAGCTGAGAGAAGTTGCTGCTGCTCACACACAAACAAAAATACATCTCTTCTATCCATGACTACTTCAGTCATATTTCTTCAGTGGGTTCATTATTCTTGAATATTCAATATTCACATAGACAAAACCTGGATGAACTAGTGTATATTCTATCTTTAGGGAGGTAGATACTAAGCTGGCAAATGTTACTGGCAACATTTCATCATATAAGAGTGAAGGTCTAATGATGACCTTTTTTATATGCATAAACAAGCAAGACCTCATCATCACAGAGACATAAATCTTCGTATGTATGGCCCTTCAAGTGCTGAAAAGTGTTCTGTATAAGCTGAAATTTTAGAAGCACACAGGACACCAGAAGACAGAGAAGCACGACTGTCAATGTTGTCTGGAACTGTATATAAAGAATGAGCAAAAAAAAACTGAGAGACCAATACTCTGTTTATTTACATGTGAAAACTCTACATTTCCATACCATCACACTAACCTTTGCTGGCTAAGCAGCAGTTCGTAGCACTTCTACTCAGTAGATGAAGCGGCTGCTCAAACACCGATGCGTAATGTGTTTACAGTCACTTATCTTTGTCCATGCACACACATACACCAAAACTTCCAGCAGATTACATTCTATAATATACGTTAATAATACAAAGAGCTTTCATTTGGTCTTATTTATATGAGAAATATAATTTGTGGATACAGAAACAAAACAATATTTAATCTAACATTCTGAAACATTTAATATTTACATATACAACTCCAGTTACACTATACAACAACAGTTCTGCTCTGACATCAAGCTTTGTTCTTCAAAATTATGCGGATTTCCCAATGAACACAATTTCATGAAAAATGTCCAACGACTCAGTTTACAGCTTCCAAGAGATTTGGCACACGCCTGCATTATCCAAACTAGTAGTGCTAATTTTGGTTTGGAAATTTTGTTGTTGTTTAATGTTAACTAAGTGCCACAAAGTGATATTACACATCATGTTAAGCTTGAATTTTTTGTATTCAGTGTACAGGACTAGGAAAAGTCAATGCACAGACACAAGCATACAATTCAAAGTGGGAGAAACTGACAAATGAACCAGAAATTCTGAATAGAATCACTGCTCAATGATTCAACCTTTATATATTCTCCTCCCCCTCCCAAAAAAAAGGGTGGGGGTGGGTGGAGGGATAATTTCTATTTTTATGTATGCTTCCTTATTCAATGAATCATTTGTACAGTGCATGTATCAAATTCTGTATATTTTTAGTCATCAAAAGACATACCATGACAAAGTTTTTGTCTTTTCAGCAACTCCATAGTATGCCTCATCTCATAAATGAAACTGATTCATTTACCCCTTCCTCTATTCTGACCAAATGTTGATTCCAATTCAAAGCCATTCTTATTTTTTAAAAATGATTTACATATGCATAAAATCAGTGTTGTTTTGAATATTAAGGACAACACAGCAGACAGTTTCATTTAAAATCAATATTTATTATAGAGCAGCCACTACCTCTGTCTCTGTAATTCAAGTGCTAACAGGCCTGCCTAAGATATTCAAATGTGCTGCTTTCACAGTCTTCAGTTTTCCTAATTTTATGAAACTTTTACAAGTCCACACACACACACACATGCACCATGCACTACTTAGATCCATGATTGCCATCAAAGTCATCTTTATCGTCTTTATATGGATCCTCCATATCGTCCTCATCATCCCAGAGCAGCCGCCCATACTTGCTGTGCTCTGACCAACTCAGCTTATTACTCTTTTGAATCCAGCAACCCACGGCAATGAAAATTATAACTAAAACAACAAACACGGTCGCTGCAATTATCATCAAATTTCTTGTGTTATAATTTTCATGAACACAAGAATGATTATGTAACACAAGACCGCTAGCGCAGGATGTGCAGAAAGTCTGGCTGCCGGAGCATTCTTTACAACTGTAGTGACAAGGAAGGCAGTGATTGGTACCTGGCGAGTAAAATAAACTTGTCAGTATAACTAAGATAATATAAGTATATAAGAAACATAAGTATAACAAGAATAATGTAAGTATAACAGAATTATATAAGTATAACAAGAATAATGTAAATATACATGAAAAATATAATATGAATAATTTAAGTATACATGAAATGTAAGTATAATTTGAATAATGTTAAGTATACATGAAAAACATAATTAAACATGAAAAATTTAAGTATAAAATGAATAATGTTAAGTGTAACATCAGTAAAAAAGTATACATTCATAAACAACACTGGATGACAAAAAAAAAGATACCAATGACACAGACAAGCGGGTAACTTAAGAGATGAAGATATGCACAGTGATGAAAGCAAACACTCAAGCCAACTCAAACTGGAAAATGAAACATGGCCATGATATGATGAAGTATGTATTCTACATTTTTTGAAAATTTTTTAAAAAAAGTTCTTTCACAAGTAACATTTATAACATAAATATGTATTTCATTATACAACAACAATTATCATTCACTAATGTTGTGTCATGACATGCAACATAAAGACAAAACAGTATGTGGAAATATCAAGTAAAAATGCTAGACTGACAGAAGAAAATATTGCTCATGTAATGGGCAACTTAGGGGGCAACTGGTGCAGAAAACATTGTGTTACATAATTTCAGAACTAAAATGATTACCGTGTTATATCTTACATCCTTCCTGTGCCGTTAAACGTCACATAGGGTTCGCATAGTTGTTTGCCAAGTTTTCCTGTTCTTGGCGAGTCTTTCAAATTCATCAAGGGATGTTATGCACACTAAACTGACTTCTCTTAACAATGTCCTCTTTAGAGTTTCACGTGGTCTACCTCGCTTTCTTCGGCCTGTTGTGCTCCACTTGATAGCTTGTTTTGGTATTCTCTGATTGTTTCTTCTCATCACATGGCCTACATATGTCCATCTTCTTTTTCTGATCACCCATGAGACAGGTTGTTTGCTCATCTGTCTTATCTCTGTATTGTTCTTAAATTCATTCCATTTTATACCAAGTATTTTCCTGAGGCATTTCCATGCTATATAATTCCTACTAATAAGGGTCAACACCGTATTACATAAATCTCATTAAAAGAAGCAGAACTTTGTCTTTGGAAAATATGAAGGACACAGGAACAATGCAGGGTATGAAGACACACAACATGACTGAATGGGCAGACACAAGAATAATCTCAGAACACAGCTTTGAGAAATGTGAGGGACCTGAGAAATCATTTGAATCAATGACTGATTCTCTTGCATAAGCTGATATGTTCAAATTAATTGACATCATTTTTAATGTTAAAAAAAAAATCCTCTTCTTATGTGGGTAGGACTTGCTGTATTGGTTGTGAAGCAGTCTCTCTGTCAGTTTCATTCTGAGGGCATCAGATGTCTACTGAATGGTCTTCACTCTCCAGCTGACTCAGCTGGAAGAAAGGGTACTCAGCACTCTATGTTGAGGACAAACTGCCTCTTTAAGACAGAGAAATCTACCCTTCATCATATATACTGTGATGGTTATGTTTGGGTAAGCCTTGTGGTTTACCAGTACTAGGCCAATATCTAATTGACCATCTCTTCTTGGTCCAGGTGGGTAATATTTAGTTTGCTCATATAAGAGATTCAGCAGAATACCCTAATGCATACAATCCTATACCAAAATCCTACTGAAGTCCAGAGAAAACATGGGGTTTTCAATTTTGCTCTAAAATATTATTTGCCACAGTATATGTGCATCTCAAATGCCAGTGAATCTTAAATGACAGGAAATAAAGTACTTTGTTTTTGCTAAATATTTGAATGTTATTATAACACACACTAATGCTACCTGAGTACTGAATCAAATGAACTCTCTGGACATCAACACTCTAAACAGACAAAATCATTGGATGATTCTGTTTTGAAATTCTTCTAATTTTTGTTTATAAACAGACTTCTAAAAAAACTTGCTTTTGACTGTGTACAGACTTATCATGTCCAAACTTAGATGAAAGGCTAACTTTATTTAGAAGTTTTCATCCCCATGCCATTCTATACATCAAAGCTCCTACTATATCTAAGAGATATCTAATCTGTCATTGTTCCACAACGTTCATCAAAGGTTATTCTGTCAAGACAACACAACACAATGTTTATGAAATATTCTGCCAAGACAAGTCAACAAAATGATCATCAAAGGTTATTCTGTCATGCCAAAGCAACAAAAGTTCATTGAAAGTTATTCTATCAAGACAAGAGAACAAAATGTTTATCAAAGGTAATTCAGTAAATGAAGACAACACAATGTTACTAATGCTACATTCCCTATACCTCTATCTACGCATGCAAAAAATTAACAAGGACCTCATTACTTACAATTATCTGCTTTATTTTTTTTAAACTGAACAGTTTTTTACTAACTGCAAAACTATGCTATTATAAAAGAAATACAAAATGCAAATACAGGTTACACAAGATCTAAGTATAAAAAAGTAACATACAAATAGTTTTTTGGTATAAGTATAAAACTAAATCTATAAATATATACACAGCAACTCCAGTAAAGCTGCAATGACATAAAGGTGCAAACCAAAACATTACAACTGTGTACTCACTAATTAATAAAGCTGTTCCTACTTCTGTTTTAAATAGTCTTAATATAAATATTAAAAAGGAAACTGACATTTCATGGGAGGGACAATCAAATGAAAGTTAGAAAATGTGAACAAACTTTACAAATTAAAAGACAGAAATCTCTTAGTGGTATCATATGGTCCGAGATGTCAGCAAGCAGACAGTACCACCACTACTAAGAAGTGACTTGAAAACACTGCATATCAAGACGATGACTGTTGCAAAAATACTCCAAGGAAGAAGTGACTTCTGTCATCTGATTCTTGCCCGCCAAAGGTCTGAACCACTCTGACATGAATCATGAAATATCTGTGGTGTGCAGCATCAAGTGCATGTTAAGGCCCAAGTCAATAACTGGGTTACTAAGTTACGAGCAGCCAAATTAGCCATGTTGAATGTAAAGATAGATCTTGGAAAAGATTTGCAAAAGCTACATACAAAGAACTAGACAATAAATTAAAAAGTTCAGCTAGAAGGGATAAAAGAGAATACTTAATATGGCGAAAGAAGCAAAAGCAGGAGACAGTAAAACTCTATATAACATACAAAAGAGGCTAAAAGGTACTATTACATCCAAAGAAAGACCAATCTTTAGCAAAACTGGCACCCTATTAACATAAAGTAAAGACCAAAAGCAAAGATTAGCTGAACACTTCCAAGAAATACTTAATCGACCACACCCTAAAGAACTGATAAACTTTGAAACCGACTTATCAGTCCTACAACTAAATGTCAACCTAGACAAAATTACACTGAATGAAATTAAAACATCAGTGAATTTAATGGCTAACAACAAAGCTGCAGATGAAGATGAAATAACAGCCAAAATGTTAAAAACTATTAACAGTGACAACATGAACCAACTGCAGAGAATGTTTAATAAATCTGAAAGAAGAAAAGGTTAAAATGCCAAAAAAAGGCAACCTTAGCGACTTCAATAATTGGAGAGAGTTAACCTTACTATCGGTAGTTTCAAAAGTATTTTGCAAAGTCATTCTGAATAGACTTAAAGATATAGTGGATGCTGCAATGAGAGAAGAACAAGCAGGATTTCGAAAAGGGAGGCTGAGACCAGATCTTTACTTTAAGAATAATACTTGAAGAGTATAATATTGAAAAGCAAAACCATTAATCCTGAACTTCATAGACTTAAAAAAAAGGCATTTGATAGCATACACAGAGATTCACTGTGGAAAATTTTTAGACTATAAGGAATATTTCTTTTAAGAAGACTGTCTTGGAAGGGTACATAATGGGAAAAAGAAAGAAAAGATCACCAAGACAAAGATGACTGCAAAATATCGTTGATAATCTGCAAATCGATGCATCAGCAGCATGGCATCTTGCTTACAACCGAGAGGCCTACAGGAGAGCTGTTAGGGAAGCAAAGTTCTGCAAGGGACACGCAAATGACTGACTGAGAGAATACCATCTAAAACTGTCAACATCATTAAGGATCTCTACAATGGATATGTTTGTGCAATCAACACAGAAGAAGGAATGAGCAAAGGGTTCCAGATTGAAACAGGAATGAAACAAGGATGTGCATTATCTCCCTTGGTTTTTGGAATTGCAAAGATTTTATAATGAAAAAATGCTGTACAGGTAAAATGGGCACTGATTAGGTACATGGGACCCAACTAGAATATCTTGATTTTGCAGATGACATAACTCTTATCAGTGACAATGTGAATTTGATGCAAGAAAAAACAGATACACTGTCTACACTGGCTAGGAAAATAGGGCTTGAAATTAAAAAACAAAAAACAAAAATAATGAAACTTCCCATTAATCAAGAAGGAAAAACATATGTAGAAGGAACAGCTGTTGAAGAAGTACATCAATTTGCATACACTGGCAATTACATAAACTAGGATGGTGACACCAGAAAGAAAGTTAGAATTGCAAAAGCAGTAATGACCTTCATGAATCTTGAGAACATATGGAATTCAAAAGTTATAAGAACAAAAACCAAGTTAAGATTATTACCAAGTTAAGATTATTCAAATGAAATGTAATATTTTGCATCGCATTTTGCATCATGTGAAAGCTGGAAAACAACTTAAGAAATAAACAATAAATTAGACCCTTTTGAGAACAAATGCTTATGGAAAATGCTCTGTATAAAGTGGAATGAATTCAAGAATAACACAGAGATAAGGCAGATGAGCGAACAACAACCTGTCTCGTGAGCGATAAGAAAAAAGGATATGACCATATGATGGTCATGTGATGAGAAGAAACAGTCAGAGAATCCCAAAACAAGCTATCAAGTAGAAGACAACAGGTCAAAGAAAAAGAGATCGACCACATGAAACATTGTTAAAAGAGGCCAAATTAGTCGGCATAAAATCCCTTGATGAGGTTGAACAGCTCACCAAAAACAGGAAAACTTGGTGAACTACCATGTGAACCCTATGTGATGTTTAATGCCACGGGAAGGATGTAAGAAGAAGTTCAAGATAGGCATAACAAGCATACACAATGGCAACAATTTTAGGGAAGTACATATGGTGGTGATTCTTGCCAAAAATCAGGATATGGATGTTCTCATACAAAATAATCACCATATCAGCATCACAGAAATTGCTGCAGAACTGTCCAATCAGTTATGGCTTGTGTTCAACACTATTCATGATGAAATGACATACTGAAAAGTTCTTGCAGGATAGGAGCCACATATCTTGACACCTGAATAAGTGTTTTGGTGTGTGAACTGAGTCACAGTGCTTTGAAGAGGTGGCCCAAACATTTTTGGACAAGATAATCATGGTGGATGAATTTTAAAAAAACAGGGATGTTATTTTTCCTGTACTAAATAAAAATTTTAATTCACATTTTCTAACTTTCATTTGATTCACTGTCATATATTTCCAATGAGAAATGAATAGTATAGAAATTTATTATGGCACTATTTTTGAAAAAAAAGATACAATTTTTAAAAAAAATACAATTGCTTCAGGAAACTGCTGTCACTTTATTTTTATAAATTTAACAGGGTCATCATGAACGCACGAATCTCTTCCAATAATAGTTCAGTTTATTTTCTGCCAATACTGAGCATAACACCAATTAACAACATATTTATGTTTTTAATACATGTTAGTATTTCAGAAAACTTTCATATGTTTTTAGTTTAAAAAAACAGCACATTTCATGTTTTTAGTTCTAAAATAACCTAAAAAAAGCCACAGGATTTTTAAAGTCAAAAACGTTCCGCCTTGAACTATATCATACCAAGCAGTGAAGGAAAATAAGTTTAGGTTTGCAAAAATACTTTGTTTCCATCCTACAAAAATGTTAACTTGCAAGATGCTATCATTAACTACATCATTCTTACACAACACATTAGCTCTTAGTTTACAATCATTTGTTGGTTTTGAAAAACAAATGTAAAATAAAAACACTGTTTGTCCTTGGAACTGTTAACTTAAAAATAAGCATAAAATTATTTTTCAAAACAAAAAAATATGCAGATATGTTCATTTTCAAACTTTTTATATTAGATTTTTTTTTCACTGGTCTATCAGTCAGCTGAGAAGCTAAACAAACTAGTTAGAACATGGGTGCAAATACAAGCAGTGCAACAAAAGCTCAAAACAAAGCAATCAAATCATGAGGTAGCAGTGTGCTAAAGCAAAGCTGTAATCAGGTTTTACACATTGCAAGCAAATCATAAAATGAAAATGGATTAGCATGTAAGCAAAAATCAAAAGCTGAATTTGATTCACAAGCATCATGGAGCGCTAAAATCAACGACTGAAAATAACTGGACGTGACCAGTTGAGTTTTCCATGGGTAAACACTGTGAAGCGTACTGGACATTGCGTAAGGTAACTCAGGCGCCGCCGAGACTGGTAGGTTACAATTGTTAAACAAGAAAGGAACTTCCATTGTGAAAGGATGTTCATGACCTGAACTCGGATGAATGTGGATGGGATCACCACCGTCAGGGGGGTACTCAGTGGGGTGAGGCAAGCAACCAGCACAGCAATCAAACAAATGAAAACAGCCATGACAACAAATGTGATCAGCAAAATTATATTGAGCAGGCATGCTGTCTGTGACAACTGTACTACAAAAGCCATAATGTTTTGGGCTTCCATGCTGTGGCTTACTTAGAAAAAACCCTGCCAGGCACTCAACAGAGCAGACATGGTGATTGTCTTTGAGCTGCTGAAACATGTGGCCTGTTGGACAGGTCAGGCACTGTGTGAGCATAGGACCACTACAGGTGGCACAACTCATCTCACAAGGTAGGCACATCTTGTTCTCCTTGTAAAACCCAACAGGACACTCTGTCACACACATGCTGTAGGATGAAAGATTTGAGATGGATGAAATACTGAAATCAAATCTGTTAAAAAAAAAAAAATATATATATATATATATATAAGCACTGAAAAGACCACTGCTGTGAAGTCTGCATTTTACTTCAATAATTAAACCACTTTGAGAATACTGATCACAAACAGCTGAAAGAAAGTTACTTTAGGCTAATGATCCCCAATCAGCAATATATAAATGCTAACTTTCAAGCAGACTATTCAACTAAGGACATTCATTATAGAAACTTAGTATTTTCATACACAAAACTGAGTATTCAGAAAAAAGAATTTAACAAAACAATAAAATCAGCAGGCATATGGGAATCTCACATCAGAATATCAAAGTGTGCACCTCTGAAAGTATGGTGCAGAAAACTGTAAAGACCAAGTAGAACAAGAGGAAATAAAGAAAAAAGGATAGTTTTGCTGCAAACAGTCAGTGGAGCAACAGATGCTGAGAATTAAAATATAAATAGCAAAAGAAAAAAAAATGCAATGTCAGAGATCACAATACAATAATAAAAGACATTAAGAATGTTAGAAATAACTGATTCTGTATGGAAAATTATGACTCTATAATCCCTTTGATATTCAACAGTGTCAGAAGTCAAATCCGTCTTCACCATCAGGTTTAGCAAAACATACGTTTTTCAAGCTCCACAACAAAGCCTTTTGTGGTTTTTCAAAAATGAAAGCTCAGAAAAGATGTTTGTTAACACTTCGATGTATACCACCAAAGAGTGTCTATCTCCTCCGAAAATGAAAGCTCTGAAAGGATGTTTTTGTTAAAACATGGATGTATAACACCAAAGAGTGTCTATCTCCTCAGAAAAATATAACAAGAAAAACTCCAGTTGAAAAAAAAAAAGTGCGGTCTGTAAAAACTGCACGCACAACTTACACAGACCAAGTCAATAAAGATTTCCACTGCAGCTCAATAAAACATAGAGGAAAAGAAATTTCCAAAGAAGGTTGCAACAAATACTCTGGATAAAAAGGAAAACAAACAATTAACTTCTCAAAGAAGTTTCAGAACAAAGGAAACAAGTTAAAATTATCAGAAAAAAGACAGTCAAAATTTCTTGGACATGTCATAAGAAGACAGAAGTGAAAGAACTTAGTAACGGCTGGAAAACTCAAGGGAAGAAGGAGAGGAAGGCTAAGAGAAAAACATCTCAGCGGACTGACTAACTGGCATAGAAAAAGAGAGCCTTTAAATTGACTGGAAACACCAATGACTGCATAAGACACAGAAGCAAGAACACCAACGCTATCCAGAATGGCGCATAATAGCAATATCAATAATAATAATATGATAAAAAAAACTTGCCTGGAAGGCCCAACACGATAATTTTTGCATTCTAGACAGTCCTTAGGTGTTGGTCCTGTACAAGTTCCAGCGCACTCACTGTGACACAACTGTTGACAAGGAAAACAAATATAAAAAAAAAGGATATATACCAACACCATACTCATGTCCACTTCAAAGCCAAAGTGCCTCTAGATCAAGAAGTACACTAAAAGGATTAGTAACAAGGCAGATAAATAGGACTGTATATGTGTCACGAATGACAGCCCCTGGATATACGTGTAATGAGGGTTATTTTATGATTATAATGGTTCATAGATTTTAAATCACCACTCATTAAAAAAAAAAATTCTTTGTAACACTGTTGTGTACAATTTTATGCTTTCATTTAATAATGTTTCATACATCATGAAAGATATTCCTCGCAACCCATTTATCTGTGCAGCACTGTGTACCCCTGCTAGAACTGTCTAATTTAATAACCAGTTTAGGTAACATTAGGCGGTGAAGACACCTGTCTGATGAGTCAACCCATAGCTGATATGCTAGCATCTAGGTTAGTGAACCACAGATGACCAAGACCCTGTCCCACCTCTCTGTGGTACCTCCATAACAGCCCTGGCCTGCTAACAGGGCAGGGATCACCACAGTCTCCATGGTGATGGTGTCTGCTAAAGAAGCATTGCACAACCCCTGCTTTTTTAGGTGCGCCCTGGGACTGAAAAAATAGCTGCCATAACCCGCTCTCAGGCTGATACGATGCTGTGTGTCACCACCTTCACAGCAGTGGCTGCAAATAACACCAGCTAACAGTTACAGGGAGTTCATACAAGTACAAATACAAGCAAGTGTAACATTAATAACTGAATGAACTGTGAAACACAATCAGTTAACAGCTATAAGTGAGCTTTTGAAAAAAAAAAAAAAAATTTTAAACCACATCACAGTGTAAATAAAATGAAACACTCACTGATTCTGTCGATAATGTTATCTTTAAAATATACCGTTCAAAAAAAGAAATGCAACAAATATGATGTTCTGATTTAAACTGAAGTTTGCTTATTAGACAAGTGCAAATTGCCTGAAACGTTCACTTGGACATCAACTTCATGTGGTGACCTGAATTGTACTCAGCACATAATTCATGTGAACAGAAAAGTGACACTAGTCAAAACAGTGTTTTTGACAATAAGTTATGACAGGTTCACAAGAATCCCATGAAACTTACTGAACACAAAACTCACTGACCATGTTATTGAATACCTATAAAAGACTGACGCTCCTTGAATCAATTCATCTGTATGGCTCATCTCACTACAAAATGACGATTCATCATCACTGGATGTTTACAGACTGGAGAGTCACAAACTGTAGTGGCCAGACATTTTAATGTGGTTAGAAGCACCATTAGTCGCCCTTGGAGACAATTTCAAGAAACTGGCTCAGCTGCAAACCGGCAGCATAGTGGAAGACCCATAGTCACAACTCCTGCTGAAGACCGCTTCATACGGCTGCGTCACCTCAGGAATTGATTTGCATCTGCATCCTCAACAGTCCAGTCAATGACAGCAGCTCGTCAAATTTCAGATCAGTCAGAAACGCTGGTCTTTGGGCTAGAAGACCCTACAGAGGTCCTTTTCTTATGGACCGGCATTGCCAGAACTGACTGCAGCGGGCAAACCAGAATCATCAATGAACCGTTGCAAATTATTGGAGAAGGGTTTGGTTCAGTGATGAATCATTCTTTCTGCTCCAGCAACATGATAGAAGGAGAAGAGTTTATCACAGAGTCCATGAGCGCTACGCGCAGAACTGCGTGGAAGAGGCTCTTCCACATGGTGGTAAAGGTGTACTGGTGTGGGGGACAATCAACTTCATGGAAAGAAGTGGCCTGGTGTGAACTGACGTCGCCTGAATGCCCAACAATATGTCACTGAAATTCTTTGTCCTCATGTCCTTCCACTTCTGGCTGCACCGAGTTCGATTTTCAGCAGGATAACGATTGACCTCATGTGGCACAACTCACCAACCAGTTCTTTGCTGACAACAATGTCCAGACCATTCCGTAGCCATCCATGTCATCAGACATGAACCCAATAGAACACTTATGGGATGAACTCAACAGACAAGTCCGCCAGCGAGACATGGTGTCAACCAATCTCCAACAGTTGTCTCTTGCACTGTGGGGAGAGTGGGCAACCATCCCACAACAACAGATCCAACGGCTAATCAGATCGATGTCAACGAGACGTCGTTCTCTGATACAGGCCAGAGGAGGCCATACACCTTACTGAAACGGAGGCCTCAGTCGCAAAGAATAAAAGTGTAAACCAAATTTAATGAACATCATTTCATTGTTAAAGTCTTAAAGTTTCTTCATGCCAAGATTGAAACATTAATTCCGTTAAATAAAATTTTGATACAAGTTTCAAATTTGGTGTCCATTACAACTACAGTGGTGTTGCGTTTCTTTTCTTGAACGGTATAATATAACAATGAAAAATGATTCTCTGACCATTAAATCTTCAGCCTACTGCTTAAGTTAACGAGTTTATTTACACCGGTTGGTTCAAGAGATGGTCACATATCTAGACACAGAAAATAAAATGTTCATCAGAGACAACAGTAGCTGAGGATGCTAAATATTTTCTAGCCAACTTAGCCAGAACTGGATATTTTGTCCTTCTGCCACAGTAATGGATCAAAGTGTCAATCTGTTGCTTAAGTCTGAATTGCTCGGTAACTGTTTTCACGGAAGCACTGATGACTCATTTTCAGAGAATGATGACAGTTCATGCATTCACCTTTTCTTGTTTTTTGGTGTGTTTGTGTGGTGGCAGTGGTGTGAATTTTTTTTTTTAATGCGTATTGATGATTATCATCAAGCTGGTCAGAATTTTCTAGAAGAACTTGTAGTTCTTATTACCAGCCTCATTTTACTTTTGTCCCTTCACAAGCATTTAAGATTTCTGAAAGGCACATCCAGTGCAGTCACAATTATCAACCATGAATGCTTAAGGTTTAGTCAAAAAATGTATCTCTGAAACGTGCTGGCAGGGTCATCATCAGATATCCTGAATTCTCAGAGACAAAGCACTGGAAATAACACTGAGCAGGAAACATACTGACCCACTCAGTAATTCTGTATCACTGCAACAAGGATCAAAAATGGGAAAGATGAGAGAGAAAGTAGGTGACCTAGCAAAGCTCACCCTGGTGATCACTTACTGGATTTGATTCATTTAGCAATGCTTCATTAAGTGAACAAAGTGTGAAGTGTGGTCAAATTAATGTGACTTACTTAACACATGCATAGCATTAAAAAATGTTATGGTAGAAATTTTGAACACACTAATCGCATGCATAAATGGCAGTTAGTCAGCAGCCCTAAATTAAATTAACAAAACAATTTTCATCTAAACCATTTATCACTTTACAATTCCAAATGGATTTTGTCAGAATACAGAGTAAAATGAATGCATTTAACTTTGTTAAACTACAACAGCATTTTAAAAACTTATCTTATCTTATATCCTTCCCGTGCCGTTAAACGTCACATAGGGCTCGCAAAGTAGTTCGCCAATTTTATATTTATTAAAAACTACAGTATATTAAAAACTACAGCATATTAAACAGCATATTAAAAACTACAACAGCATATTAAAAACTACAACAGCATATTAAACAGCATATTAAAAACTACAGCACTGTGTTCATAACAATAGTACTGTACCCTTAAAAGTTGACTGCAGCCTTACGTGAAGCAAAAACTTCAAAGAAATTCTCTCTAAAATCTCCTTCCTATGATGTGTTTAGTGTTCTAGTTCCAAAGGAATTCTTGATTTCTAGGTCACATTTCTTTCTGCTGTAGGACTTTTATCTATCCAGGATTGCCATCTTCAGATTATCTTTTTTCACTCTGCAATTCCATGGATGTCACATTGATGGATAGTGCAGTTTACTCTCACAAACCACCTTTACAATGTTACATCCCTGTTCTTTCCTGCTAGTACCAGTTTCCTTGTGAGATAAACTGTTCAGAGGTTAGCATTGTTCTTTGCTGCTAATAGTGGCCCCTAGGTAAGTGAGAATGTTCTTAAATCAGTGTTAATCTTTGCTCATTACTGGTCCTTGTGTAAGCAAAGATGTTCTGGGGTTAGCATTGTTCTCTGTTCTGCTAATATTGGTCCTTGTGTATGTGAAGATGTTACAGGACTAGCCTTGTTCTATATAAGATAAGATGTTCTTGGGTGAAGCTTGAAAAATATATTTTTACTTTTGTTCTCCTCACAGAGATTCAGTTAGCCTGAGACACGCCTGGTAACAGATGCAGTTTGCCAAACTCAGCAGCTAAAAATCTGCAAGCAATTACCCAGTTTAACAGTTCATAAAAACCAGTTATCTGTTAACAGAAAAAAAAAATGTGAAAAGTAGATTTCTTAGAGACCTAACAAATTTAAACAAAGTGCACAGAAGACATGAGAAGAAAATAGTTACACTTAAACAAGTGTGAGCTGAATCTGTATCTATGCTGGATGAGATTCCTAAATAAATGTATTTTCACACTTTGATCTGCTGAAGCTGCAACATTTTCTACTCTTTCCTACAAGAAAACCACAGCTCATGCACAATGTGATGAAAACAGGATAAAAGCAAAAATGTTTTAAAAAATGTCAAACTGCTACAGGAATTCTCTAGACTCTTTCAGAACGCTAATGAACAAGGAAATCTTAAACTATGATAAAGAGATTCCTGCAAAAAAAAAAAAATGATGAATATCTTGTCTCTGAACACGAACCTAAAACAATACACAGTCTCTTTACATAAACAAATCTTCCTATAATGTCTCTGACATTTTTTTTTTTTATCTGCTTATATGAGTTTATTCACAACCACTTCTTTAATGTCTGTGATGGCATACAACATATAAGTTTATTCACAAGTACTTCTTTAATGTCTCTGATGGCATACAACATATGTATTTGGAATAATTATTTCTCACACAAAAACACAAATCCTAGAATGTCACTTACGATATCTCTTTTTTTCAAACATATCAATGAGAAAGCAGAAAACACATATAAAAGGAGAGATGCAGAAAACTATGTCTCAACAAATTCTCATTCTGTCTTAAAACAGCCTGTTCAGTCTGTAGTTTCTGTACACAGATTATTATGATGTCATCGGTCTCCGCTGTGTACTTATTTATATTCATGTTCTGCTGCTGTCACTTAAAAAAGTAATTTTCAGAAATCTTAGTTTATTCTGCTGTCTCCCACTTCTAGAAGAACACTACCAAAGTTCTACTGATTTCCTGCTTAAAAATGGTTTTGTTGCTGGAGGAAAAGACGAGTGATGAAACCTATACTTTCACAGATATAACACGCAGAAGTATATAATGCACATATAATGAAAAACAACTTTCCTGTAAAAATAACCATGTGAAGCACACACACTCATATAATGTGCAAATGTGTAGTGGTCCTGATTTTCAGATAAAAATATAAGCTCACATGTTAAGACGGCAATTGTATGGTGATTGTCATGCCTCATTCATGTAATTTATTTTTTCAAAAAAGGTATTACAAAATTACTTCTGCTAAGAGCATTTTCCCGCGTCTCATTAACAGTTTTTACTTAGTCCCTTTTTATGGTTTAAAGAGTTTACATATGCTTCTTACAATATTTATTGCATTTTGTGTGCTCTTTATATTTTATGACTATCAGATTTTATCCATGATATGATATTTAGTAACTAGTGGATTTTACCTGTGCTCGTTATGAGATATTATCTCTCTCTCTGAACCTTAAGTGCCCAGGGCACATGGGGCTTCCGCAAGGGTTTTCCACAAATGCCTGTCCTTTGCCTTTTTTTCTGCTCTTGCCCAGGTGAGCCCTCTATTGCTCAACATCCTTTCTGTTGTTCTTCTCCATGTCTCTTTTGGTCTACACTTACTTCTGCTCCCCTGTGGTGTCCATCTTAGTGCTATTTTTGGTAGTGAGTTGTCAGTCATTCGGAGCACATGTCCCAACCATCGCCATCGTCTTTCCTCAATAATTGTTGTCAGTGGTTTCATCTGCATTTCTGCTAATAAGATGTTATTTCTTATGGTGTTTGGCCAAAATATTTTTCTAATTCTTCGTAAACATTTAGTCTGGAAAGAATTCAACTTGTTTTCTATGGTTTTGGTGATTTTCCAGCATTCACTTCCATAGAGTAGTACACTTAGAACATTACTCTTGAATATCCTGATTTTTATATTTATGCTTAGTTTATTTGATTTCCATATATTCTGCAGCATTGCAAAAGCCTGGTTTGCTCTAGTAAGTCTGCTGTTGATGTCCTCTGTGCTGTCTCCATTTTCTACTACTCTGCTGCCAAGGTATACAAATTCTTTGACCTCCTCCACTAACTTGTTATCTACTCTGAGTACATTTCTGTTGTTCACATTTTGCTTCATTAACTTTGTCTTTCCTACATTGATCTTTAGTCCTATGTTGTTTGCATTCTGAGTTAGCTTGTTTATTTTATCTTGCATATCTTTGTGACTGCTTGATAATAGACAAATGTCGTCCGCAAAGTCAAGGTCCTCCAGCACTGTGTCAAGGGTCCATTGTAATCCTCTACGTTTGTCTGATGTTGCCTCCTTCATTAACCAGTCTACTGCCAAGATAAATAATGTTGGTGATAGTACACATCCCTGTTTCACTCCTGTTTGTACCCTAAAGCTGCTGGAGGTATGTTCTCCACAGATAACTTTGCACTGAAAACCCTCGTATAGGGCTTTGATTACATTTACTATTTTATGGGGGAGGCCATGCCATCTTAGGATTTTCCACAGTGCATCTCTGTTGACACTGTCAAAGGCTTTCTCAAAATCTATGAATAATGCATATGTTGTACTATGCCACTCATTTGCCTGTTCTAATATTTGTCTAAGTACAAATATGTGGTCTATGCATGATCTTCCTTTCCTAAATCCTGCCTGCTCTTTCCGAAGTTTTTCCTCAAGTGTTGGTACAATTCTGTTGATGATTATTCTGCAAAATACTTTACTGGTGAGTGGCAGTAGGGTAATGCCTCTCCAGTTTCCGCAATCTCTGAGGTCACCCTTCTTTGGTAGTTTTACTATAAGACCAGTTTTTCACTCCTCTGGGGCTTTTTCTAAATCCCAAATTTGTTGTAATATCTGGCAAAGTTGTTTTGGTGTTTCTATTTCTTCTGCTTTCAACATCTCAGCAGTCACTTCATCTTCACCTGGTGCCCTGTCTGATTTTAGCTTCTTTATCGCCTCCTTTACTTCATTTATTGTTATTGGTCCTGTATTGATGTTTAGTTCCGTTTTTGCTTCAGGTATGTCTATTGTTTGTGCTCCTTGTGTTCTGTTTAGTAGGGTATTAAAGTGTTCCCTCCATCTTTCAATTTTTTCTCTTT
The DNA here is from genome assembly GCA_009760885.1 of Achatina immaculata. Taxonomy (NCBI): domain Eukaryota; kingdom Metazoa; phylum Mollusca; class Gastropoda; order Stylommatophora; family Achatinidae; genus Lissachatina; species Lissachatina immaculata. Next base: position 44,579,730 of record CM019717.1, on the reverse strand, counting down.
CTCCACTGACCAGTTGTCCATTTTGTGTTCTTACTGCACTTTCACATCTTGCGTTGAAGTTACCTGTCATCTGCTTTGTGATTTTATATATGGTTTTCATGTCATTTGTATATGCTGCTTTCTCTGCTGTTTCTGCTAAGTTGTCATAATATTGACGTTTATCTTGACGGCATGATTCCTTCACTTCTTTGTCTTTTTGTGCATAATTACTTAAAACTCGTTCTTTAAGCCGTTGTGATTTGGTGTTCAGTAATTTTCCCTTGATTTCTTTTCTTTGCTCTATCTTTTCCCATGTGGTCTCGCTTATCCATTCCTCTTTTCTCCTTTTCCGATATCCCAGCACCTCTTTTGCTGTTTCCTGTAGTGTTTTATTGAACTCTAATATGGACATTTCTGCTTCGTCTTGTAGGACACTGAAGCGGTTCTTAAGTACTATTGAGAATTCATTTCTTGTTTGCTGGTCAATCAGTTTTCTTGTATCAAAATGTAACTTTCTGTGTTCTCCGATTTTGGCTTTCCTTAATTTTAGTTTTATTTTTGCTACCAGAAGGTTGTGATCACTTCCTACATCTGCTCCTTTCCTTACTCGCACATCTTGTAGTGACCGTTTCCACTTGTTGTTAATTAGTATGTGATCAATTTGGTTTTCTGTGGTTTTATCTGGTGACCTCCAAGTCACCTTATGGATGTTTTTGTGTTGGAAAATTGTCCCTCCGATGGTCATCATGTTTTCTTCACAGAAACTGCACAGTCTTTCTCCATTTTCATTTATTTCTCCGATTCCTTCTCTTCCCATGATTCTTCTTCTATCTTCATTTCCTTCACCTACTTTTGCATTGAATTCGCCCAAGATGAGTAGCATATCATGCTTGGGTATTGTTTCTACTGTTGCTTGGAGGCTGTTGTAAAAATCTTCTTTTAATTCCTCTTCAGCTGCTTCTGTTGGTGCATAACAAACTATAATAGACAGCTTCGTGAATCTTGAGTTGAACCGTGCATATAATAATCTCTCATTTATTGGGGTCCATTTCAGCAATGCTCTTGATGCTTCTTTTGTTATAATCAATGCTACTCCTCCTTCATGAAGATCTTCTTTACCTCACCATATTATTGTATCTTCTGTGTGCTGTGTTGTTAATTTCCTTCTGCCTTGTCCTGTCCATCTTGCTTCTTGTATTCCTAGTATGTCTAGTTTATATCTGTGCATTTCCTTGATGGTTTGTGCTAGTTTTCCAGTCTGGTTTAGTGTTCTTACATTTCAGCTGCCTATTTGCATCTTATGTTTCGGTTCCAGGAGGTCTGCAGTCGGGCTGGGGACTTCCAGTGGCTGGCTTTCATCCACAACCTTCATGGGCTCAGTTTCCTGATATGCATTATCTAACCCCCACGGTGCATTGTCCAGACTGTAAGTCATATGTGTCCCAAGTTTGGTCAAAATTGCTCTAGGCGTTCCAGCGTGATGCTCTAACATACATATATACATACAAACATTCACATTATGGCAATCAGATTTTATCTGTGCCCCTTACGAGATATTATGGCAATCTGATTTTATCTGTGCCCCTTATAAGATATTATGGCAATCAGATTTTATCCATTCCTCTACTGATATTTCATGGTTAAAAGATTTTAAGTGGTGTCCTTATGTGATTTTGAACTTGACGCTGAAGTAACATTTCAACAGTGTTGATTACCAAGGCAAGTCAGGCTCTATGCCAATGCTGCTTGCTCTTTTCAACTAACATTGGAAAAAAAAATGGATGAAGGATGAATGTCTAAGACTATATACAATTGTTTCTGTATAATTATTCATTTATTGGCTGGACAAGACTAACTCATGGAACTATTACATCTGCGATATTTTCTTTAAAGGACTTTGCCAAACTAATCAGTATTGCTTTCAATATCACCTCTGATAGATATTGCTTTCAATAACACCTCTGATACACATTGCTTTCAATAACACCTCTGATAGATATTGCTTTCAATAACACCTCTGATAGATATTGCTTTCAATAACACCTCTGATAGATATTGCTTTCAATAACACCTCTGATAGATATTGCTTTCAATAACACCTCTGATAGATATTGCTTTCAATAACACCTCTGATACACATTGCTTTCAATAACACCTCTGATAGATATTGCTTTCAATATCACCTCTGATAGATATTGCTTTCAATAACACCTCTGATACACATTGCTTTCAATAACACCTCTGATACACATTGCTTTCAATAACACCTCTGATACACATTGCTTTCAATAACACCTCTGATAGATATTGCTTTCAATAACACCTCTGATAGATATTGCTTTCAATAACACCTCTGATAGATATTGCTTTCAATAACACCTCTGATAGATATTGCTTTCAATAACACCTCTGATAGATATTGCTTTCAATAACACCTCTGATAGATATTGCTTTCAATAACACCTCTGATAGATATTGCTTTCAATAACACCTCTGATACACATTGCTTTCAATAACACCTCTGATAGATATTGCTTTCAATAACACCTCTGATAGATATTGCTTTCAATAACACCTCTGATACACATTGCTTTCAATAACACCTCTGATAGATATTGCTTTCAATAACACCTCTGATAGATATTGCTTTCAATAACACCTCTGATAGATATTGCTTTCAATAACACCTCTGATAGATATTGCTTTCAATAACACCTCTGATAGATACTGCTTTCAATAACACCTCTGATAGATATTGCTTTCAATAACACCTCTGATAGATATGATATGCTTTACTGGTACAAAAATACAGCTGAGACAGTTTTACCGCTGGACTTCCTGTTGTCTTTGCAGGTGTAGACAAAACCATGGTAGTTCTCATAGAAGAAAGTCCAGAAGCAGCTGTGGTCTGGTTCTTCAATCTTACTGGTTGTTCCTTAGTTCCATGCAGAACAAGAGACCAAGATTCCAAGATTCCTGAAGTTAAAGGTTTTAAGTAATAGTATAAGCAAATACATGAAGAAAAAAACCTAATTTAAACTACAGTTTTCAAAACATCAAGCAACAACAGAGTTCTAGAAGTGAATCCCCAAATAAGTGAGACAATAAATATTCACTCTGAGATTATGCCAAATTGTTAACACAAACAACTTCACTTTCCATACAGTTTTATTAGTAAAACAATTTAAACTGTTGACACAAACAACTTCACTCTCCACACAGTTTTATTAGTAAATCAATTTGCACTGTTGACACAAACAACTTCACTCTTCAAACAGTTTTAGTAAAATAATTTGCACTTTTGACACAAACAACTTCACTCTTCACATAGTTTTATTAGTAAAGCAATCTGTAAAACATACAAATTCTGTATTAAATATATTTATTATTCTATAACATTTATATTGAGATGGTCACCCTGATTGAACGCAGAAACAACTTTTGGGCTAAATACTCAACTAGCAAATGAAAACTGATATTACAAAATGATTTAAAGAGGAGGTCTAAAACTTAAAGAGACACAAGCTACGGGGAACAGATATATGTATATATACTTAAACCCTCCTAGGTCCAAGTGGATGATAACCGGTTTATCCAGATGACGTTAAAAAATACTTCCAGTGCATTTTTCAATCTACCACTTTTCCCCGCTGAGAAAAATAATTGTAGTAGTGTCTCTTGTACCACATAGTGTGACCTTGTATAGATCGCTAAATTACTGAAGCTATCTTCACATTGACAGAGGTACAAAGAAGTAAATTCTTCAGTGTTTGTCCCCAAAAGGATGCTGGCTGCTTTGTCTCACTGCTGGTTCTAAGGACTGTCAACGCGCCATAAACAGCCTCTGGCAGTCAAGTCCAGCTCTTGGCCTTCCCATGGCAGAACTGTTTAAACTGACAGGAGAAGGGGCGAGGACGAATATCTGGTGCCTGAAAACCAGTTACTTAGGGTAGATGAGTGGCACGTTTGGTAGCTCATTTGCCGCTGTTGGCGAGATCTTCAGCTGCCGTGCATGGAGCAGTGCTCCTCCCGGCCAATGAAGAAATTTGCAAATGAGGTTGCCGCGCAGCATCACAGCAGAAAATGTGGTAGAAAGGATAAAGCGAAGCAAACAGTCAAATCACGGCACCTCTGGTCTGGAGGTCGGCCACGTCCTGAGTGCAATCATATCGGGTGAAATGCATGAACCGGCTTGTCCCAGAGGTTCAGACACTGCTGGCGAGACTCTTCAAATGCCACGCATGGAGTGAAACTCCTCCCGGTTAAGGAAGTAAATGCGGAAAAGAAATAAAGGTTGCTGTGCGGAGCCGACGTGAAAAGGTGGTGGAAAGTGAAGTTTAACCGGTATGTCCAGTAGTATCGCTACGAGAGCTATACCACAGTACCTCTGCTCTAGAGGCCGGCCACGTCCGAAATACACCTACACTGGTGAAATATGCCTAAACTGGCACACACCAGGGGTGGAACTTGATGGCTAGACATGTCATGCCACCTCCGCTCTAGAGGTCGGTAACGCCTGATAAACACCCATACTGGTGAGTTTTGCCTAAACCGGCTCATACCAAGGGTGAATCTTGAAGGCTATGCATGTCACAGTACCTCTGCCCTAGAGGTCGGTCCCGTCCCAAACACGCCCATACTGGGATAATGCCTAAACCGGCTCAACCCAGGGGTAGAGGTCACTAGTGGCGAGGACTCGTCCTCCTGGACAAAAGCTCCATCCTGGTCACAACTAGGAAGGGTAGTGGCCACGACCGCAAAATGCTAAGTCGGAGACACTGGACCAGGGAAGTCTAGACAGGCAACCACCTCTCACCCGGCGGGGATGTTTGCGTATCCTAATCACGCTGAGGTTTTCCGGTGAGAAAGTCCAACTCTGGCCTGGGTGGGCTACCGCCTCTCACCCAGCGGGGATGCACTGATATCCTAAACACGTCGAGGTCTTCCGGTGAGAAAGTCCAACCCTAGACTAAACTGGTGCAATGAAAACCACGGTGTCACGCAATCCCGCTTCCGAGACCCACCAAGAATACAGGCTAAAGCACTGTGATACTCTGAATCCCTTGTGGTCCTTTCGTGGATCTCATGTGGTCTATTTTGGACCACACAGGGGACCACGGGACCTAACGAGGACCACAGGCGTGAATTCAGTAGGTTCACAGTGCGGTTTTTGGTGGTAGAAGTGAACGAAGAAGAAGAAGAAGTCTCACTGCTATGTGCCTGTGACCTGACACATAACATTTCAGCTTGTTATATTTCTGAGCCAAGGTTTGCCTTCCCAGGGGACACTACTGGGAGGCTGAAAAGGATCTGTACCAGCTATCACTTGCCAACTCTGATATCACTGACCACCAAGTCATTCAGCTTGGGTACTGCATCTTTGCAGTCCAGGTAAATCCTATCACTGAGAATGCTGATACATCGTTTGGAATAGAGTTTTCTAGTGTGAGGGACTCTAGCCACTGGTGTTTCGCTACTGCTGTGAAATCCTCTTGTAAATGACACCGAGGTGCTTGCCAGCTGGTGCACTGGTAGTAATCTTTTAATGAAGAAGTCTGCTCAATGACTTTTTCCAACCAAGGAGCAGACCTAAATTGCAAGATCCTTAAGAAGCTGCAGCTCCAAAAGAAACATGTCAGTCCTAACCTGCTGGTCAAATTGTGGCACAATTTATTTTCTCTCTGCTAGGACAGTATTGCCTAAGCTAATCAAGGCTCACTAGCCCTAAGTACACTTGTATTAAATCGAGTGTGTTGGAAGAATGAAAGATGGAGTGATGAAAGGCAGAATGTAAAATGGGTCTGTGTGCCCAATTCTTTACCCTTTATAAATAAAGATCATTCATTCATTCAGAAGTCAGGGTCAGGTCTCTACAAACAGCACCTTCATTCCCACAAATATTGTGGATGTGGACATTATCTATAATACACTTAAGGAAATCCTTTATAAAGATTTTATATTTTTCAATCAGTTTTTGCATGAAGGCTTATCCTTATGATGAAAAATGTCACATTCTTACACGAAATATTTCACTGGGGCACATGTGACAAGTTTTATTATTTTTATTTGTTATGCATTAAGATGGACTTACTGTTTTGATTTCATTATATTTTAAACATCTACAAATTTGATTAACTGCAACTCAAAAGCCTTTGGTAACCATTTTATACAAATACATAAACAAATATTCTGGTCTTACCTTTAGCTGATCCTGTACTCTCACTGTCTGCATCCTCTATCTCCAATATCCAAGTGCCTCTAGGGTTCTCACCCCAAAAGTGAACTGACATGAATGGCCACTCATCAAACGCACCAGGATTGGCATCGCCAGGGCGATGAGGCAGCAGCTGGGACTTGGTGCCCATGGGAGAGGTGAGATAAATAACCACATCACCCCGTCTCTGGTAAGTGAGACTGATCACGGCCTGGACATGTTCCAAGTAGTTTATCTCTGTTGACTCTCCCTGACAACCATTGGTCTCAACATGAGCTGTATATTTTGTGTTGGGGTGTAGATTCCTGTTGAAATATGGTCCAATTCCAGCATTTCATTAGTAATTATATTAGCCTATTTAAATTATCACAAGTCACATTTCAAAACGATGGTTGCTCTTTTAGCAAAGGTAAATAACAAAGCAATTAAAAAATAAGCTTTTGATAATGCAGCTGCTATAGAATGTCTTCTTCTTCTTCTTCTTCGTTCGCACTGTCTGTCTATATCTGCAGTCCTGTCTCTTGGATAAATTTCACTGTTTTTTGTAATTCATGTATGGAACCATAGAGCTTATCTTCTTTAGTGGTTTCACTGGGCCAGTAATTATTTCTCAGTGACTCGTAGTTGATGCAGTTCTGGAGGATATGTTAATGAAATTCTTCGACCCCATGTCCTCCCATTTTTGGCTGCGCAAAGGTCTGTGTTTCAACAAGGCAATGCCAGACCCCATTCTGCACGGTTCACCACACAGTTCCTGACTGCCAACAACATTTTCACCCTTCCCTGGACATCCCTGTCTCAATACATGAATCCGATCGAGCATCTATGGGATGAGCTGCAAAGACGTGTTTGTCGCCAAAACATTTCTCCAGTCAATCATAGTGATCTGTGGCAGGCACTCCAGGAAGAGTAGGCAGCCAACCCACAGGCGCACATCAGACATCTGATCACATCTATGCCCAGGAGATGCCAGTTGCTGATCGATGCAAGCGGAGGCCACACGCCATACTAACTTGAGAACCCCTGGGACTAACAAATTCTCATCACACAGATGCAAGAAACTGTCAAGTGAGTGTTTAAACCCTTAGGTATTATTGTGTGCAATTTGAAAATTTTATTCATTAAATTTAAAAAGCTATGGAATATCAAATTTATGGCTAAAATTGGGTCATCAGTAGTTATGCATTTCTTTTTTTTGGACAGTATAAAATACCAGAAAAGATCCATAAATATTTACACTGAAGTGCTAGCCCAATAAACACATCTTTTTTGATTCCATGAAATGCTCTCCTGTTGAACCCTTGAAATCTAACTAGCATTTCAGAATACCTTTCCTTCCAACACCATTAGTCACCCACTGACCGTCCTGCATGGGGTCTGGCCTGGCTGTCATTAGTGTGATGTACTGGACATCACGCCAGGTTAAGTCATTGCTGTATAATAAACATTACACAATATTCACAACAACAGAAGAGACTACACTGACTGGCTATAACAGGAGTTTTTCCCATTTCACACTTTTATCACAAACCTTTAGCTTTTTTTTTTGCTGCCTGCACTTACACAAATGTCAAGGTCACATGTACAGCCACAAACTAAAACAGCTATAAAAAGCACACATTCTACTACTAAACAAATATTTCAGCCTTCAGATGAGGTTGTCATTTGAAACAAATAAGAAATCTTGTTAGTCCAGTTGGGGGGGGGGGGGCGCTCATCAGTTATGAAGGATCCAGAAATTATTTTTATTACTGGTCCTGGATTCAGCTCAAAGAATGAGATCTGACATGGTGTCCCACTTTACCGTCAGTAAAAAACTTAAGCAACTTACTATCTAACACGGGTCCTATGTGGCAGACTAGTTATGATGCATTTCACGATTTAATGTCATTCCAGAAGTGGCAGTTCAACTTCAGGAAGGTAAAAGCTAAAGGTAAAATTCCTCTTCCCATGCCATTAAGGCACACTGGGGAATACAGTGTTAGGCCCGTATTTTCCATGAACTTCAGCACATGAAAGTGTGATATGATCAGTATCACACCTGGCCACTTTACCTTCCCAGATTTCTCTGGTACCCATTTTTTAGAGGTTGGGTGAACCCCGGGGCCTTTTTGGTGTGTACCAGAAAAAAAAAATCCCACTGCTGGGACTGAACCTGGTACCACCAGATTAGTAATCCAAGAAACATCCAACAGCTCACAGACTTCTGGGAGTAAAAATCTAGCATGTGCGCACAGAGAAAGAGAGAGAGAGCTGATTTTTAGAACATCAGAAATCTGCCAAATAATCTACTTCTAAACTACTATCTTTGTTTCTAAAGTTAATTGTCTCTGCTGCTTGTTTGATGACCTGACTTTACCTCATTACATACTTACCTTCACATATTTATTGTGCTCACTATGTTAACCATTTTAATATTCATGTTAATATTTTAATTCTTCAGGGTTGTGATAAGGTGACTGACTTTATGACTCTGGTTTCCATTCTTTACGAGTTAAACCCTCAGTCTACTCTTTCCACTTATTTGTTAATGAGGAATGTAATCCACTCTTTGTCCGTGGTTATGTTAACCATAACTTCTGGTGGTTCCTCATGACTAGGGTGAACAAAAAAAAAAAAAAAAGCTGGTAGAAAACTACTCTGATAAAACAGCATCACATTCAGTAACACTCATCTCCCACAGAGGAAAAGGAAACAAAAAAACAAACAAATAACATCATCAGCCTGCTGCTAATGTCACAACACATAAGAGCAGCGGCTGTACATACTTGGCTTCTAATATCAAAGCAACAATGCCAGCAGCAATGGGTGCAGAAGCTGACGTTCCTGTGTGAGTTGTAGTACACCTGTAATGGAGGTCTGTGGATGCCTGGGATAAAAGAGTGAATAAAGACTACCAATATGCACAAACTTGTAGCCAGACTGCAAGAATTCTGTCATATAAAGAGAAAAGACAAGACTCTGATGTCACTTGAAATGTGTTATACTTTATTACACAAAATAATAGCTTCAATACTCATAACCGATACTCATAATCAGCACAAGCTGATCAGAGAAGTACAAAATAGCACTGTCCTTTAGTCCTGGCGCTGTCCAAGTTCTCAGTTTATTCATTTTGAGCCTTTTAATCAAGTTTTCCTTTTTATAAACTATCTCTTCTTATTTTTATTTTGTGACTAGATCTTCTTTCTTCAATTTTCTAGGGCTTCCTGGAAAAGACATATAAATGGATATAAAGTATAAATTAACCCCTTCCCATTCATCTTCAAAAAAAGTGAAGACGGCAGGTGGAATTCAATTTATTTAATCCTTTGTTTACTTGACCTTTACTTCACCATTCTTGTACTCTGGTTGGTGCATAAAATGTAACAACTCTACTTCAAACCCCGAGTTAACTGTAGATGTTATTCATACATCATTATCCCTGAAACAGCCTACCAACATCCTCAAGTTTTCTTGCTCTAATGTAAACAGAGGTGAGCCTCATTAAAGGATGATGGTGGGAGGTTCCTGCAACATCAAATTCAACAGCAAGTCAAGCTAAATATAGCCATGTTCTGACGGCACACACCTGTGTCTGTGCTGACAATGGCTGGTTGTAGCAAATGTGTTCTTTTGAGTGAAGATGAGGAATTACTATATGACAGCAGCGTTGACTCTGAATATGTCCACAGCAGTGATTTAGACTCTTCTGATCATCATTTCAAAAAAGCACTGGAAATGAATTGGTCATATGCTCTGAAGGGACCCAAGCTACATTATTAAAACAGCTCTGCAATGAACACCTGAGGGAAAATGAAAGAAAGGCTGACCAAAGGCTACCTGGCCGAGAACTCTAGAAGCAGAAATGGGCAGCATGCAGCATAGCTGGGCCACAATATAAAGGCTGGCTGCAAATCGCAAAAATGGGGAGAATTTGTCGCTATCTTGCAAGATGCCACAGGACATACAATCGCCAACCAAGGACATGGACGGATGGTTGGGTATGTGAATCATCACTTCATAATAAATCATCTTCTTGTTTTAAAAACTTCTGTGCATTTTTTTTTAGTTCCAGTAGAACTACATGTCTTTTGTGAGAATATTTTGCCACAGTAAGAGTGATGAGCTGATGACACAGTATTACTGTCCACAATACAAAAAAGGAATAGAAAAACTAATTATGTCAGTGCGTAAGAACAGCGAAGAGCAAAACCTCTATCTTAATGTGAAGAAAACTAAATTGATGACAACTGACGAAACAAACAAGGCAGCTGAAATATGTATCAATGAGGAAAAATTGGAAGAAGTGGAGAGTTTTGAATATCTTGGATCATTACTAACTAATAATGGAGATACAATGAGGGAAATTAAAAAGAGGACATCTATTGGTCTTCAAAAAGTAAAACAACTAAAGAATCTGTGGAGAGGAACAGACAGAACTACAAAAATAAGATTTTTAAGGGCATGCATCTTTCCCATCACAACATATGCCTGTGAGACCTGGACATTTAACAAAACAGCTGAGAAACACATAAATGCCTTTGAATGTAAATGCTACAGAAGATTTCTTCAAATGTCATGGACACAAAAACAAAACAAAAAAATATATCCATACTACAAGAACTTAATGTTGAATAAGGCTGGCTAGTAAAGAGGATAAAACAAAGAAAACTTAAATATTTTGGACACATTAAATGTCATGATAATCTAGAGAAGGGTACATATTGGGAAAAAGAAAGAGAGGAAGACTAAGCGAAGATAGCTGCAAGACATCGTTGATGATCTGCAATTGGATGCATCAGCAGTAGGCCATCTTGCTCACAACCGAGAGGCCTACAGGAGTGCTGTTGGGGAAGCAGTTCTGCAAGGGACATGCAAATGAATGAATGAATGAATAGTGATGTGATGTTTTTTTTTAAAAAGACAAAATTAAAGAGGTTAAAAAAAAGAAATTTTAAATCAATAGGTGCACTTCTTCAAGAAAACTGACACACAGATTTTCAATACCAGAAATAGTTTATCTAAGAAATCTTTGGTGCAGGACAGTAAAGAGTATTGCATATATTTAGATACAAGTGAATCAGTCTTGAGCAATACTTACTATTTGCTTTTCATTATATGCCCCACTGCTGTAGGTGGTAGCAAGTGTGGAAGAGCATTCTTCCAAGTACCACGGCTTAATTCCATTTTCTGAAGTGCTGCTTATGGAAAGGGTATAGATACTGTTTGCATATCCATCACAGTTGCATGAATCCTGGGCACTGCCACCATTGCCTGATGCCCATACGAATATGGAGCCTTTACCACCGCGACCCTGAGAAATACAGACAAATGGACAAAAACATTATTCTGTTATCAACAAGACAGAGTAGCTTCTTAGAGTACAAGTTCCATGAATATAGTAAAATAAGCTTAAAGCAAGACTTAGCAAATAAAGGCAAGGAAAACAAGTATTAAGTTACTGCAGCTTCTTAATGAACATTCTGGAAAAACAATGAGGGAATTTAGTTCTCTATTGGCATGAAACAGCAAATCTACTATTACATCTTACATCCTTCCCATGCCATTGATGTTATATAGGGCTCACTTGGTAGTTTGTCAAGTTTTCCTGTTTTCAGCGAGCTTTTTCAATCTCATCAAGGGATTTTATGCCTACTAATTTGGCCTCTCTTAACAAACAATGTCCTATTTAGAGTTTCATGTGGTCAACCTCTTTTTCTTCAACCTGTTGTGTTCCACTTGTTTTGGGATTCTCTGACTGTTTCTTTTCATCACGTGACCGACGTATGTCCATCTTCTTTTTCTGATCACCCATGAGACAGGTTGTTCGCTCATCTACTTTATCTCCACCTTGTTCTTGAACTCATTCTACTTTATACCAAGTATTTTCCTGTTGTCTATTTCTTTAGTTTTTTTCCAGGTTGCCATGCATAAATGATGGCGGATATTACATTTGAATTGAGTAATCTTAACTTGGTTTTTGTACTTATAACTTTTCACTGTCATATGTTCTCAAGATTCTTGAAACTCAACGCTGCTTTTGCAAAATTCTAACTTCCTTTCTGGTGTCACCATCCTGATTTATGTAGCTGCAGAGGTATGCAAATTGATTTACTTCTTCAACAGCTGTTCCTTCTAGGTACGTTTTCCCTTCTTGATTAATGGAAAGTTTCATTATTTTTTGTTTTTTCCATGTTAATTTCAAGCCCTATTTTGTTAGCCAGTGAAGACAGTCTATCTGTTTTTTTCTTGCACTGAATTCACATTGTCACTGATAAGAGTTATATCATTTGCAAAATCAAGATCTTCTATTCAGGTCCATGTACCCAATCAATGCCCATTTTACCTGTGCAACATTTTTTCATTTGCTTATACTTGTATGAACCCCCTGCAAATGGGAGCTGGTGTTCTTTGCAGCCAATGCTGTAGAGGTGTTGAGGAACAGGATTGTATCGGTGTGAGAGTGAGTTAATGGCAGCTACTTTTTCAGTCCCGGAGTACAGCTAAAAAGCAGGGAGTGTGCAATGCTTCTTTAGCAGACTCCTCAACATGTGGAGTATGGCAATCCCTGCACCATTAGCCAGGCTAGGCCTGTTCCTAGGGGTACCAACGTAGAGAAGGGACAGGGTCTTGGTCAGCTATGGCTCGTTAACCTGACACTAGCATATCAGCCATGGGTCGCTGATTGCCTCATCAGGCAGGCATCTTCACCCCCACATTTTTTCATTATGAAGTCTATGACAATTCCAAAAAGCAAAGGAGATAGTATACATCCTTGTTTCATGCCTGTTTCAATCTGGAACCATTCACTCATTCCTTCTTCTGTGTTGACGGCACAAACATATCTGTTGTAGAGATCCTTAACGATGCTGACAATTTTACAGAGTATTCCATATAGTCTTAAAATTCTCCACAATTAATCTCTGTGTATGCTATCAAATACCTTTTTAAAATCTATGAAATTCAGGATTAATGGTTTTTGCTTTTCAATATTCTTAGAGTAAAGATCTTGTCAAGACAGTTTCTCCCTTTTCAAAATCCTGCTTGTTCTTCTCTTGTTGCAGTACCCATTATACTTTAAATTCTATTCAGCATAACAACTGATAGTAAGGTTACTCCTCACCAGTTACTGCAGTCACTAAAGCTGCTTTTTTTTGGGGGGGGGGTATTTTAACAATGATTCCTTTTTTCCATTTTGAAGGGACCCTTTCTTCTTTCCAAACTTTATTAAACTTTCTCTGTAGTTGGCTCATGTTATCACTACTACTAGCTTTTAACATTTCGGCTGTTATTTCATCTTAACCTGCAGTTTTGTTGTTAGCCACTAGATTCACTGCCGTTTCAGTTTCGTTCAATGTAATTTCATCTAGGCTGACATTTAGTTGTGGGACTGGTAAATCAGTTTCAAGGTATATCAATTCTTTTGGGTGTGATCGATTAAGTATTTCTTGGAAGTGTTCAGCCCATCTTTGTTTCTGGTCTTTATTTGATGTTAACAGGGTGCCTGTTTTGCTAAAGATTGGTCTTTCTTTGGATGTAATAGGACCCATTAGCCTCTTTTATATGCAATACAGAATTTTGCTGTCTCCTGTTTTTGCTGCTTTCTCTGCTTCTTTCACCACATTGTCCATGTATTCTCTTTTATCTCTTCTAGCTGAACTTTTTACTTTATTGTCTAGTTCTCTGTATGTTGCTTTTGCCAAATCTTTTCCAAATTACTATTACATGAGTTGATTTCTGACATAATCTGTCCTGTTAATAAGAAACTCTTAATTACTTGAACCAAATAATGAATAAGTTAATATTCTAGTCAATGACTAGGTATTATCTTTAAGCAGATAAATTCTGAAACTGTGAAATGTATGCAAGAAAATAAAATATTCCTGATCAGTGTAATTTTATTCAAATTTCATGTGCTTCTATTTCCTTTTATGTGACTTCTGCCAAATCATGAAATTAAATTTCATTTTTCCTTCACTTTATTTACACTGTGCTGTAGCAAATTAAACTGTAATTAAGGTGAATGTCAAAAAACAAAAGAAAAATGATGTATGATATGTCTATATCAAGAGTTTATATATATATATATATATATATATTACATGCTTAATTCCATTGATAAAGGCATTCTTTGCCAGCTTTCCAGGTCCATCCACAACTTTGCCATCATCATCAGGCCCCCAGCTGGCAGAGTATATGTCAATATGGCTGCGGTTGAAGCTCAAAGATGCTGCCTCCACTGCATCAAACACTTCTCCATCTAACATGCGTATGCCTAAACAATACAGAGAATAAAAGAGTTTAAACTGTAGCATGCTATTAATCTGCCACTTCAAAAGTGAAAGCTAATCTGAACATGAAGGTACTTTAACATTTTAAACCACCCTGTAACGTGCCTTCAGCTTCATTTTTGAATGACATTACTTCACAACTTCTTTAAGTGAAATAAAATGGAGCCAAAGGTACAACCTACAAAGGATAAACCAGACAATAAATACAGACATCTAAAATTTGAACCGTGAAACACAGAAGTTGGAACATAACCTACAAGTAGACAATAAATATATATCTGCCACATCAGAAGCAGGTGCCCTTTAGTAGAATCAGAAGATGAATACTTCTGAGAGTGCCAAGGTTGTGCACACTGCACACTGGTTTCTCATTCAGGAATCACATGCTCAAATCATCACAAGGTCTGGGATTTGCCTTTTTTTTTCCTTTCTAAGGAGAAAGATTAAAAACCCACAGCATTCTCCAAGATAACTGCTGTATCAAAGTGGCCTTAATACCTCAGCCTCAAGTTCTTCCCTTCCCCACCCACCTAAAAAAAAAACCGCCTGCTTAAAACATCAAAAAGTTTCCTCCCACTTCAAATATATTTTACATCGACTTCTACATCAAGATACTTCAAAACTAACCTCCTATTCTGGAATCTGGAGCTACTCCGACAGTACAGTATGTATTGTTTGCTTCTGCAGAGACTTCTCCTGCACATCTTGTTCCATGTCTGCAAGGAAGCAGCAAGAACCTTGCTACAGTCAATGAGGAAAACTAGATTTTTATATAAACAACAAACTCTGCACACAACAAACTATTCCTGAGGGTACACCAAACTCTATTTATGTTTCTACACAAATTTTTTTTCTTCTTTTGAAGACTGAGGTAAAACTGAATGGAATAATTTTAAAATATAAATGACAAATGCCCTGACAGTCAGCTATCATCATCATCATTTTCATCCCTGGGCACAAAAGTAAAACATTTCAAGTTCTCTTTCATCTGCAACAAAAACAAAACTTTTCACTTGGTAGGGAACCTTTATTATTGTGTTCTTACCCAAAGATTAAAAATTCCTTTGATTTAAAAAAAAAAAATCATGATTACTTAGGGAAAATTGCAGGGATGCAATAGGAAAAAGAAAAACAAAGGAATGCATCAGGAAAATGGGGGAAAATGAATGTAACAGAAAAAGGAACGAGAATGCAACAAGAAAAAAAAAGAGAAAAGGAAGGCAATAGCAAAAAGGAGCAAAAGAAACACAACAGGAAAAGGGTAAAAAAGAGAATGCAATAGGAAAAAAGAAGAGGGGGAGGGAAGGAATGAAGTAAGAAAAAAAGGATAAAAAGGTATGCAAGAGGAAAAAAAGGAATGCAATGGGGGGGGGGGGGGGGGGAGAAGATGAATGCAATAGCAAAAAAGGAGCAAAAGAAATGAAACATGAAAAAGGGGAAAAGGAAAGCAAGAGAAAAAGGAGGAAAAAATGAATGTAACAGAAAAAAAAAGCAGAAAAAAAAGAGAATGTAACAGGAAAAAGGGGGAAAAGGAATGAAGTAAGAAAAAAAAAAAGAGAAAAAGGAATGCAATGGGGGAAAAAAGGGGGAGGGAGTGAAATGAATGCAATATAACTGAGACTGAAACTGCTGGATAGTTCCTACTCATGCATCTGTCATCTGAGAATAAGGATGAATGAACAAAGACACTAATGTCCAACCATGGTGTAACATGAAAGGTAGGAAATGACAAAAACAGTTACCATTCTTGAAGACTTTACCTGTTTTCATTGGAAGGATCATATCGAGGCATAGGATCACTATCATGGCTGTTTACATCATAACTCGCATATGGGTCCTGAGAAAATATAACATACAAACCAGAAATTATAAGATCCAGAACAGTATTCAGCAGAGGAGTGGTTGAGAAAAATAAAGTCTGCAGTGGTATGGAAATAATGTCCCAGTAAACCCACCTGAAAAAATTTTACCTGTCACTTGTGTTATGGAACTCAGTCTAAAGAATGGATATGAATATATCTGGCCTTTAAGAAAGGCATATCAGAGTAAACTGCACATATATCTGCCAATTTACAATTAATGTAAAACATGATACATTTTTTCCAAAGTCAGATTCACACTAACTGTGCCAAGTCTGAATGAGTATGCAAGAAAAAAAAAAAGATGGATTCTGGAATAAAATAAATAAATAAACTTATGCAGTTTCCTCATACATTCACAGTCATGAAGCAACTGAAGAGAAAGTTTAGAGATAGGTTACTGATGTACGAGAAGCCTAGAAGAATATATCGCTCATCATCATCAGGTGCCGTTCCGACTGGCGTTCGCTATTATGCTTCTCGAGAGTACACGATCCTTCATGCAGGCCATCAGCTCAGTTGGTGATCTCTCACACCATCCTGTCAGATTGTCCAGTATCATTTCTCTTGGTCTTCCTCTTGATCTTTTTCCCCTCTATTTTTCCTATTGTTATAATATTTTTAATGCCCCCTCTTCTCATTACATGTCTCTCTCTTATTTTTTTGACAAGATTTTTTTGTATCTCCAGCTCTTCTCATACATTCTTCATTAGTTATATTTGCTATCATGGGGATTTGCAACATTCTTATAATAGACCACATTTCTATATATCACTGGTTGCAGTAATTATCCTTTTGTCTCATTAAGAACTCTCACATCCATCTGTGTTTGTGACAATGCTCAGAGTGCTGGTAGCTGACTGAAATCAACAAGGTTATCCCATCAATCATTCATATGAAAGATCATATAATACTTCAAATATTTAATGGCAAACTTCACTCTGACTATAGAACTGATTGCTGAAGATAAAAAGATGAAGACTAATGATGACCATCTGAAGTGAAAATAAAAGATGAACTGAAAATTCTGCATGGGAGGTTAGGATAAAAAAAAAAAAACCAAAATATTACTTGAAAGATTTGCCTTGCCTTGCCTTGCCCCCAGTCCCCATTTTTTTTTTTTGAGCTTATGTGTGTGTGTGTGTGGGGGGGGGGGGAGAGTGTGAAGGGAAAAATTACTCCAATTTCATAAACAGCTGAAGGAAGAAGTTCTGCTACTACTGGCATTAAACAGCAAATGAAAATGATCATGACGAACTGTTTCATTGTGCAAGATTTAACTGTAAAATTTAGAGAAACTACTTTACGTGTATTTACACTCTTTATGAGTTTTTTTTTTTCTTTAAAGGAGAAAATTAAAAGCCAGAATTGGGGGGGGGGGGAACAGCTAAGATGATCAGCAGCAAGAATCAATACGCCTCCTCTTATATTAACAATTATTTCCCTTCACACTCTCCCCCTTTCCAAACTGCAGAAAAATCTTTTCTGAACAAGCCAAACAATAGAAATCAATACTCTTCTATAACCAGATGAACTCTTTTTTTTTCTGATCCATTAAATATTATCCTCATAAAGAAAGTCTGATTACCCACATTTTGCCATTCCCATCCCTCCAAAAAATTCACCTGAGTATAATATAATAAGACCAGACAAAATTCGCTGGCTTTTCTCTCATATTTGTCTGATGGCAGCCATTAAATTCTTTGGCCATATGAAGCATTTTCAACATAATCTTTTCAAATAACATGCCTAAGGCTAAATTAAAGTAGAAGCCCTCATTCCCCTTCCCCTTCCCCTCCCCCAAAAAATGGGGATTTTTCTGAGCCACAAGAAAACTGAGGCCGACTGAATACAGGCAAAAATAAGATTTACCTGCTAATGAGACAAAAATCTCATGTCTTAACGAGCTTAATTCAGACAACAAATAACAAGAAAGGAGAAGACCAGATACTCCAAGTGATAAGAGACAAATGAAAATGTTAATAAACAATAACTCAGCACTAGATATCACAACTTGTATAACATATGTGTTTACTGTCATTTTTGGGATTTGTTTAAAGTGGCACTGTTTGCTTCATATAGTGGTTCAGGTCTTCTCATGTGTTTATGCAAGATGTGGTTTGTCCACCTTCGCTCGCTATCTCAGTTATTCTCTCCTTCATGATGCTTCACTGGAGGAGTTAAAAACTTCAAGAGCTCTTGTTAGAGCAAAAGACAGAAAGGCTACTGAAAATATTTTCTTCCTCAGCTATCTCTCTTCTTTAGTAAAAAAAAACACACCAAAAATGCCATTCAAACACATTTAAATGTTACAGCACTGCACTGCCAAGCACCTGCTAAATTACAATGCAAATCTCCTGCAATTTTTGCCGCCCTAATGGCAAAGCTAATGTTCAGCCTCAATGTGTTGCATTACCATGGATCAAATGAAGCAATGTGTGAGAAAACCATCTAGTAAAGGACAGTCTAGTGGTGCAAATGTGCTGATGAACAAGAACACTTTTCCCTACCGAAACAACAGAAAAAGCAAAACATCAGATTCCTTGGCAGAATGTCAGAAAATGGATGTCCACTTATGGCAAAGTCTGTACACATATATGTACATGTTTTAGTTTTTGTTTAGTGGGCGAATGCATGAGCGAATGAGTGAAGCTATCTCTGTGTAATTGCAAACTAGATATTGTAACTAGATATTGTAACTGCTGCCACAGTAAAAGAAATTAAAGTTAAGACATATAACTGGATGGAAGGAGTGTCTTATGATGAGTTTCCAAACTTTCCTGACAACAGTTTTTCAGCAAAGCTCCACAGCCACAATCTGGAACACAACTGATCTCCATCCTGGAGGCCAGGAACACAACAGTCTGCTACATCTAAATATAACAGTCTTTAGCCAGTCTGCCCTGGGAGTAGTCACCTCAGCTCCACATTCTACTGAATACATACTCATCCCACATAAACTTTTGTTGCAAATATTTCTGTCTGTAACAATTTACAGACAAATTTTGTCAACTGATCTGTGTGGCACTGACAAACCGGGAAACAAAAAAGCCTTAAATATTATTTGTAAATAGGAGATATTTATCACATGGCAGGATAAAATGCTACCATTTATTAACTGCACTCTTACCACTTACATAGTTTTTTATCAGGTCTGGGTGATCTCGCTCCAGACCATCATCCAGTATGGTGACCACAATGTTCTTCCCAGTATAGCCTTTATGCCAAGCTTCCAGAACATTCATGTCATATCCACCCCTGGCACCTCCATGCTAGAAGAAACATTTTTTTAAAATAATATTTGACATATCAAATCACGAAAATAGGATATCAGCATCATTGTCTGATTGCTGGTCATCATGCTTTGCAGTATATAAAGAAAGGACAGATAAAATGGAAGATTAAATTACCCTATACCTCACTATATATCAGGAAAAATAAATCAGGAAAAGTTTAGCATACTATAATTTCTGCAATGTTTTTTTCTCATTCCAGAATCCATGAATACGGCAAATAAAAATGATCGCAATGAACTGTTTCATGGTGCAAGATTTAATTGGAAATTTAGAGAAACTACTGTATGTGTATTCACACTCTTTATGATTTTTTTTTCAACAAGAAAATGAAAAGCTAGAATTCGGGGGGGGGGGGGGGGGAAGAGGAGGAGGAACAGCTAAGATGATCAGCAGCAAGAATCAATACACCTCCTCTCATATTAACAATTTCTCCTCTTCACACCCCCCCCCCCAAATTGCAGAAAAATCTTTTTTTTTTTTTTTTTTGAGCCATAAGTCACAGAAGCTGTGTATAGAAGCTATTCAGTTTTTACCACAAAGTTCAAAATTTGAATTTTTTCTTTCCCCAAAAAAATATTAGTGTATTGAATTAGGCAACTCTATTCTGTTGCTAAATGCAGTACTAAAAAATTGTCTGAATGGCAACTATCAGTTTCCTTTCCATCACATGAAATACAGCAGCAGTCCTTATTTAAAATATGTATTATTTTTTTTTTCATAATTCATTACACATGTTCTAGGACATAATTGTTACGTGGCACCATAGAAGCATAAAGACACTCCAATTAAACCATGAAATAACAAGAATTTCTGACTATTCAAAGTAAAGAAAATATTTTTAGGAAACCTCATGCATTTTATGAAACTCCCTAGAGTTATTTTATTTTCAAGCTAAAACCTATGAAAAATGACAGGACAAAAAATGAAAATATGACTTTTACTTAAAACTATGCAACCTTGATCTAACCCAAAAAAAAAAAAAGGTCTCGTGGCATTAGCATGCTGCAGGGGCAATGTGGAGTGTTGGTGCTTTCACATTTCTAGGGCACTACAACATTTGAGGTAAAGATCCAGCACCATTCCTTGCTGCTTTCACTTTCCCAGGTACCCATTTTTTTGGAGGCTGAGTTGACCCTAGTGCCAGCTGGTCTGAAAACATTCTGCCTGAGTGCAACATTGAACCCAGGACCTTCTGATGGGCAGCTGAGTGCACTAACCATCACACAATCACAGCACTAACCAAACCAAAACAAAACAAAACAAACAAAATCAACATTCTGATACACTGAACTCTTCTTTTTTTGCAGATGAATCAGGAATTTGAAGAATAAAAACTGAATCACTGAGCGTTAAGTGAAAGAAAAAAAATGTTGAAAATCTATCATCAGAAAATAAAAGTATTTGCTGTTTGATAAAGTGCATTTACCATGGCTGAAAAAAATATCAGTGCTTAATTATATATTATATTCTTCAGCCACTGCATACTGTAACAAAAGTGAAGACAGTGTGATCAAAAGAACTAGAGAGAACAAAAACAATAACTCATCCCTCTTCTGTGTTTCATGGTTCTAAGTCTCTTTTTTCTTCAGTTTTCCGAGCCATTAAGGCTCACTGCTGCAGAAAAAGTTTGCCTCCATTCCTCTCTATTCCTAATCTTCTCTCTCCAGTTGGTGACACCAACTTCTTTTATATCCTCTTCTATGTTGTCTTTCCATCTCTGTCTTGGTCTACCACTTGGTCTTGTTTCCCTCATCTCTTGCGTATATGTAAGTTTTGTTTGTCTGTTCTATTCCATTCTTCCTATATGGCCCAACCAGCATAGTCTGTTCAGTTTCAAGACATTTATAATTCACTAGGATGTAAATAAGCTATTCAGTTCAGTGTTCTTTCTAGCTCTCCATTCTCCATTGTTAGTATCCTTTATGGGCCCAAAGATTCTTCTTAGGTTCTTGTTCTCAAAGACCTGCAATTGTTGCTCATCTTTCTTTGTTTACTCTACATTTCATCTTTCTTTGTTTACTCCACATTTCTGATCCATACATGATGGCTGGTCTTACAGTTTTGTAGATTATTATTTTGGTGTTTTTGAGACAGGATTTGGGATTTTAACAGGTGTTGCAAGGAAAAGAATATTTTATCCCTATCTGTACTCTAATTTTAATTTCCTCGCTTACTGTGTTGCTTCTGTTGAAGGCTGTGCCTAGATATTTGTATGTTTCTGCTTACCTAATAATCACCTCTCCAACATTTATATAATCTGGATCATCCTGCCTCTGTCTCTTGATACCTTCATATACTTCGTCTCATCTTGGTTAATGGTCAAGCCCACTTTTGGTTCTAAGTCTCAGGTGTCTATTATCCGGATAAAGTGGATTGTTTTTTGGAGGTTGTGCTTTTGGCCAGGTGTTTTGTCTCCCAGTGTAGCCCCCCCTATGGCCTAAGCAGAAATCAGACTTCTTGATGGAGGGGACAGAACTGTGTCTAAAGACCTGTCTTGCACATACAGTCTGAGGTGTGTGACAGGCCTAGGCAATACATATGTGCCTGCAATCAGCGGTGTCCCATGCATTGTCTGAAGAAGATGATTTGTTTGTGATGCAATAGCTGATAGTTCTGGATGTTTGGTGGTCGGTTGTGCTGGTCAGGCCATGGCCTCGCACTGATGTTTAATTATCCTGCACTGATGTTTAATTATCCTGCACTGATGTTTAATTATCCTGCACTGATATTTAATTATCCTGCACTGATATCTAATTATCATGCACTGATGTTTAATTATTGTTTTAGCTTACTGTATGAGGGGTTGCTGAAGTTGCTTGCTCCAAATTTGGCATATCCATCAGATTCTTCATTCTCCAGTAGACCACACTGCAATGAGATATACTGGACACTGACTGTCTTTTCCTATGAAAGTACAGTATGATAGTATCCCTTTCTAGATGCTCTTAGTTGCTGCAGCAGATCTTGTATGACAGACTTGCTGTAGGTACAGAAGATGTGGCAGCAAGTCTGAACAGTAGTCTGAAAGCTTCTAGAACTGTGAGCTCAGCTCAATAGTTGGTTATCATAGAACTGGCTGATATAAGATCGTGTGCCCATATACATTTCACTATATGAATATAAAGTGACTATATTTCAAATCACCCATTTCTAGTGGCTGGCTGTATCTGAAGATCCATCTGTGTGGATGTGGGCCCATTTCATGATGTTACAGCTTTGGCCCAGCATCTCCAGAATGAGGGTTTGCATGAGGCAATCTTGCTGACTCCCTTTGTTGATTATTCCTGGCAATAATATTGAGAAAATTATATTTTGGGGTTGGGCATTTCATATTTCCTCATTTTGTAAGGGTCTGTGATTTTCTGAGGTGTTTGTGAGAATTTCTATGATGGATCTTGCTTGGATATTGTTAAAGCTGCCCCTTTTGACTCTTTCTGGCTCTTTCCTGAAGCTGCTGGTGTGCTGGGCGAGACAGTACTCTTTGCAGCTCAGCACAGTGGATGAGAACTACTTTTTTTTTTCCATATCTCTGATCTAAAGAAGAGAGTTTGGTGGCAGTTTCCAATGAGGAGATGGGAGCTGTTTTTAAGATGCTGGAGAGGGAGATGTAAGAGCCCACAGTTTTGGAGCTGTTGATAGTAACACATCACTCTGCAGTCCATTTTGCGGTGTTGTTTAAGGCTTCCTGCATCCTTTTGGTGGCAGATGTGGTGGATTCAAAACCATCAGCATGCACAACTCTATTTGTGTGAGTTGTTACATTTCCACATCTAACTGAAGGTTCTGGACAGATTGATGAATGCTGCAACCACTTTTTTTTATTTTCTTGGAATATATTTTCAATTGGCTGTGCTAGATATGTTAATTGGTCTTCAGTGTTTCAGCCTTTCCTAGACTGACTGCTCTTTTGTGATGGTGATGCTGGATTCCAAGTGCTACATGTGTCTTACTTATTATGCACTCTAATGTCTTTTCCTAGGCAGCTGAGAAGGTTGATAGGTCTTTACCTGTCTTTCTGTTTCTTTAGGAATGATTACTGCTTTTTTTCACGACCCATCCATACTGGCATACTGATTAAAATTTATCATCACTACCATGAAAACTGGTCTTACCAAATACCACTGATTTTTCCAGAAGGGATCAAGTACACTCATCTGCTCAGCAACATCTCTAGGATGAAAGTCTCTCTTGGTACGAGATTTAGCTACCTGCTGCTCAAACCAATGAACCTAAGCAAAGGAAAGAAAAACAATAAATTTAAACAAAGTAAAGAAAAACAGTAAATTTAAACAAAGGAAAGAAAAACAGTAAACTTAAACAAAGGAAATATTATAAACTCTCAAGAAATGACAAAGTAAAAATCTTCTGACTGAGAACAAGAATTTGCAGGCTGAGACATTATCTGTACCAGAAGCTGAAAATTGGTCAAGCACACAGATATGCATGCAGAAATCAGCAACAGACATCACACTGCATTCTTCAGACTTGCCAGTTACACATCCCACTCTGGCAAAGGACCTTTCCAGATCCTTATAATAGAAGTTCTAAGGTGATGCAGAAAACCTGAAATGAACTGCCATATTTGTTAGAGATTGGTGTTGATGTCTGTGCAAATGATGAAGAAGAAGACAGAAAAAACACAATGATCACATTTGGGAACTACATACAAAGCTGGAAAATTATGAGGAAAGTTGATGGAAAGTGTGAAAATGAAAACAAAAACAGAAAAAAAGAACATTATTTACCTCCTAGAGCTGAGTGCAGTGCACTAGACATGATTTGGTGCTGGTTTTTAAAAATCTGAATGTTAAGTTCAGACCCACCAGAAACCATCATGCAAACTGCTCATTGCTCAAAGGCATCATAATATGCAGGGTACCTTCTTCTTCTTCGTATGCATTTAGCGATTATGCATAGTACCCTGATTTCTGCAATGTGCCTTCTGGCTGGTTACCTCTAACTTCAGTATCTTTCCTTGCTAGGGCAGACTGTGGTCTTGCTTGTACTGCCATGAAGACAGTGGTGTAGACTGACCTGGCCAAAACTTTGTTTTCCAGCCTCTGGTGGCTGTGCTTAAGCCCCTTCTTCACACTGGGCCCAATGGCTTTGGGACAGTTCCACAGAGACACTCCGACTTTGGGTTGAGGAATCCGATGAGTGCTTCAATGATATCCATTTCCCACCACCTATAGTCTGCTGGCTCTGTTTTGTTTACTTAATTCTGACAGCCATTGTTGGAGAGAGAGAGAGAGAGAGAGAGAGAGAGAGAGGCTTGTCACGTCCTAGATTAATTGATTTTGCATCAGACTTTCCTCATCCCCATCGGCAATCTCCATGTCCCCATTTGTCTACCATCCTGACATTACATTTGATAAAAATAACAATTACAACTAGCGTTGCCTGCTACAGGTTTCTGGGCTACAGAAGAAGGTCAGTTTTTAACCAATCAGATCTATGTTATCTCACAAAGACTATATTAAGATAAGTGTGTTCTTAGCACAATTGTTCCCAGGGGATGCAGGGTGCCAAATTAAGTGTACCAAGTGAGTTCTTGTTGAATTCTTTATCTGGCTGTACTTTTTGCTGTTAGTTTTTAGGACAGACCTCATATGCATGAGACTGAATGTGCTATGAAACTTTCTGCATTGATCCATGTTTATTTTATGGTTCCAGTTCTATTTATCCTCTTGCACCTGTGCTGCCTGCCTGTCTCTCTTCGAATGAAGACAGTTAATTAATGTAGCATTACAAACCTTAAGGTATATATATATATTCAATGCACCTAGGAACAGATAGTGAAAAGCCATGTTCTAAAATTAGTACAAATCAGAAAAGGTTTTATTTTATTTTAATATTATCTACTGCGAGCCTTTTAACATAATGCTTTGAGAAGTGAATTTGAATCCATATCCTTCTCTTCTCTAATCAAGAGTTTGATAAGTCCTCAAAACACTCCTGAAACCAGCTACACCATTTGAAACATTTCACAATTTTCTTTAAAGTCAAAGCTGCTTCATAAACTTATATTTTTTTTAAAAAACAGATTTCTGTGAAAGCAATTAGTGAACTGCAGAATTTAAAAAAAGCAAAACTAGTCTGAAGAACGGGAAAGTCTAATGCAATGTGTGCAGTCAATGAACTCATACAGTAGTAGGGACAACAAAGTTGTGCAAGAATATGCAATGAAAGAATCCTCAGTGCCTTCCAAACAATCAGTGATAGCCACCAATGTCAAAACAACCCTGAAAGAAAGTTTATGCAAATCAGCAAACTAAGACTGAAATAAATAATAATAATAAATAACAGATTTTATATATATATATATAAGATACACTATATAATATATTTGCTCAATGTGAACAAGAAAATATGTATGTCATAATAGGTAAAAATGCTGAAAATGAACTGGTCATGTGCTCCGAAGGGACACCAGCAACATCACAAAAACAGCCATGCAATGGACGTCTGAGGGAAAAAGAAAGAGAGGCTGACCAAGAGCTGCCTGGCAGAGAATTGTAGAAGCAGAAATGAGTAGCAAAGAACTTGTTGCAGCCCTGCAAGATGCCACAGTGTGCACTGGGTGGTGTTTGTCTGGCCATCGCCAACCAAAGACAGATGAATGGATGGAAGTTTGAAATGTGCATCACCAAATTTATTACTAAAAGATCTCCAGACTCTATGTGCTATGAACTCAACTGCTTTCCAAGAAATGATTACCAATGTCAATCCTCAAATGCAAGCTTCTGGGGAAAAAAAAGCAATTAAGACCATCCTCATTTCTGAAAAATAATGCCTACTAATAGTCACTCTTTAAAAATTAAAATAAATAACTTCAAACTGTTGAATTTTGATCTCCATGTACCAAGCAGATAGGCTGACTTAAAGATAATATTATAGCTTATGCTGTCGCTTTTAAAGAAAATGATCTATGCCAATGTATGTGCATATCTGTGTGCATACTTGTGGGCTAATCACTCCATATCATAAGCATGAAGAACTTTTCAGCATTTTTCAAAATGTTTTTCTTCATCGATCAGTCTAATGAAATACAAGCAGATGAGTGTAACTTTGGTCATGCTGGTAGACCTTCTGCTGGCAGGGTAAAAACCCTTGGCTGTCTATATCATGGTGAAGAATCAGATCTTCTATAATGTATGCTCAGTTTTGGACTCCAAATAGTTTTGAACTCTGGGATATTAGGGAAGATGTTTTCTCATAGTTCATTATCAATCATTCATTCATTCATTTGCATGTCCCTTGCGGAACTCTGCCTACCTAACAGCACTCCTGTAGGCCTCTCAGTTGTGAGCAAGATGGCCTGCTGCTGATCCATCCATTTACAGATCATCAACGATGTCTTGCAGCCATCTTCGCCTTGGTCTTCCTCTGTTTCTTTTTCCCAATATGTATCCTTCCAAGACAGTTTTCTTTAGATTATCATGACATTTAATGTGTCCAAAATATTTAAGTTTTCTCTCTTTAATCCTCTTTACTAGCCAGCCTTCTTTAATATCAAGTTCTTGTAGTATGGATATATTTGTTCTTTTTTGTGCCCATGATATTTGAAGAACTCTTCTGTAGCATTTACATTCAAAGGCATTTATGTGTTTCTCAACTGTTTTGTTAAGTGTTCAGGTCTCACAGGCATACGTTGCAATGGGAAAGATAGTTCATTATACCTGATGAAAATTCAGGTCTCTCCTCCACACTGTCTTGGTGTTTGCAATTTGAATTTCCGATTCTACTTTCATATGCACAATGATATTGACTCTTGCCTAAATATAATAACTCATCCCAGTTGCTGAAATTTTGGATCACTTATTATGTATAAATTTGAGATTTGAGATTTGTACAGCATTGGTTCAGTCTTTCTTCCTTTGCCTTACCTTCTTGAAAGTCATTTGACAAATATATGATGATCATATCTGATGATACATTAAGTGTCAATCATTACATAGATTGATTAATTCTAAAATTCTAACATGCAAAAATCTGAGTTGAAACTACTACAAGACCTAAAAAATGTCCACAACCTCATCTGTAAAATTACTGAACTACCATCTTACTAACTATGGTGCTGACCTTCTCATGTCTCTCTAACGATGTGTGGTGATCAAGGCTTGGTGATACTGATCTTCTAGGTCTGTTAGGGGCTTCAAACAAATAATAGTTTTCTAGCATTCCAATCTACACAGTAAGAAAAAAATCAGAAACAAATGTTAATACACTGGTCTTCATTTGGTAACTAAAAATGTGCATGTACAACTGTCGTTTGTGAGTTTTTATTTAACAGTAAAAGGCAGTTTTTGCTTTAAAACACACACACACGTGTACAAAAGGAAGTATTATAATTCTTCTTCCACACATCAGTTTTTTTTCCCATGACCTCCTCATTAGATCCATCCCCATCTCTTCCTTACTCTCTCACCACCTTCGCACTATGAAAGTCATTAAAGAACAAAAAGCAGCCGTATACAACCGTCAGCAAGAACATACAAGTGTCAGCTCAAATCACCATCACCTTCTATCAAGCTCATTATAGTGGAAAGTGATTTACAATTTAGTCCTCACAGTTTCCTCCATTCTACTGGCTACTCTGGACAGGGGATCTTACAAAAGTCTGACTGTCATACTTTATTACTTGCTGAGATGATAAGCCTCACCGAAATCAATGACATGGAAAAAAAAAATCTTAAATGAGTTAGAACATTTTTTTTTAAATAGGACATAAAAAATCCATGCTGTAGAAGTAAAGACTTAGCAAATAGGAGGCAACAAGGCCTGCAAGCAGTAAAATGACAGAGTACATTGTTGGGTAGTTAGTCTCAAATAATATAAACGACTTTAGACAAGAGAGAAAGAAAACAGTACAAGAATGACTTATTATTTTTCTTTCTCTCATGTCTTAAAGTACTTTATACTTTGTCTGATTCTAACCATACAACACTGTGCTCTATCACTTTATGAAAACTTTAGAGCTCTATGCATATGCCATGATAAAAGATCAGGATGAAAAGTAACAAATCCCAACGAGAGTTTATATGCTTGGAGCATACTGTTTTCTGGAGTAAACCACCTGCTTTATCAGTTTCCTCAAAGTACTAATAAGTGCTTCAATCATCTGCATTACTGAGGTGACAGCAAACTTCACAACCAGTAATTTCTTGTACCTGGCACTGCTTCTGTTTGCTTTTGTAATGGAGAACTGATAAGAAATGAGATCTGTGTCACTGACCAAGGAAAACTTTACTTGTTGTGCTGGGATTTCCCATGATGAAGTGAAAATTTTCCTATTTCCATTCTAGTCCTTACATACCACACATACACATCATCCACTCAAAATATCCTCTCTCTCCTGCTCCTCATAAATCATGTGCTGACCTTGTTTTCTATTCAGTTTCACCAGAAATAAACCCATGTTTTTGAGTGAGATAGAAGAACATGTTACAGTATTTTCTCTCAAGTAATTTGCATGTTTTAATAATTCATGCCTGTTTTAAGTAATCTGTATTTATTTTTAAGTATTTTTCTTCTGATGAAACATTAAAACTGTTTTATGGTTCAGGGACAGCTTTAAATTTTGTTTTCAGTTTCCTACATTTCCAGATTTCTTTTTCTCCCATAGACATTTGTAAATGTTTTTTCCACACTTAACGTGGTATAAATACTGTCCATCTTCAGATGTTTCTCTTATTTATAAAATAATTCAGTTATAATGTGTTTTTGTTTTCAAGATATAAAAGCACCCCAAACTGTGGAACACATTCTCCAAAACTGTACCAACTATGAGACACTGAGAAGAAATAACTGGCCCAGTGAAACCAGCAAAGAAGATAAGCTTTACGGTTCCATACATGAGTTACAAAAAAAAAAAAACAGTGAAATTTAGCCAAGAGACAAGACTGCAGATATAGACAGGAAATGTGTAAGAAGAAGATATATAAGCTATAAATTCTCACACATTTTGCTCTTTTCATAAGAAGTTTTTAAATGTTTAAGCCAGTCACAGAACTATGCGTTTGTTCTTTTACTGTTAATGTTAACTCACAGAACTATGCGTTTGTTCTTTTACTGTTAATGTTAGCTCACAGAACTATGCGTTTGTTCTTTTACTGTTAATGTTAACTCACAGAACTATGCGTTTGTTCTTTTACTGTTAATGTTAACTCACAGAACTATGCATTTGTTCTTGTACTGTTAATGTTAGCTCACAGAACTATGTGTTTGTTCTTGTTCTTGTATTGTTAATGTTAGCTCACAGAACTATGCATTTGTTCTTTTATTGTTAATGTTAGCTCACAGAACTATGCATTTGTTCTTGTATTGTTAATGTTAGCTCACAAAACTATGTGTCTGTTCTTTTATTGGTAATGTCAGTTTCTGCCCAGATACTTTAACTCAGTATCATATGTTTTCATCTCCACATTTTTTGGAGACAACTTAATGCATACTGACCAGTAAGCAAAGAATGGTGCCTGACATTGAGTAAACAACATACACTTGCTTGAAGAACACAAACAGGCTATTACCAGAAAGAAAGAAGCAACAAATGTGGCCAAGCGACACCCATATCCTTGAGCTCGTGAACAACACATTGGAACAGAGTTCTAGTGGACAGGACTAATGATACAGCTGTTTTAATGGAGGTCGGGGAGGGGGTGCATACTGGATAAAAACAGAACAACTAATCAATGTGGTAAGCCGACATGAGAGCAGTTGAGCAGCGTCTTACGAAATTCCTCGTGGAGGCCCTGCTTGACACACACGTCTAAAAGGCCAAAATACTTGTATGGGCACGCGGGGAAACTCGTTCTGTGAGTGCGTAAGCCCCAGCCTGAGTAAGTACTCATTTACCACCACCTCCTTTCTTATCCATACACAAATGATCTGTTACTTGGGCTGGAGAACCGTAGCTGGTTAACAAATACATATCCGGGTATCAAACGTGACGCGTATATACATTCGTGTAACCTAGCACACACTTCGTCATTCTCAATATGCACAGATAACGAGTTTCAAAACACTGCCCACACGATCCCACGCACAGCTTTCACGTTCACCGACACAAATCATCCTTTGGGCGGAAATTTATGAGTGGAAATAATTTTGCACTAGCAATAAAATAATTTTGCAATAGCAATAAAACTTGCGACGCTCACTGTGTTGTGCAAAACACTTCAGATCGGAAATGTTTAATAAGATATCGATCTCTAAGCTCAACATCCAGATGTGAAGGGCGGAATTTGGGGCTTGAACACGTGGCTTTTATTTCTGTATTTTTCAGGCTTTACAATTATAACTTTCTCTGAGTGGTTCAAGTTATATCGACGTACCTTTTTTTTTTTTAACTAAAACCATCCGTTTGTATCTTACATGATAGCATGTAAATTATAAAGATCTGACTCACTTTATATTTTTTCCTTACTGACTGTGCTTGTATCAGCCCACTGACTTGAAGCTCTTGACAGATGTCATAGTGAATATCTCGTGTTATAGATATAAATTATGATGACTGTGCTCTGTGGGTTTTTTTAATTCATAGACAATTACATTAATTTTTATAACACACTGCAGACGACAATGGACCAGGTACGGAAAAATGATATTGTATTTATAATGGGTGATTTTAATGCAAAAATTGGTACAGAAAGAGCAGAAGATGAAGGACATGTTGTAGGGAAATTTAGCATAGGACACAGAAATGAAGCAGGTAACAGTCTAATGGCGTTTTGTATGGAAAATGAGCTAATGATCGCTAACACACTTTTTAAACAACATCCAAGAAGACTTTACACATGGACATCACCTGATGGGAAAACCAGGAATCAAATAGATTACATTTTAGTGCAGAGAAGGTGGAGGTCAAGCATAACATCAGCAAAAACTTTACCAAGTGCTTATTGTGACACGGACCATGAGTTATTAATAGCAGACATGAAGATAAAGATAAAAAAGATAGTTATGGGATCAAGACCACTCCGTTTTGACCTTACAAATATACCAGAACAATACGGTATAGAAGTGAAGAACCGTTTCGAAATCCTGATGGCTGTACAGGAAGAGATGACACCAGATGAATTGGCTACGCAGGCCAAGGATATCTTAGTAACAACAGCTAAAGACATGGTTCCAGTAAAGAAAACACAAAAGAATAGATGGATCACAGCAGGTACACTAGAACTGATAAAACAATGTAGAGAAATGAAGACGCAGTGGAGAGTGACAAACAACAACAAAGATAAATATAAAACTTTAACAAAAGAAGTACGAAGAAACATAAGAAAAGACAAAAAACAATACATACAAGATTGTTGTGAAAGAATAGAAGAACATCAGAGGTGTGGAAGAGATAGTGAAATGTTTAAAGAAATGAAGACATTGACGAGAAATGTCACACCTAAGCTAAATGTAATTTGTGATGAGATGGGGAATACCCTGACAGAGACAGAGGAAATTCTGGAAAGATGGAAGGAATATTGCAAAAGAATGTATGAAACAACCGACTGTGGAAGCAGAAATCAACAGTGTGAATTATTATTGCAGGAGAAAGAACCCGAGCCGACAATGGAAGAAATTTTATGGGCAATAAAGAGTCTGAAAAATGGTAAATCACCAGGATGTGATGAGATAACCGCTGAATTTATTAAAGCAGGAGGAAAGGAGTGTGCAACAATCTATCATGCACTATGTAAAAAGATATGGCATTCAGGTATTTGGCCAAAAGAATGGAAAAGAACTGTATTCATACCACTGCCAAAAAGGGTAACCTGAAATTATGCACCAACTACAGAACTGTTGCCCTGATTAGTCATGCCAGTAAAATTCTGTTAAAATCATAATGGGTAGACTTCGAAAGAAAATAGAAGAAGAAGTCAATATGGTCCAAGCTGGCTTCAGGCAAGGAAGAGGATCAAGAGATCATATATTCAATCTAAGATTAATAATAGAGAAATGCAGGGAGTTTAATGTGAATCTATATTTATCCTTTATAGACTACTCAAAGGCATTTGATTGTGTACAACACCAGAAACTTTGGGAAATAATGGAAAAAATGGGATTTCCAACACATTTGATACAATTAACATCACTGCTGTATTTAGACCAACAAGCAGCAGTAAGAATAAATGGTGAAACAACAAGTTGGTTTGACATAAAACAAGGGGTCCGTCAGGGGTGCATATTGTCACCCTACTTATTTAACTTGTATACTGAAAATATAATGAGGAATGTCAGAGCAGATGTAGACAAAGAATATTACGATGCCATAACAGTTGGAGGTTATGAAATACCAGAGATTAGATATGCTGATGACACAGTATTGCTGTCCACAACACAAGAAGGAATGGAAAAACTAATTATGTCAGTCCGCAAGAACAGCGAAGAGCAGAACCTCTATCTTAATGCAAAGAAAACTAAAGTGATGACAACTGACAAAACAAACAAGGCAACTGAAATATGTATCAATGAGGAAAAATTGGAAGAAGTGGAGAGTTTTGAATATCTTGGATCACTACTAACTAATAATGGAGATACAATGAGGGAAATTAAAAGGAGGACATCTATTGCTCTTCAGAAAGTAAAACTAATAAAGAATCTGTGGAGAGGAGCAGACAGAACCACAAAAATAAGATTTTTAAGGGCATGCATCTTTCCCATCGCAACATATGCCTGTGAGACCTGGACACTTAACAAAACAGCTGAGAAGCACATAAATGCCTTTGAATGTAAATGCTATAGAAGAGTTCTCCAAATATCGTGGACACAAAAAAGAACAAATATATCTATACTACAAGAGCTTAATACTGAAGAAGGCTGGCTAGTAAAGAGGATTAAAGAGAGAAAACTTAAATATTTTGGCCACATTAAACGTCATGATAATTTAGAGAAGACCGTATTGGAAGGATACATAATGGGAAAAAGAAAGAGAGGAAGACCGAAACGAAGATGGCTGCAAGACATCGTTGATGATCTGGAAATGGATGCAGCAGCAGCAGGCCATCTTGCTCACAACCGAGAGGCCTACAGGAGTGCTGTTTGGGAGGCAAAGTTCCGCAAGGGACATGCAAAGGAATGAATGAGACAATTACATAATAAAAATAAAAACAAAGGATCAGAGAATTTTGCTTTGATTACTGAATGTTAAATAGGAATCGGGCTGGCGGCCAGAGAAGGTCAAGACACAGACGCATCTCTCCGTTGGTGGTCCTAATAACAAGCTCAACCTGACCAGGGATGCAGACCTAGCCGTGGTAACCAAGGTACATTTACTAAGAACCTTTTTGTTTTTTGGCTCGCCCTTGTCTTCAAGCTAGCCACTATAACCACTCCCGTTTCAGTATCTTAACTGCATCTTAAGAGAGAACATCATGCTTGCAGGCACATACGACGACATAAAGGAACAAAAGCAGACCTCTGGGCAAGTTCCAAACTGTAGGAAGCTTGCCAACTCACGTTTTCCTGGGCCTCATTTTCATGGAAACATACTTGATCGTGGGATACGCGTCACACTTGATGTCCGGGTATGTATTTGAACCAGCTACGGTTCTCCAGCCCATACAATAGATCAACTTCCCTGCCTCTTTCCAGGAATAAACGTCGAGTTCGTGTTTTATTACTGTGTAGGCGTCACGTAGGTTTAGTTCCGTCTTGCTGTCCTCGCTGCTAGAAACATGTGTTACGGCAAATAATGAAATGTCCGCAGCCGTCAATAATTTAAAGAGACGTAACTTAAATATATTAAAATGACCTGCCCACGGCATGAATTTTCAATTTTTTTTCTTTCCAGTTTCGGTGTGACAACCTGGGGTTATATATACATATTCATGAGTTGTAATTGTTAAAATTTATAAAAACACATCTAAAACACCCTTCAACTTCTACATGGAGTTAATCACAATAAAAATCTGTAACAACGATGGCTACAGGTGTACATAATGAGAGAAGGAACGGGAAGTGTCTTGAGTACAGATCTAAGAAGACGAACGGGAAATCACAAGCAGTACCTCCCGAAAGGACGAAGAACTGAACTCCCGTCAAGAATAAATTACTCCTACTGAATTACGTCCGTGGTGGTGGGCGGGGAAATATTTGAATAACCCTTTTAAAATTGATGATCAAAATGTCAAAATAAAGGTGGTCCTATCATTCCACAAGGGCACCCGGGTAATACAGCTTCAGTGAACAGCCAGCTCATGACAGAGTTGGGTGGTCCGCGTCATGTTTTTCCTTACCCAGCTCCGCGAGAAGCCAGCTACCAACTAGAACTGAGCAGGAAACAAATACAGAATCGATTTTTTTCGGCAAAAGCGAGCGCCGGTTCCTACAAACCGATTTCTGATACCGAGTAGTACCAACTTGGAAGTGAAAAAAAAAAACCCAGAAACCAAACTGGTTCCAAATACGCGCAGAACTGGTCGCTGACGGGCAACAGTGTAGTCGAGATGGCGGGAAATTTGTTGTGAAAGTCTTGATATCAAAACAATAGTGCCTGAACGAATGTGGCAGCGAATCCTTGTCTTGTCCTCGTTTTAACGAACTTTTATCGCACCTGAGCGATCTGGTTGTATGCGGAACTTCATGGTCGTCACCGTCCATCACACAGGCGCATCTTCCGGCCATGAGAACAAGGAACATTTTCAGCAGTTCAGGGCGATCATCACTAAGAAATGTCAGAGTGACAAACAACTTTCTTTAACAGAACCTGCTTACACATCACAACTGTCTAGAAGTAAATAGGCAACAGCAGCGTCTCCATTACATCACAAATGTCTAGAAGTATACAGGCAGCATCAGCGTCTCCATTACATCACAAATGTCTAGAAGTATACAGGCAGCATCAGCGTCTCCATTACATCACAACTGTCTAGAAGTATACAAGCAGCATCAGCGTCTCCATTACATCACAAATGTCTAGAAGTATACAGGCAGCATCAGCATCTCCACTACATCACAACTGTCTAGAAGTATACAGGCAGCATCAGCGTCTCCATTACATCACAACTTGTTTTTTATACTCTACTTTCTTTCTCTATGCTACCCCTCCCTACCACCATCCTATTTCCTTCTCTGCCAACATATTGGTCTTGTCCTATTCACCAGTTCCACATTTCCTCCCTGTAGGTGTTTAAGTTCTTCATTTATTATCTCTCCGCGTCCCCTTTTCTCTCCCCCCTCCTCCGACACCTCTAGCGGCTATCATGTTTCTATTGCCTTCCCCCAACCCCTTTCTCCCACTTGTTCTCCTCCTCTCTCTCCGCTTCTTCGTTATGATTGGCTATATCGGGAATCTTTTGTCTGTAGGCAGCGTGGTTTTTTCCTCTTCCTCCTTCTTCCACACACATTTCTGCTTCACTGGGAGCAAGACTCTTCAGAAGTTATATATGTTGTATTTCGTTTTGTATGTATCCTCGAATAAGGCTCACGCCGAAATATCGGATGTTGTATGTTTTTCATTTATACATTCTCATGCTTTATATTCGTTTTTTTCTCACCTTGCTCACTTCCTCCCTCACTTTGTAAAACTGCACCATACACCTCTATCTACCTTATTTATATTAACCAGTTTTACTGCAGTCGCCATCCCTTTTATCTGTTCCATTACATCACAACTGTCTAGAAGTATACAGGCAGCATCAGCATCTCCACTACATCACAACTGTCTAGAAGTATACAGGCAGCATCAGCGTCTCCATTACATCACAACTGTCTAGAAGTAAACAGACAACAACAGCGTCCCCATTACATCACAACTGTCTAGAAGTAAACAGACAACAACAGCGTCCCCATTACATCACAACTGTCTAGAAGTAAACAGACAACAACAGCGTCCCCATTACATCACAACTGTCTAGAAGTAAACAGACAACAACAGCGTCCCCATTACATCACAACTATCTACAAACAAGCAGATAAGAATGTCTTCATATTCTGTAAAACAGACAACATCCGTGGAAAATCAAAATACGACACCGGTGTCTACAATCAAACAGACGACACTGTTTCTTTATCTGTGCATCTCTCTCTCTCTCTCTCTCTCTCTCTCTCTAAGCTTCTCTTTCTCAGCTGCCCACATTTGGAATTCCCTATCAACGTATGTAAAACTTACAAGTATTATTCGTTCTTATAACTTCAAACTTTGTTAATATATGTTTGATATGGACTATATGCCTACCTAAGCATAGTCTAAAGTAGTTTAAAGCATGGTTTGATTGTTGTAAATTTTTAACAGCTTTTCTATACATTTTAGTTTTGAATGATTGTAAGAATGCAAGTTTATTTCATGCTGTTGCACAAATCAGAGTGTGGAGTGTATGGACAAGAGATAAGTTTATTATTTATGTATGATGAAGGGCAGAATGTCAGACGGGCCTGCGTGTCCAATTCTTAACTCTTTGAAAATAATATCCAGTACAGCATAAAACTGCGACATAATAATAGAGAACACGTAAAAGTTATTCTCCTTGTTCACAGTGTAGCTGATGAGTAGTTTGCCGTGACGACAGGTGTAGTAATATAGGAGTTTCACACATTAAACATATTTTACACCGGTGAAAAGATGCCCCCACCACCGGTTTGCATTCAATTTAACTGACTTTCGGCATTAACGAACACCCCTTCCACTGAGAGTTTTCTGTTCTGGACACTCAACGTTAATAACTCAAGGAATCGGTTCCAGGAACCGGCTTCAAGAATACTTACTAAACTGTTACCCGAAATAACCGGTTCCAAAAACAAACAAAAAACCGAGTAACGCCCAGCTCTAGTGGCCACTCCTGCCACTGTGTGACTCTAGCCGAACACCAACCACCGATCTACCTGTGACAGACTAATGCACTAACCATCACGGCTACTCAAAGCACCCTATAAAAGTATTGCTTAAAAACGTAAAAATCAACCAGCGAAATCAGCTGGACGATAATCCGGGCAACATGATGATGATGATGATGAAGAGCCAGCCAGTTTTGACTTTGGTTTAGCATGTCATTTTGTAAATAATAAATCGCCAACCCTGACGCTTGCATTCCAGCTATGGGTCTTACATCCTTCCCGTGCCGTTAAACGTCACATAGGGCCTGCATGGTAGTTGGCCAAGATGTCCTGTCTTCGGCGAGTTTTTATCAATCTCATCAAGGGGTGTTATGCCCAATGAACCGGCTTCTCTTAACAATGTTCTCGAGTTTCACGTGGTCGGCCTCTTTTTCTTCGGCCTATTGTGCTATGGGTAGCTGATTGCTAAGTCGGACAGCGTCTTAACTCCTGTTTTTCTACTGCGGTTGCAAGCACCAAAAGAAAAAAAAAACAGACAGACAAGAACTGCATAATACGACTACAACTTCCTCTGTGTCTGATAATCTTCTTCTTCTTCGTACGCACACTGGCGATGATGCGTGTTACCCTGATTTTTGCCATGCAACTTTTGACTGCGTGCGATGCGCCTTTTGACTGGGTACCTCCGACTTCAGCACCTTTCCTTGCTAGGACAGACTGTGGTCTTGCTCGGACTGCCATTGAAGACGGTGGTGTAGGCTGGTCTGGCCACAACTTTGTTTTCCAGCCTCTGATGGCTGTACTTAAGCACCTTCTCTATGTCAGATCCAGCATGCAATGCTGGCTGGCCAGACGGCTTTGAGACAGTTCCACAGAGATATTCCGACTTCGGGATAAGGAATCCGATGAGTGCCTCAACGATATCCATTCCCCGCCACCTATAGTCTGCTGGCTATGTTTTGTTTACATCGTTCTGACGGCCACAGTTGTAAAGACCCATAGGCTTGTCACGTCCTGGGTTCATCGGTCTTTCTTCATCCCCGCCAGAGATCTTCATGTCCCCATCCGTCCACCAACCTGACA
Source organism: Achatina immaculata (assembly GCA_009760885.1). Taxonomy (NCBI): domain Eukaryota; kingdom Metazoa; phylum Mollusca; class Gastropoda; order Stylommatophora; family Achatinidae; genus Lissachatina; species Lissachatina immaculata. The sequence goes on along the minus strand of CM019717.1, from coordinate 44,541,260 downwards.
TTACATTTTACAATAATAACAATTACAATTAGTGTTGATTGCTACAGGTTTCTGGGCTACAGAAGTAGGTTAGAGTTTTTAAGCAAATAGATCTATGTTCCCTGTCTCACAAAGACTATGTTAAGACTGTGTTCTTAACACAGCTGTTCCCAGGGAGGGTGTCTGATAATGATTACTAATGTCGCTCTTGGCAGTGGCCGTGCAGTAAAAACCCCTGGAGATTGTTTAGACTGAGAGGGGAAATAATTCAATCTAATTCTCGCAGCAATTTATGTTTAAGGGACGGGGGTGACTGTAAGAAGACATAAACAACACTGATGATGATGATTACACGACTGTGCTATGGTCTGTGGTTGTGTTGCATAACAATTCACTCTGACGACGTATTTAAAGTAGTTTTTTAATGTAATAAACACCTTAACAAACACGTGACCTTTGTAGCAGTATGGATAGCATGCCCAAATACATGGGAAAACAATCTTACGCCATAGCTTTCAAAAACTAATAATACGCCCATACAGACTTGCTAGATCTTCTTCTTCTTCGTTCGCTTCTACCACCAAGACCGCACTGTGATCATACTGAATTTACTCCTGTGGTCCTCGATAGGTCCCGTGGTCCCCCTGTGGTCCCCGAAAGGACCACACGAGATCCCAGAGAGTATCACAAGGTGTTCAGAGTATCGCAGGGCTTGAGCCTGTATTCTTGGTGGTGGGTCTCAGAAGCGGGAATGCGTGACACCGTGGTTTTCGTTGCACCAGTTTAATCTAGAGTTGGACTTTCTCACCGGAAAACCTCGACGTGTTCTGGACATCAGTATATCCCCGCTGGGTGAGAGGTGGTTGCCAACCCAGTCCAGTGTTGGACTTTCTCACCGGAAAACCTCAGCGTGGTTAAGATATACATGCATCCCCGCCGGGTGAGAGGTGGTTGCCTATCTAGACTGCCCTGGTCCAGTGTCTCCGACTTCAGCATTTTGTGGTCGTGGCCGCTACCTTTCCTAGTTGTGACCAGGACAGAGCTTTTGTCCGGGAGGACGGATCCTCGCCACTAGTGAGTTTCAACTCTGGGTTGAGCCGGTTTATGCATATTTCACCAGTATGGGTGTATATCAGACGTGCATGTTTTTGTTTTTTTTTTTTTTGCAGGGGATTTTATCAGGATTATGAATATTATGATAATTATGATTATTTCAGAAAAAATCTGAAAATATTCCTGCTAGACTTCATTATAAACTTCTCAACATAAATTTAAACTTGGGACGGAAGAGGAGGTGGGGGGGGGGGAGGGAAAAAGAGAGAGAGAGAGAGGGCGACAGACAGAAAGAAAAAGGAGGGGAGAGACAGTAAGGGTCGAGCAAAAGAAATATAGAATTTAACACAAAGAAAGCATGGGAACCATCTACAACTGTGATTCATAACTTGGGTGTCCACGGACCAGCTCATGGATATGTCTAGTCATCAAGTGCTTTATTTTTAATGACGGGTCCACAAGTGTTCTCATGTTGGAATGAGGATCCACAGCCGTTCTCATGATGGAATGTGGGTCCATAGTTGTTTTCAGGCTGTAATGTGGGTCCACAGTGGTTCTCAGACTGGAATGTTGGTCCATAGCTGTTCTCATACTGGAAAATTGGTCCCCAACTGTTCTCAGACTGGAAAGTTGGTCCACAGCTGTTCTCAGACTGGACTGTGGGTCCACACTGGTTATCAGACTGGAATGTGGGTCCCCAGCTGTTCTCAGGCTGGAATTTGGGTTCATAGCTGTTCTCAGGCTGGAATGTGGATCTACAGCTCTTTTCAGACTGGAAAGTGGATCCACAGCTGTTCTCAGGCTGGAATATGGATCTATAGCTGTTCTCAGGCTGGAATTTGGGTACACGGCCAAAACAAAACAAAAATGTTATGACCAACAGATCTAGAACATGGAATATGTAGTATTGATCAGTATTCATTTGTTTTCCGCGGACATCGATTAGATTCTCAGTTCAGCATTGTTATTCTTACTTAAATATCGAGCTTATCTGCTGCAGTTTCTGACATGAAATGCTTTCGAGTGCCCCATTTGTGTCTGCTGCGATGTCAACACTGGCGGGGATACATAAACACATCAATCACCGCCTTCCGTACTCTGCTCTCCGAACGCAATTTCTCTCTGGTTGCACTTCACAGACGCACTTCATTTTAACCCGAGGAAAAATTAGAACCTTCAAACCAGTCGGGTATAAGCACATTCCTTTAGCTGGCTATTTCATTAATATGTTAGCATACCCTGGAGTACAGACAATAAACTGCTGACTACCAATTCCAAACTAAGTGGGAAAAGCAGAAGATAATAGCTAGTTGGAATTGGAAAAACAACGAAGAAATAAACAATATATAGGGCCACCAGTATGACACGGTTATAAACAAATTCTTCATTACTCGGTATAATACCATAAACAAACTTCTCATTACTCGGTACAATGCCCAGACTACTAGAGACGATCAGTTACCAAAGTTCCATGTTCCCAGTTAAATGAAATGTTACAAATACAAGTAAAGTTTGTGTGGTAACTCCATACAAATGTGCCTTGACATTATATCGGCAACAGCTATATTTGAGGCTCTCAACTGCTGAATAAGACTCTGACCTCCGTGGACTCCCGCAGTGATCGAAATTTCCAAAGCGCAATTCTACCTTATTTCAACTTACTTTAATGCAGTCAGAAGTTATAAGAAATGAACCGGGAGTCCTTGGTGTGGCAGTCGCTTTTGTAAGTGCAGTCTTGGTGTTCCACGAAAACGGGGGACGGGGAAGAGAGAGAAAGGGGGACAGAGAGAAAGAAAAAAGGAGGGGAGAGACAGAAAAGGTCGACCCCCTGCAGTAGTCGTGGAGCATATGTGCTTACGGTAACCCGCTTATGGCCATTCACATCGATTCTTGTGAGTGGAACAAGTGTAATAAGAAACACTACATCCAGCGGGGAGAATTAACGTGGAGGAGGAAGCTGGGTGAGACACTGACAGAAAAACCGGAAACAAGCTAACTCTAAAGAAGTATATGACTATTATGAAGGTGGTTTCCTGACTGTACAAGAGGAAGTAATTAAAACTGAAAAAAAATATCCATCAGTCATGAAAATAACAGTGATAATTTTGTATCTTCAAACACCTGTTTGACCTCTGAAACGTTAACTAGGTGATCTGTGAACTACACAGACAGACAAGAAAGAGTATATATATATATATATATATATATATATCAGAGATGGTCTAGCGTTCAGAAAACATTAATCAATAGTTATTAAGGAAATAGGGAATCAGAGACGCAGTTCGGGAACATGATAAATGATGCACAAAATATATAAAGCCTATGTTACTTTAACGTGTAATAATCTTCTGTGCAAGAGGAAGAAGAAAGAACGAGAGAATTCAAAGAGAAGGAACAAGGAAGAGACAGACAGGCCTGAAAAGATAAAGAAAATTGAGGAGAGACCTTGTGTAAACTCAGACGGTCTGCCCAAGAGACTTTATCCGTGGATTCTGACAGTGGCGATCGGTGAAGAATGCGCTACAGATTATGTATGAAGTGCTCTACCTTTGCTATCATCTCTTCAGGGTGATGAATGGTGAGTGAATGATCAGTTTATCCTTATAAAGAAAGAAAGAAAGAAAGAAAGAAAGAAAGAAAGAAAGAAACTGCTGGCTTATTCGTGATAAATAATTCAAGAAAAAGACCCCAAAAAAGGGCCCCCAGTAGACAAGAACTCAAGGGCAGAATTGATCGCAAACTCTGCTAGTTCTGCAAGTTTGCTCACTATCCTCGCGCAATAAATAAACAGTTATGAATAAATGAGCGTGCTTTTTGTTACATACAGCATCTGTTTCCTTCCCACCCAACAATGGGAACCTAGTGCATGAGGGATACAGGAACATGACAAACAGAAAGGACAGAGGACTGTGAAGCTGGGCTGGGTAAGGTGAACTGTGCTGTAAACACGGTGTGACAGCAGGCCATGCGCGGCAAAAAAAGAGAGCGACATCGTGAATCAACACCGTCCTGTCACGCCATGAAACAGTTTGCAAAAATGTTTCTACTAAAACATGTCATGTGCAGAGCCCGGCGAGAAAGACCTCAAATCTTACCAAAACGAAATTGCATAAATGTGAAGACAAAACTTGGACATCAGTAATGCAGGCAAGCAAATAATGTAATGGGTGTGCCTCAGTTGTGGGAGAGCTGTACCATGTTTTGACCACAAAACACAACGAGGTATGCCCGGTCAAAATCCAACTTGCTTTATATGCTACCTGTAGTGTCACTACAGCCTGGCTGGAGCGTAATGAGAACGTGAGCACTGCAATTCCCTTTCGGGGAAATTTTGCATGTGGTCCCAGCCCATTCACTCAAATCAGGACATTGATTAGAAAAGCAAAGCGATCCCTTACTTACTCGGAACACGAAATGCAGGATAGCATGGTGTAAGTGTGCGAGTCTGTGTGAAAGGATGTTGTGTATGAGAAAGACAGACAGTGAGAGGGTGTGTCGTGTGAGTGTGTGTGAGACAGTGTGAGAGAGAGAGAGTACCGTGCATTTGAGTGAGTGAGAGAGAGAAAAAACGTGAGAAAGCGTGTGTGATAGTATGCGTGTGACAGACAGACGAGCGGACAGACAGATGGATGGCGTTATGTGTGACACAACTACGCATGAAATACACCCATATTTATGTTGCTCAACAATGAGAGAACAGTTTAATGTTGTTTAGTGGCTGAAATAAGTTTCTTTACGTTTTTTCAAAGTTCCATGTGCACTGTGTCTCTATCACAGACAGGCACACGTATGAACACACATATGTGGAAAGCACATTGATTTTTAAACTACCAGATTTCAAATCAAAAACATAACCACACTGAAATGAAAACTGAAGAACTTATTATCATGACATATCTGTCATTTTTTTAACATACGACGAGATGGCCGTATCTGTAGATCACAAGTATTGCAAACCTTCCACTAATTGAGAGATGTGTTGATCACTGTGACGGTGCCCTGTCAAAGAACCACAGCCTTGTAATGACCCTAAACAACAGACATCTAAAGAATGCCATCACGTTGGAGGTTTTCGAACGTCGCGGAAAATGATACATTTCCTAGGCACGTTCAAAGACTCTCCATGTCCTCGGCTGGCAATCAACTGAGCAATCACAGTCCATTACGCCTTGTGGCGTCTTGCAGGGTAGCAACAAATAAGAGTAAGACAGTGTTTAGAGGGAAGTGCCTTAAATTCTAATACTGAATTAATTTACTTGTATAATATATTGCTCATGAGTGTATATATGTATATATATATATATATATATATATATAGAGAGAGAGAGAGACTAACTGAGAAGCACTTCTGTTGAGCTGATAATTCTGCAAAGTGCTCGCGCCATCCTCATATTATTATTGATCTCCACAGGTAGATGTTAGTTACAACTGACTCTCACAAGGTCCATGTCTGTTCTTATCCTTGTCACTTTATAATTGTCGCATATATATATATATATACACTCACTCAGTCACTCACTCACCCACCCACCACCCATCCTGCTGTTTCGTTTTACCAGCCACTTCATCTATTGATCTCCCTGACTGTGTACCAGGTCTGTGCAGCTTCTTGCTTCTCCAAGCAGTACAGCCAGTCAACCAAGACTTGCCGCTGTTGTGATCCCTGCCGTACACAAACAGTTTTATAAAGTGAATACAAACACACATGACGTGGCCAGCCGGGGAAACACAAAAGCTTCCTGGCGATCAGGTAATGGCTGTCATTCATAGTGAGGAGGTACCCACATGTAAACCTGACTAGCTTACACTTACACTAAACAAGTTTACCCCTTATGACCCGTATGCCATGATAAGCGCTGAAGTTGTGTTACCTACAAAGTGTTTGTTCTCCCAGCATACCCTTTAATCCACGAATACACTGAGCAGTTTACGACTGTTACTGTCAAAGTTTATGTCTCATAGTAAAGAATATTTCAGAGCAACCGCCAGTGTTAAAACAATACGATGGTGGAGCAGCATCCGAATCTGAAAACAGATGACCTTCTTTAAAGTACTGACGTATACACTTTGGACGGTTACCTGCGAACAAACTGAAAAGGGCATGATCGATCAGCCTCCATGCCCTGAATGATGCACTGAACAGACGTAAAATCTGACAGTGACGAGATAACGATTTCAGACTGGACAGCATCCACAAGTAGCGCCCACTGCGGTGAATACATTCATTCACTGAAGTCAAGTACTGTAAGATATGCTCATGAATAGCGAGTAACTTCACTTAGAGAAATCGTGATTTATTTAGAGATTATTTAGCCAAAGATCAACCAGTCAGAAAGTTTGTAAACCACAACTGAATGTGGAAAATGACACAATGAGAGAGAGAGAGAGAGATTGATTGATTGATCTTTATTTCAAAAGGGTTAAGAATTGGGCACGCAGGCGAGAGAGAGGAGAGAGAGAGAGAGAGAGAAACTTCCTAAACAAAGATTTTTTTAAACACGCGCGCGCATACACGCATGCACGCACGCACACACACATATAAACACAAACATACACACATAAAAACGCAATATACAAAGGATCCGAATCGGACATGAAACATTAAGTGTTATCTTACATTTTCGTTCCAGTTGTTGAATCTTGCACCATCTTCTTTCCTGCATTTTCTTTTCATCTGCATCGTCTTCTTTTATTACTGCCCTGTCCTCCAAACTTTTATCATTACCAAGTCAATCTCGAAAAGGAGCTCGTGCTGTCTTTTGGCATCCTTCTGGTGGTCCGGATTTCTCCACATGACAATGTTACATTTCTGTCACGATATGGCTTTGTGTTTCTGTCCTCGGTTTGTGACTATGCAAGAACCCACAGGCTATTATTTGTCTAGTATTCAGTTTCAATTCACTTCCTCTTCTTGTTGACGGCCTTTTTTGTATTGTGCCGAGAGTGATTGTACTTTTTTTTCCCCTCAATCTTTCAGTGGCGAATGCTGATCTTTTCCCCCAATACAGTTAGTCATTTAGTCTCTTAAACTTGTTTATGGAGCTATATGGCTCAGATTCACTATTCTTTCTGGTCTACTGTTACCTCCATCAGCTGCTCTTGCTCGTGTGATTTATACACTGTACTTATATACCAAATAAGTAAACAGGTCTGTGGTCGAAAGGTACTGTAGTTCACACGACTTGTGAGAATTTCTGTCATCAATAGGGGTAATTTTAAAAACTGAATGTGAAGCATTACAAGCACTGAAGTTTTGTCCATAACCCGTGCAGTCTGCGCATGAACCTGGCAACATGACAGATTCTTCTTAACATTGAGTATAATCGTCAAATTATGGGAACAGTGTGATTTTTTTTGTTTTGTTTTGTTACGGAGTTCATGAAAAAAAAACAGGCATTAACTGAATGTATAGTCAGTAGTTACAATATTAACTTCTCTCTAAATACAGACAAAAGCGATGTCAAAATAAATAAATCAGTTACACCAACATAAATTCTTATAACGACCAAGACTATCTATAGTTTTCTATATCAGTCTATGAAGTCTGAATTAGTTTCAGTTCAAACTATTATTCTTTTGTTAATGTTATATTCCTTCCTAGATCTTTATACTATCTAACATATTATAATGAATGCCACCGACCCGAACACTAAGCTCTCTTTGCCGAGATTTGTCGTGTGTCTAGAGTCTGGAGACAACTGAGACAAAGTGGTAGCTCGTATATCCTGTGCGACGAGTGAAGCAAATCAGTAATATGCTACTTTAAGAAGATTTTCTTATGGACTGTGGCCTATAAGGACTCTGGTTTGTGCCATTCTGGACTGGAACTACTACGTGCTTCTTTGTTGGTTCCACCATGATGGAGGACTTGTTACCTCGTACTTGAGTACTAGTTACCAAGAACATCACTGAATTTGTGAAGTCTCAAATGTAAGCCATGATTAATTTTTGCCAAAGACTCAACTTTTACACATAAAGCTCTTTAGGTCTGCCTCCGTGTCTCTCATCAGCAAGAATTAGCCTCACTTCTGATCATTATGACAGTGATCGCGTTAGTATTTCTTGAAAGCGGCACAACTGTATCTGCCTCTCAGCTTGCACGAAGTACTTTCCGAAATACCGGTTTTGCCACTCCAGTGCTCAGTACTTTATACCATTTTTAAAGTACAATTAAACACACTTTACAAACATCAGATTATCACATGTTCGTGTGATTTTTCTTTTACTTCCTTATTTGCGGCGAGATTTAATCTGTAGAAAATGCTCACAAGCTGAACTAAAGTCAGAACTGGCTGATTCTCCTAGATACACGCTGAACAACATCATCCACCAGCTGACTTCGCTGGAGGTCTTTTACTAAGTTGTTGATAATACAGAAGCATAAACTGGTTACTGTAACAGACGACCTCCAAAACGTTGGATTTTTCTTATCAGTAACTGCCGGTTAACGCGATCACTGCCTGCCAGCTTATCTTATATGAGATGTTCAGGCCGACTTACATATTTGTCACTGCTTGCTCATATAACTGCGAAATAATAAACTCCGCCGCCATCTTTTTTCCCATCAAATAAACCGTCAATATTTAGCTCATATAGTAAGTTTACAGTAAGTTAAGACTGTTACAATAAGTAGCAAAAAAAACCGTTCATTTATCTGGTTTTGTTCCCTTCTTTGGAGAGTCAAACTTTTGTTTTGAATCTCCAAAGAAAAGAACAAAACCAGATAAATGAAGTTTTCTTTTTTTTTCCACAAATGCTATTTACATGGCTCCCAGCACGAACGGAGATAGTATCTACAAATTCATAGAATATATATATATATATATATATATATATATATATATATATATATATATATATATATATATATATCGTATCAACCTTTCCAGCCAGGACCGAACACATTATCACTGATGAAAATACGACGTTGATAGTATACTGATAGCTCGAGACTTTAAATTATTTTCAAAACAGTTGTTTATGCTTATCGCATACTTGTATTTTCCTACACCATGATATGCATTTAAACATTCAGAAAATGGAAATCGTATACCGTGATCAAAACAAATAATTGTACATGTTATGTATTTCTTTAATGTACTGGTACATTATTACACTGAACGAAATTGTAACTGCGGTGAATCTAATGGCTAACAACAAAGCTGCAGGTGAAGATGAAATAACAGCCGAAATGTTAAAGGCTATTAACAGTGGCAACATGAGCTAACTACAGAGAATGTATAATAAAGTTTGGAAAGAGAAGAGGTCGCTTTTAAATGGAAAAGGAGAATCGTTAAAATACCAACAAAAAAAGCTACTTTAGCGACTGCAATAAGTGGAGAAGAGTAACCTTATTATCAGTTGTGTCAAAAGTATTTTGCAAAGTCATTCTGAACAGAATTAAAGATATAGTAGATACTACAATGAGAAGAGAACAAAGCATGACGTCGAAAAGGAAGCTGTCTCGACCAGATCTTTACTCTAAGAAAAATATTTGAAGAACATACTGAAAAGCAGAAACTGTTAATCCTGAACTTCCTAGACGTTAAAAAGGCATTTGATAGCATACATAGAGATTCACTGTGGAGAATTTTAAGACTATATGGAATACCATCTAAAACTGTCAACAGGATCTCTACAGCAGGATATGTTTGCGTAGTCAACACAGAAGAAGGAATGAGCAAATGGTTCCAGAATGAAATAGGCGTGAAACAAGAATGTATACTATCTCCCCTGGTTTTTGGAATCGCCATAGACAGTTTTGAAAAAGTATTCCAGGGGTAAAACGGGCACTGATTGGGTATATGGGACTGAACTAAAAAAAATCTTGATTTTGCAGATGACATTAACTCTTATTAGTGACAATGTGAATCCGATGCAAGAAATAAAAAATACCCTGTCTTCACTGCCTAGCAAAATAGGACTTGAAACTAACAAGGAAAAGCAAAAATAATGAAATTTCCCATTAACCAAGAAGGAAAAATATACGTAGAAGGAACAGCTGCTGAAAAAGTACACCAATTTGTATACCTTGGCAGCTACATAGACCAGATGGTGACGCCAGAAAGGAAGTTAGAACTGCAAAAGCAGCACTGACCAATGTTGATACAAGTTTACGGGACGGAAGCTGTGAGCAGAACATGTGTTTACGACTGGCTCAAACGCTGTCACGACGGGAAGGAAACGACTGGGGATGAGCCACGTTCTGGTTGGACATCGACAAGCAGAAACACAGACATGATCCGTGTTCTTAGGTCAGCGTGACGTATCTGTTCTCGATCATCTACCGTACTCCCCTAGCTAGCCCTGCGGAGTTCTTTCTGTTCTGAAAAGCGTCATGAAAGGAGCACGTTTTGCGGACTTGTAGGCAATCCAAGAACGTGTGACAGCGGTTCTGATATCGATTCCTAAAGAGGCCTTTGCTGACAGTTTCCAAAAACTTTATGAACGTTGCCAAAAGAGTGCTGTGATGGATGTCGATTACTATGAAGGAAAATAAAGGCAATCTGTTTGTATCTTCTGTTTTGTTTGTTTGTTTTACCATTCACCGAGCATTTTAGACACACCACAACTCCACTCACGTATATCGGCCACGTGATGAGCAGAAACAGTCAGAGAAATTCCCCCCCCCCCCCAAAAAAAAAGCTATCAAGTGGAACACACTAGGCCGAAGAAAAAGAGGTCGACCACGTGAAACCCTAAAGAGGACATTGTTAAGAAAGGCCAAATTCTCTTCTTATATTTTACACCATTCCAGTGCCGTTAAGCGTTACACAGGGCTCGCATGGTAATTCGCCAAATTTTCATGTTTTCGGCGAGCTTTTTTGTATCTGACGGCACCGGAAGGATGTAAGAATACATTAAAGAAATACAAGACTAGTAATTAGACTGCTATGAAGGCAAAGTTTCGCAAGGGAGATGCTCCTGGCTGACTGATTGATATACATGTATTTATCTTTCAAAGAAATGTAACATTTTCCATTAAAGGTGCAAATAATGTAATCACTGCAACAGGAGTTAAATTATCCACTAACATTAACACGATCGATAAAGCTATACTGGCCCATCCATATTCCAGTGACTGTCAGCCAAACAACATGGACTATGCACGGCGACGATGTTTCCAAGAAAATAATAGTCCTATTGAAGCTGTAATGTACCTCGCCCAATAATGCTAGTGCGTTTTTTTAAGAGATAAACTGAAACATTACTTTTGTATACACTTATTTTATAAAGTGCTCCCATCAATTTTTTTTTAAATAAACTTCTTATTATGGCTGTGGAAGTACTTACTCAATAGGGGGATCAATATGGGTACCGAAAAAATTTATTGCAATAGAACTTTCCTTGAGGTTTTGGGAGCTCTTACGACTGAACAATTGGAGACAGCAGCTAATGCAGACAGCGCCTGTGCGCCTGAGGGAATTAACTAAAGCTTATACAGTATTTGGTGATGTGTTTACAGTAGCTAAGTGCAAACACTCTGTACAAAGAGCATCCTCTTGTCTAAACACGGACCTTGTGTACCATGAGTCAAGTTTCCTGTACACGTGTGATACACTGTGCTCAAACATCATGGACTGGGCAAAACTCAATTTACTCTACATTTATAACTATGCGCCGTATCAAAGAAGCAGTTTACTAATGAGGCAGGTTATTGTAAAGTCATTAGAGGTCACTCGGGCATTACTGTGTAGTACTATAACCTTTCTTGTAACAATAGTCCCATGCTACATTACTTGGTTCCCATACCCCCCAGGGTGTATCAATATTCCTAGTTAAAAACCCCATAATTATAACATCTGCTAAAAGGCAATAATGATTATAAGATACAATTACATTTTACAAGCACCCGTCAAAAAGAACAAAACATTTAACTCTTCTGCTTCAAAACAACATTGGCAGGGTTGGTAGATCTCACATGCCTATACCAGTCAATGCTCAGAGCAATATTCAGGCAGAGACTAAATGAAAAATAGCACATTTCTAACCACGTTTTTTTTTTTTAATTACTGAATAACTTCCTTATAGTTTCTTTCTACTGAACCCTCTTAGGAAAATTTATTCTGCTACAGCCAGCATGGAGAATAGTTCACAAGTGAAAGAGTTAATGAAATCAAACAGTACCAACAGGTTTCATACAATAATCATTAGATGACAAAACTGGACTTTTGGCTCACTGCAGTTTTCTTTATCTTTTAAAAAACTAAATCTTATGACTTTTCATATTCCAGATTTTAAAATGACAGGAAAAAAAAAAACCTTCCATATTCAAAGCATGGCTACCAGGCTTAAAAAAATTTCAGTTCATAAGAGTCATGATTTAAGATGCACAACTTGATAAAATAATGTAACTCAAATCAATTTCTATATTTCATAAGCAGTTACATTCTGCAAAAATTGTACCAAAAAAAACCCCAGAATGATATGAGCAGTAACATTCTGCTAGAACTGTATAAAAAAAACAGAATGATATTCACTTAAAAAACAGAATGACACCATTATTAATTGTTTTTAAAAAAGTAAGAAAAAAAGTTTCCATCTACAGAAAGCTACTAATAATGTGAAATTATGTGCTAATTTTGGAAACAAATGGTAATTCCTGCTTAAAATTTTTTAAAAAAACACACAGATATCTCATATACGTAGAGAAAAAAAATAAGAAAAAAAGAAAAAAAATGAAGATCCAACAAACCTCATCCTCAAATCATGTGATAAACAGAACTTCTAAAGTAATGTACTATACACACTTACTGTGACTGATGTCAAATTTAACCTGGAGAAAGAACTCAAACCTGAGTGTCTCATCTGATTAAGTCCAGCCTGGTACTCCATTAAAATAAATGTAACTTTATTTTTGGCAATTAACACCACCACATTTATTTTAGTGAAGCCATAAGAAATTGTGCAATCTCACAAAAATGCACATGATCACTCAGTCAGTCAGTCAGTCATTTGCATGTCCCTTGTGGAACTGTGCCTCCCTAACAGCAAAAAACTAAACACGAAGATGAAAATCAGGATATTTAATGTTCTAACTGTATTACTTTACGGAAGCGAATGCTGTAAATCACCAAAACCATAGAAAACAAGTTGAATTCTTTCCAGACTAAATGTTTACGAAGAATTAGAAAAATATTTTGGCCAAACGCCATAAGAAATAACATCTTGTTGGCAGAAATGCAGATGAAGCCACTGACAGCAATTATTGAGGAAAGAAGCTGACGATGGTTGGGACATGTGCTCCGAATGACTGACAACTCACTACCAAAAATAGCACTAAGATGGACGTCACAGGGAAAAAGAAGTAAGGGTAGACTAAAAGAGACATGGAAAAGAACAATAGAGAGGATGTTGAGCAAGAAGGCTCACCTGGGCAAGAGTGTAAAAAAAGGCAAAGGACAGGCATTTGTGGAAAACCCTTGCGGAAGCCCCATGTGCCCTGGGCACTTAAGGTTCAGAGAAAGAGAGAGAATATATGATCTCTTGATCCTCTTCCTTGCCTAAAACTAGCTTGGACCATAATGAGTTCTATTTTCCTACGAACTCTGCCCATTAGGATTTTTTAATAGAATTTTACTGGCATGACTAATCAGGGCAACAGTTCTGTAGCTTGTGCATAATTTCAAGTTATCCTTTTTTGGCAGTGGTATGAATATAGTTCTTTTCCATTCTTTTGCCCAAATATCTGAATGCCATATTTTTTTACACAGTGCATGGTAGATTGTTGCACATTCTTTTCCTCCTGCTTTAATAAGTTCAGCTGTTATCACATACTGGTTATCTACCATTTTTCAAGTTCTTTATTGGCCATAAAACTTCTTCAACTGTTGCTTTGGGTCACATGATCACTAGCACCAAGAGATGGATGAAATGTATACAGAGCAAAATGTTACTATTTTAAATGATATACTGTCAACATTACTTACTCCGAGATGGATGTTATTACAACAAACAGAAGATGGATACTTCATATGTACAAGTAAAACGTGAAGTATGAGCAGCTGACGCAACAGACAATAAGTGCTTCATGCAGAGCCACTCATGGTGTTTGCTCTCACACCCACCCACATACACCAAGCTTGAGAGAGAGAGATATCTCCTTAAAAAATACAACATAGCTGGTATGCTTCAAGAATTATGCACTCTTTGCATTACTGCATACACTAACTTGTTTGCTCATGCTCTACCCCAGCTTAGTTCTATAACACTCTTATGTTACTATCCAGTTCTTTGTACAATGCCTTCAAGTGTGCCTCGTCCTTTAGGCAGATATACAAATGCACACCTAACACAAGTGTAAGGGACTCACTCTTAACTGATAACAATGCAGCTTGATACATCAATGATCAACTTCCTTCACCTTCATGGCCTGCTTCACTTACCACTATAGTACTACTACTTATCCCTGTAGATGTTTTAATATACCAAATTTACTGACACTGTCTTTGTTCTGTAAACATAATCCACCACTATAAAAATCTGTTACGTTGAGGTATACAATGTATGGTTTAAAAGGCTCTACCAGCAATTTCATAATAGTACGTCTAACTTTTGTTTGGACTGTTATGGCAGTTTAAAACATTTCACTTCCAAAAAAGTTCAGAACCAGGCATTTATGTAATAAATATAAATAATTAACAGTCGTGTGTTTTAATAAGATTAATATGTGAATGTAAATGCATGATAAAAGAAAGCCATGGTAAAATGAGAAACACAGACAATTAACTAGTGGCCAAACAAAGGAACTGTCACACCAAAGGCAAGAAATATAAAACAATTCAACACAAACAACATCGATAAAAAAAATGTCTAACAGAAAGAATGTATCAGCTACAAAGAGTATACAGAGCCTCAAACATTTAAGAGAAGAAATCACAACTTACCTGTCCCAAATTTTTAAATCCAGTCTCTCTTGCAACTCTGTTGGCTACATGAATACCTCCTTCTATATGGACTGCAAAATTATTCACAAAGACTTCTTCACATGAGACACTAATGGTTAGCACAAGTACTAACAGTAAAGTCATTGTTCCTTGATCAACTTGAATAGACATGCAGTTCTGGCTGTTCATGTGCATTTTCTTGACATCAGCAGCCTCTAACAAACAGAAAGGCATTTGATTATTATTATTAACTCTCATTTAATTTTAACTCTCAGGCCACCAGACTAAAAATTCCAAGACCACACAAACAACTTTATAATGAACCACAATCTTAACCAGATGATGGTTACATTTAGCTTATAAAGTATCTTTTTTACCTTATATCTGCTGTATGTTGGCTACATGTCACAGATAATCTGATCATCTGTGTCCAATCTAAAATGCACAGATGCAGACTTAAGTCAATTGACTTGGACTCAAATGCAATGTGAGTCACTTTAAATATGGACTTCCACTCAACTTGAAGATGTAGAACAGCAACTTGAACTTGACCTGTGACTTAACATTTTTAGTCAAATGACTGAACAACTTTATTTTCATTCCTTATATTAGCATCATTTCCCTGTATGCTCAGATATATCTAACTTAAATTTATACTCTTTAGTTTTACCTGGTGCATGACTAAACATGTAATAATTTGCTCAATCCTGATAGAGCGACCTTTCATTAACACTTGTATAGCAAGCAATGCAAAGTAGATGGTTGCTATAAAGGGAAAGATTTATATCACTAGCAAATAAAACATCACACTGGCATGCATCACAGAAACTAGAACAAATGAAGAGCATGTGGCAAGTTACCAACAACAAAACAAAGCTATGTTTACTAAGAGCTTACATATTCCCTGTGGCAACATATGGATGCAAAACATGGACACTTAACAAATCACTAGAGAAAAGAATAACAGCATCTGAAATGAAAGGTCACTGAAGGGCACTTATAATATCATGGATAGAAATAAAATCAAATACAGAGACACTGATGGGATTAGGTGTCACAGAAAACAGGCTTGTTAACATCATTAAAATTAGAATACTGAGATACCTCAACCACATCAAGAGGCACAATGGTTTGGAGAGGTTGATAATAGAAGGCACATTGGCCAACAAAAGAGAAATGAGGTGACCTTGCTGCAGGTGGACTCAGGAAATCACAGAAAGTCTGAATATGCCATTGCAAGAAACTGATCAACCTGTACAAGACTGCATTCAGGGAGGCAGTGAGAAGGACAATGTTCTGGAAATGACATGTCACTTGAGGAAGAAGTCATGCTGTATGTGACTTGAGGAAGAAGTCATGATGTATGTCACTTGAGGAAGAAGTCATGTTGTATGTGACTTGAGGAAGAAGTCATGCTGTATGTGACTTGAGGAAGAAGTCATGCTGTATGTCACTTGAGGAAGATGTCATGCTGTATGTCACTTGAGGAAGAAGTCATGCTGTATGTCACTTGAGGAAGAAGTCATGCTGTATGTCACTTGAGGAAGAAGTCATGCTGTATTATCACATGTGTCCTGTAGACATGGATGTGAGGTTCAAAGAAGATAATTTAGGTCTTGATTTGTACAAAAACTTTGAAAGTATAGTCCACATCTGGCATTATAGTACTGAACAATTAACTTGGTGTGAGGTCCACTATCTAGAAGTTGCAGGCAACAGAATTTCTTCCACACTAGAATTAGCTGTATATAGATAAATTGTTTTGCAAAATTGGCGAGCTACTTTGCAAGCCCTATGTGACATTTAATGGCACTGGAAGGATATAAGATATAAGATAAGATATAAGATAAGTTGTGAATCTCTAATTTTTACTGTCTGTCATGTGCATGCTGATTAATCTGAGAACACATCCCTTTTTTTTTTTAACCACAGATCTTTCAGTCAGGAGTTTACCTTCTAAGTTAACTATATTGTCACTGTTTCTGTATGTTTATTACTTGCTACTATATGTTAATCACGTCCTCTTATAGTTTCCAGAAAGGTTCCATCTTAACTCTAACATACAGACATATTTCTAGTTTTAAAAGTCATTTTGTGGTGATTCTGTTTTCAAATAGTTGATGTGTTTTCGTTGAAAGTACTATTTTATTTTAAAACAAGGAAATGAGTATTACTGTCAAGGGGGCAAAGTTAGCTACATAAATCTTACAAGAGGTGTGTTGGCAGATGTTGGATACTGTGACAGATATCTTCTTTTATGTAAAATTATGATTTAAGTTTATGCATGTGTGAACCCATTTATGTAGTAATATGTAATGCACCACCACAACATGATTTATAGATCTGAGATGACTTAAGATTGCTTGCAGGGATGCGAGACTTGAAGGTAGCAGCCTGAGATTTGATTTGAAACTTGCCATAAAGGACTCAAATGCATTTCTGATAAAACATGACACGGTTTAGTGCACTATCAAGTCATTTCTCTCCAACATGTCAATCATTTCTTCAATCCACCTCTTTATGGGTCATCCCCTTTGTCTAATTCCTGGCATTTTGTGGCATGCTTTG
Organism: Achatina immaculata; assembly: GCA_009760885.1. Lineage (NCBI taxonomy): Eukaryota > Metazoa > Mollusca > Gastropoda > Stylommatophora > Achatinidae > Lissachatina > Lissachatina immaculata. The sequence continues at coordinate 44,523,774 of CM019717.1, read as the reverse complement.
CTAGTGGAAAGCTAGGATTTGTTTTCATCTAAACTGATCAAATCAGTTCATTCTTCACCCTTCAGCACTGCAGCTGTGGTGCTGCTCCTATGACTGACTGGGCATCTTCATTTCTCACCCTGTCTCTTGTCTTTCTGACATCTCATTTCACATCTGCCATTTCACAGTTTTTATTTTCTGAATAGTGTTCATCTTTGGCACTGGTAAGAGGCTGCTGACAGGAAGAGTGTTTCTATCAGCTGTCTCTCTCTGTCATTCATTCATTCATTTGCACGTCCCTTGTGGAACTTTGCCTCCCTAACAGCACTCCTGTAGGCCTCTCAATTGTGAGCAAGATGGCCTGCTGCTGATGCATCCATTTGCAGATCATCAACGATGTCTTGCAGCCGTCTTCACCTTGGTCTTCTCCTCTCTTTCTTTTTCCCATTATGTACCCTTCCAAGACGGTTTTCTCTAGATTATCATGACGTTTAATGTGTCCAAAATATTTACGTTTTCTTTATTTAATCCTATTTACTAGCTAGCCTTCTTCAATATTAAGCTCTTGTAGTATGGATATATTTGTTCTTTTTTATGTCCATGATATTTGAAGAACTCTTCCACTGCATTTAAATTCAAAGGCATTTATATGTTTCTTAGCTGTTTTGTTAAGTGTCCAGGTCTCACAGGCATATGTTGCGATGGGAAAGATGCATGCCCTTAAAAATCTGATTTTTGTACTTCTGTCTGTTCCTCTCCATATACTCTTTAGTTGTTTTACTTCCTGAAGAGCAATAGATGTCCTCCTTTTAATTTCCCTCATTGTATCTCCATTATTTACTGACCATATCACCCTCTAGTGTGCTGACAGGTCAAGGAAAATATGGGCACTAACACCATATCCCTATGTGCCTCTAAGGCATGACAGGGTTACCTTTACTTTTTACTATCTCCATTATTAGTTAATAGTGATCCAAGATATTCAAAACTCTCCACCTCTTCCAGTTTTTCCTCATTGATACATATATCAGCTGCCTTGTTTGTTTTGTCAGTTGTCATCAATTTAGTTTTCTTTGCATTAAGATAGAGGTTTTGCTCTTCACTATTCTTATGGACTGGCATAATTAGTATTTCCATTCCTTTCTGTGTTGTGGACAGTAATACTGTGTCATAAGCATATCTAATCTCTGGTATTTCATAACCTCCAATTGTTATGGCATCGTAATATTCTTTGTCTACATCTTCTCTAACATTCCTCATTATATTTTCAGTATACAAGTTAAATAAGTAAGGTGACAATATGCATCCCCGATGGACCCCTTGTTTTATGCCAAACCAAGTTGTTGTTTCACCATTTATTCTTACTGCTGCTTGTTGGTCTAGATACAGCAGTGATGTTAATTGTATCAAATGTGTTGGAAATCCCATTTTTTCCATTATTTCCCAAAGCTTCTGGTGTTGTACACAATCAAATGCCTTGGAGCAGTCTATAAAGGCTAAATATAGATCACATTAAACTCTCTGCATTTCTCTATTATTAATCTTATACTGAATATATGATCTCTCGATCCTCTTCCTTGCCTGAAACCAGCTTGGACTATATTGACTTCTTCTTCTATTTTCTTTCGAAGTCTACCCATTATGATTTTTAACAGAATTTTACTGGCATGACTAATCAGGGCAACAGTTCTGTAGTTTGTGCATAATTTCAGGTCACCCTTTTTTGGCAGTGGTATGAATACAGTTCTTTTCCATTCTTTTGGCCAAATTCCAGAATGCCATATCTTTTTACATAGTCCATGATAGATTGTTGTACATTCCTTTCCTCCTGCATTAATAAGTTCAGCTGTTATCTCATCACATCCTGGTGATTTACCATTTTTCAGATTCTTTATTGGCCATAAAACTTCTATTGTCGGTTCGGGTTCTTTCTCCTCCAATAATTCACACTGTAGATTTATGCTTTCACAGTTGGTTGTTTCATACATTCCTCTGCAATATTCCTTCCATCTTTCTAGAATTTCCTCTGTCTCTATCAAGGTATTCCCCATCTCATTACAAATTACATTTAGCTTAGGTGTGACATTTCTCGTCAATGTCTTCATTTGTTTAAACATTTCACTATCTCTTCCACACTTCTGATGTTCTTCTATTCTTTCACAACAATCCTGTATGTATTGCTTTTGTCTTGTCTTATGTGTCTCCGTACTTCTTTTGTTAAAGATTTATATTCCTATTTGTTGTTTGTCATTTTCCACTGCGTCTTCATTTCTCTACTTTGTTTTATCAGTTCTAGTGTGCCTGCTGTAATCCATCCATTCTTTTATGTTTTCTTTACTGGAACCATGTCTTTAGCTGTTGTTATTAAGATATCTCTGGCCTGCGTAGCCAATTCATCTGGTGTCATCTCCTCCTGTACAGCCATCAGGATTTCAAAACAGTTCTTCACTTCTATACCGTATTGTTCTGGTATTTTTGTAAGATCAAATGAAAATATATAACAGTTTTCAGCAAAGCTGCATTTTTTTTTAATGATGGTGAAAATAATGCTAGACTGTTCTTACTACATATTAAAATGTATAAACTAGGAAAAAACGTAGGTATAGCTTTATTATTTAATGATAACACACTTGTGATGTTTCGGCGCTAGCCTTTGTCAAACAAAAACAAACAGGACGGAGAATCAGAGGGAGAGGAAACAAAGTATAGATTCACATTAATTGGACGTTAACAAAACAATAAAAATGAAAAAAAATTAAAGAAAAATGGCAAATGACTTATCTCAGCTTCTGGAATAGCACAGAACCAAAATCGCTTGTATGTCCTCGATAGGAGCACAAACAATTTTGTACGTTTTACTACATATTAGAGATTTTTAGTCTTCCTCTTTTGTTGCAAAAGGCACAAGTCCGTTATAATGAACAAGGATCTAGTACAGCAAATTACGAAAATCTCGAACTTACGAACAGTGAATACAAAACATCATCAATTAAATCGCCATCTCTCCAAACTCGTTAGTCTGACATAACGTTACATCACCGTCGATGTTTGTGTTCGACACAGCTACTGTGTATCGTGGTTATCATATTTCGTGTAAATACAAAAATGTTTTTTATGATTAAAATAATCGCCCAGAAGCTAGACAATAAATGATACACTAACACAAATGTACAAACTGGAGTTTGCCAGTTACCTCCTTTGATGGAACTGATCTTGACAATGACAGTTTTAAAATTACGAACACAAAACTTCGTTTCACAGATACTGTTGTAACAGAACCTTGGTCAGATATGAGACTATTTTCAATACCGAAGTACGTGAATGGTGACCAACCTTACAACGCAGCCCACACACAGATCTCTCTCACTGGCTTCTCTACTTCCTTCGGCTGCGACAGGCCTGCCAGATTTTGTTATCTCGTGTACAGTGCTGTCAACATTTTTGGCCAAATGTATATTTACGATATTTTTTTTCAGATTGTTAGTTTAAAACTTAAATAGTTCATAAAATATTCAAATGAATTGCAGTAAATGTAGCTGCCTAGTGCTCAGATATGCACATGCAAATTAAAAGGTCTTAAATTGTTGGTAGTCAAACTTAGATCGGTGAAAGTGAATCAGGCAAAAAAAGCCACTGGAATTTTTATCTCTTATCTGTAAATAAATGGAACGTCCAGAAGCTTAGGTCGCATAACACACACAAACACACACACAAAGTGCAAAGAAGGAAGGAATTTTTTTTAAAATTAACCATGGTTATATTTAGAAGTACCACAAAAAATTCCCACAAACTAAACAATTACAATATTGTTTATATATGAGTCTGGACAGAAACTATATGGCTATGAAGCTCATCTGGAACATGAATGAAATGGAGATAGACATCTAAATTTTCCACTACTTTCTACTTGATGTTACATCTCTGGTGCTGATGTGACAGGTACGGACAAGCTCTTCCACCACTTCAAGTGGAAGAATCAACTAGGGTTTCGCAAAAGTATATACCTCCCTTTCCCCTCTCTCTCCCCCCCCCCCTTTTTTTCCAGTGCTTGTGTGTGTGTCTCTCTCTCTCACACACACACACACCAACACACATAGATGGGCACCAAGATTTTTATAATATCACCTAAAGATTTGCTGTCACTTTCGAGAGTGATCAGCCTGCATTTACATGACAAATACGGCAAATGTAAAGAAAAATTAGCCACACCATGAAAAGACGTGGTGGTGGATGGAATGGGATAGCATCCGACAGATAATGTTGATTATGGTCACCATTCTCTGATGGTAGGTAGATGATCTCAATGTATGGACAATGGCTACGATCACTGACTAGTACAGTCACTGGCCGGAAGGAAAGCATTGGTAAACTACCTTCTGGAAATATACCAATAACTTAAATATTTTGGACACATTAAACGTAATGATAATCTAGAGAAGACGGTCTTGGAAGGGCACACTTGGAAGGGTTCACTGCTAATTTCTATTATAATATACAGTTATTCCTACCATGAGCTGTTTAAATAGCTTAGTAGAAAAGGAAACAAGATAATAATAATAATAATTTGTACGACTCTCAAATATTTTTTTTTCTTTTTCTCGTCGCGCACATTGTCACTGGGAAAAAGAAAGAGAGGAAGACCAAGGCGAAGATGGCTGCAATACATCGTTGATAATCTGCAAATGGATGCATCAGCAGCAGGGCATCTTGCTCACAACCGAGATGCCTACAGGAGTGCTGTTAGGGAGGCAAAATTCCGCAAGAGACATGCAAATGAAGATGTTTATTAATTTTTTTTATTTTGCATAATCAACAGTTTTACAAAAAATTTCCTACATTTACATGAGATTAATCAAAATGTGTTCACAGTCATTTTTGAGTTATAACTGCCCCATTTTTTTAACTGAGTGGGGGAAAATAAAAATAAAAATGTAATATAAAAAGTACCAAGAAAATGTAATGTAAAATTTGAGGGTCAGTTTCTTTTAGAAGTTTTCAGGATTAGTCACTGTGTATCTAAACGTGAGATACATAAGGGTCGCGCCTCCACATTGACTACAATGATTTCAGATCTGTATTTAGACTTTATTTTGCATCGCTGTTGAAAAGGGACAACTGAAACACTCCTTTGCTTCTTCTTCGTGCACTGGGTGACATCATTTCTAATGTTAGTAAGATACACTTGTTCATTAAGAGGTTTGGGGTTCGGCTTGCATCACTTCTCTGCTAGGATGCGACTTACACAAGTCGTACACAGTCACAAGACTGAGTGACCTGTGTTGTGTTGTTTATAGGATGTTCACTGCTAATTTCTATTATAATATACAGTTATTCCTACCATGAGCTGTTTAAATAGCTTAGTAGAAAAGGAAACAAGATAATAATAATAATAATATAATAATAATTTGTACGACTCTCAAATATTTTTTTTCTTTTTCTCGTCGCGCACATTGTCACTGGTAATTTCAGTTTAAAAGCTTCTGAACTCTTGTGATCCTCATGACCCCATTAAGCTTACCATAACGCAGATTGTGTGAGTGGGAGTGAGGAGGGGGATATATGGATTGAAGACACTGTGTGAGTGGGAGTGAGGAGGGGGATATATGGATTGAAGACACTGTGTGAGTGGGAGTGAGGAGGGGGATATATGGATTGAAGACATTGTGTGAGTGGGAGTGAGGAGGGGGATATATGGATTGAAGACACTGTGTGAGTGGGCGTGAGGAGGGGGATATATGGATTGAAGACACTGTGTGAGTGGGAATGAGGAGGGGGATATATGGATTGAAGACACTGTGTGAGTGGGAGTGAGGAGGGGATATATGGATTGAAGACACTGTGTGAGTGGGAGTGAGGAGGGGATATATGGATTGAAGACACTGTGTGAGTGGGAGTGAGGAGGGGGATATATGGATTGAAGACATCCTTTTCTGTTTTTTTCAACGGCAATATCAGACTCTGTGGTTTCACTAACCTCCGTGGATGCATGCATGAGTATTCTACAGTTCTTGGTCTCTTCTTCTTCTTCGTTCGCTTCTACCACCAAGACCACCCCGTGATCCTACTGAGTTTACTCCTGTGGTCCTGGATAGGTCCCGTGGTCAGCCCTGTTTGGGACCAAACGAGATCCCCAACAGGACCACAAGAGGTTTAGAGTATCGTAGGGCTTGAGCCTATATTCTCGGTGGGCCTCAGAAGAGGGATTGCGTGACACCGTGGCTTTCGTTGCACCAGTTTAATCTAGAGCTGGGCTTTCTAACCTGAAAACCTCGACGTGTTTTGGATATCAGTATATCCCCGCTGGGTGAGAGGTGGTTGCCCATCCAGGCTAGAGTTGGACTTTCTCACCTGAAAATCTCAACGTGTTTTGGGATACCCGTGTATCACCATCGGGTGAGAGGTGGTTCTCCGTCCAGTCCAGCGCTTGACATTCTCACAGGAAACCTCAGAGTGATTAGAATACGCAAACATCCCCGCCGGGTGAGAGGTGGTTGCCTATCTAGACTGCCCTGGTCCAGTGTCTCCGACTTCAGCATTTTGTGGTCGTGGCCGCTCCCTTTCCTAGTTGTGACCAGGACGGAGGTTTTGTCCAGGAGGACGAATCCTCGCCACTAGTAAGTTTCATCCCTGGGTTGAGCCGGTTTAGGCATATTAATCCAGTATGGGCGTGTTTAGGACATGACCTAGAGCGGAGGTACCGTGACATGAATAGCCATCAAGTTTCACGCCTGGTTTAAGCCGGTTTAGGCATATTTCACCAGTATGGGTGTATATCGGGCGTGACCGGCCTCTAAAGCAGAGGTGCCGTGATATGAGTAGCTCTCGCCGCTAGACCACTGGACATACAGACTAAGCTTCACTCTATCCTTTCCGTCACCTTTTCACATCAGCACCGCACGGCAACCCTAATTGCTTTTTCGCATTTTCTTCATTGGCCGGGAGGAGTTTCACTCCACGCGCGGCATGCGAAGAATATCGCCAGCAGTGACAGTTCTTGGTGAAATTTAGCGCACAGTTCAAAGTTCAAAATTCAGACTCCGGCTTCACTGCATTCAGGACAACCCCATATATGCTCCGCTGCATGGTTCTAAGGACTGCAAACGCGCCTCAAACAGCCTCTGGCAGTCAAGTCCAGCTCCTGACCTTCCCGTGGCAGAACTGTTTAAACTGACAGGAGAAGGGGCGAGGGCGAATATCTGGCGCCTGAAACTAGTTACTTAGGGTAGATGAGTGGCACGTTTGGTAGCTCATCTGCCACTGTTGGCGAGATTTTCAGCTGCCGTGCGTGGAGCGGTGCTCCTCCCGGCCAATGAAGAAATTTACAAATGAGGTTGCCGCGCAGCATCACTGCGGAAAAGGTGGTAGAAAGGATAAAGCGAAGCAAACAGTCAAATCACGGCTCCTCTGGTCTGGAGGTCGGCCACGTCCTGAGTGCAGTCATATCGGGTGAAATGCATGAACCGGCTTGTCCCAGAGGTTAAGACACTGTTGGCGAGACTCTTCAAATGCCGCGCGTGGAGTGAAGCTCCTCCCGGTCAAGGAAGAAATGCGGAAAAAAAATAAAGGTTGCTGTGCGGCGCCGACGTGAAAAGGTGGTGGAAAGTGAAGTTTAACCGGTATGTCCAGTAGTATCGCTACGAGAGCTATACCACGGCACCTCTGCTCTAGAGGCTGGCCACGTCCGAAATACACCTACACTGGTGAAATATGCCTAAACCGGCACACACCAGGGTGGAACTTGATGGCTAGACATGTCATGTCACCTCCGCTCTAGAGGTCGGTAACGCCTGATATACACCCATACTGGTGAATTTTGCCTAAACCGGCTCATACCAGGGGTGAATCTTGAAGGCTATGCATGTCACAGTACCTCTGCTCTAGAGGTCGGTCTCGTCCCAAACACGCCCATACTGGATTAATATGCCTAAACCGGCTCAACCCAGGGGTAGAAGTCACTAGTGGCGAGGATTCGTCCTCCTGGACAAAAGCTCCATTCTGGTCACAACTAGGAAGGGTAGCGGGCACGATCGCAAAATGCTGAAGTCGGAGACACTGGACCAGGGAAGTCTAGATAGGCAACCACCTCTCACCCGGCGGGGATGTTTGCGTATCCTAATCACGCTGAGGTTTTCCGGTGAGAAAGTCCAACTCTGGACTGGATGGGCAACCACCTCTCACCCGGCGGTGATACACGGGTATCTCAAAACACGTCGAGGTTTTCCGGTGAGAAAGTCCAACTCTGGCCTGGGTGGGCTACCGCCTCTCATCCAGCGGGGATGCACTGATATCCTAAACACGTCGAGGTCTTCCGGTGAGAAAGTCCAACCCTAGACTAAACTGGTGCAATGAAAACCACGGTGTCACGCAGTCCCGCTTCCGAAACCCACCAAGAATACAGGCTAAAGCCCTGTGATACTCTGAACCCCCTGTGGTCCTCTCGCGGATCTCGTGTGGTCTTTTCGGGGACCACACAGGGGACCACGGGACCTAACGAGTACCACAGGCGTGAATTCAGTAGGATCACAGTGCGGTTTTGGTGGTAGAAGCGAACGAAGAAGAAGAAGAAGAAGCTCCGCTGCATGCCGCAGCATCCAGCCAAGAATATGTTTGCTAATAGTTCCTGTCAAATATTGGCTGTTTACGATGCGTGTTCTGTCATGTAGTTCGGATTTCCTACTAGCACCTTTAATTTAGCAAATTTAATTTAGTACAGAATAGACGCAGAAGAGAACAAATATATCCATACTACAAGAACTTAATATTGAAGAATGCTGGCTAGTAAAGAGGATTAAACTTAAATACTTTTGACGTCATGATAATTTAGAGAAGACTGTCTTGGAAAGATTCGTAATAGGAACAACAAAGAGAGGAAGACCAAGGCGAGGATGGCTGCAAGACATCGTTGATAATGTGCAAATGAGTGCATCAGCAGCAGGGTATCTTGCTTACAACCGAAAGGCCTAGTGGAGAGCAAAGTTAGGGAGGCAAATTCCCGCAAGGGACATGCAATTTAGTATAACGAAGTAGCATACTTTTTCTTAAGCTCTCAAATTTAATCTGAAAGTTCAGAATCCTTAACTTAGAATCTTTGATCACCTTTTAAAGGTATCCCCTGCTGTTGGCGAAATTCTTCAGCTGCCGTGCGTGGAGCAGTGCTCCTCCCGGCCAATGAAGAAATTTACAAATGAGGTTGCCGCGCAGCATCACTGCGGAAAAGGTGGTAGAAAGGATAAAGCGAAGCAAACAGTCAAATCACGGCTCCTCTGGTCTGTAGGTCGGCCAATTCCTGAGTGCAGTCATATCGGGTGAAATGCATGAACCGGCTTGTCCCAGAGGTTAAGACACTGTTGGCGAGACTCTTCGAATGCCGCGCGTGGAGTGAAGCTCCTCCCGGTCAAGGAAGAAATGCGGAAAAGAAATAAAGGTTGCTGTGCGGTGCCGACGTGAAAAGGTGGTGGAAAGGATAATGTGAAATTTAATCGGTATGTCCAGTAGTATCGCTGCGAGAGCTACCACGGCGCCTCTGCTCTAGAGGTCGGCCACGTCCGAAATACACCTACACTGGTGAAATTTGCCTAAACTGGCACACACCAGTGGTGGAACTTGATGGCTAGACATGTCATGCCACCTCCGCTCTAGAGGTCGGTAACGCCTGATATACACCCATACTGGTGAAATATGCCTAAACCGGCTCACACCAGGGGTGAATCTTGAAGGCTATGCATATCACAGTACCTCTGCTCTAGAGGTCGGTCACGTCCCAAACACGCCCATACTGGATTAATATGCCTAAACCGGCTCAACCCAGAGGTGGAAGTCACTAGTGGCGAGGATTCGTCCTCCTGGACAAAACTTCCGTCCTGGTCACAACTAGGAAGGGTAGCGGCCACGACCACAAAATGCTGAAGTCGGAGACACTAGACCAGGGCAGTCTAGATAGGCAACTACCTCTCACCCGGCGGGGATGTTTGCGTATCCTAATCACGCTGAGGTTTTCCGGTGAGAAAGTCCAACTCTAGACTAAACTGGTGCAACGAAAACCACGGTGTCACGCAATCCGTTCAGAGACCCACCAAGAATACAGGGTAAAGCCCTGCGATACTCTGAACCTCTTGTGGTCCTGTTGGGGATCTTGTGTGGTCCTTTCGGACAGGAGACCACGGGACCTAACGAGGACCACAGGCGTAAATTCAGTATGATCACAGTGCGGTCTTGGTGGTAGAAGCGAACGAAGAAGAAGAAGAAATGTATCCCATTAAAAGTATATCGTGTGGATCTGTTGTCCATTTAAGTGGTATTCAAGCTAACTGTCACGGACTCCCTGTGCGTTCCCCTCTTGGATATGGAGAGGTCTCATGCCGTGGCCAGTTTTGGTTTGAGCTCTGTTCCTTGATTCCATAAAACAGAAGAAGCGTGGGATGAGAGCATTGGAGACCGAGGATCCAGCACTGTCGCCACCTGGTGAGTCTTTACGGGGTGTGTACCATTTCTTTGCTGTAACCATGTGATGTCGTTATAAAACACGATGCCGTGTACTAATTTCAGCACTCCTTTGGTCACTTTAATTAAACCACCTGGAAGTCTGTAGGACCTGTGCTGTGCTGTTTATTGGATGTTCACGGATAATTTCTACTACGATTTATTCCTACTATGAGTTGTTTAAACAGCTTAGTAGAAAAGTAAACATAATAATAATAATAGTAATAGTAATAATAATAGTAATAATAATAATATCTGGTTTTCTTGAGCGCCATGCATATTCGAATTTAAATTGCTATGTGCACTAAATGTAAGCCTCTGGTCATTTCTGATTTGAAAAAAAACAAAAAACAAACAAACAAACCTATTTGTTATATTTTTGTGTGCCCTTGAGATTTTTGTACGGTAATGTAAAAATTTAATTATTACTGCATTACAGTATTACTGTCAACAACACATTTGGAAAACTAATTATGTCAGTCCATAAGAATAGTGAAGAGCAAAAACTATATCTTAATGCGAAGAAAATTAAATTGATGACAATGACAAAATAAACAAAGCAGTTGAAATATGTATCATGAGGAAAAATTGGAAGAGGTGGAGAGTTTTGAATATCTTTGATCATTACTAACTAATAATGGAGATACAATGAGTGAAAGTAAAAGGATGACATCTATCGCTCTTCAGAAAGTAAAACACCTAAAGAATATGTGGAGAGAACAGACAGAACTAAAAAATATAATTTTTAAGGGCATGCATCTTTCTCATCGCAACATACGCATGTGAGGCCTGGACACTTAACAAAATAGCTGAGAAACACATAAATGCTACAGAAGAGTCTTTCAAATATCATGGACATAAAAAAGAACAAATATATCCATACTACAAGAACTTAATATTGAAGAAGGCTGGCTAGTAAAGAGGATTAAAGAGAGAAATATTTTGGACACATTAAACGTAATAATCTCTCTCTCTCTCTCTCTCTCTCTCTCTCTTCTCTCTCTCTCTCTCTCTCTCTGAACCTTAAGTGCCCAGGGCACATGGGGCTTCCGCAAGGGTTTTTCACAAATGCCTGTCCTTCGCCTTTTTTTCTGCTCTTGCCCAGGTGAGCCCTCTATTGCTCAACATCCTTTCTGTTGTTCTTCTCCATGTCTCTTTTGGTCTACCCTTACTTCTGTTCCCCTGTGGTGTCTATCTTCGTGCTATTTTTGGTAGTGAGTTGTCAGTCATTCGTAGCACATGTCCCAACCATCGCCAGCGTCTTTCCTCAATAATTGTTGTCAGTGGTTTCATCTGCATTTCTGCTAATAAGATGTTATTTCTTATGGTGTTTGGCCAAAATATTTTTCTAATTCTTCGTAAACATTTAGTCTGGAAAGAATTTAACTTGTTTTCTATGGTTTTGGTGATTTTCCAGCATTCACTTCCATAGAGTAGTACACTTAGAACATTACTCTTAAATATCCTGATTTTCATATTTATGTTTAGTTTTTTTTATTTCCATATAGTCTGCAGCATTGCAAAAGCCTGGTTTGCTCTAGTAAGTCTGCTGTTGATGTCCTCTGTGCTGTCTCCATTTTCTACTACTCTGCTGCCAAGGTATACAAATTCGTTGACCTCCTTCACTAACTTGTTATCTACTCTGAGTACATTTCTGTTGTTCACATTTTGTTTCATTAACTTTGTCTTTCCTACGTTGATCTTTAGTCCTATGTTATTTGCATTCTGAGTTAGCTTGTTTATTTTCTCTTGCATATCTTTGTGACTGCTTGATAATAGACAAATGTCGTCCGCAAAGTCAAGGTCTTCCAGCACTGTGTCAAGGGTCCATTGTAATCCTCTGCGTTTGTCTGATGGTGTCTCCTTCATTAACCAGTCTACTGCCAAGATAAATAATGTTGGTGATAGTATACATCCCTGTTTCACTCCTGTTTGTACCCTAAAGCTGCTGGAGGTATGTTCTCCACAGATAACTTTGCACTGAAAACCCTCGTATAGGGCTTTGATTACATTAACTATTTTATGGGGGAGGCCATGCCATCTTAGGATTTTCCACAGTGCATCTCTGTTGACACTGTCAAAGGCTTTCTCAAAATCTATGAATAATGCATATGTTGTGCTATGCCACTAATTTGCCTGCTCTAATATTTGTCTAAGTACAAATATGTGGTCTATGCATGATCTTCCTTTCCTAAATCCTGCCTGCTCTTTCCGAAGTTTTTCCTCAAGTGTTGGTACAATTCTGTTGATGATTATTCTGCAAAATACTTTACTGGTGAGTGGCAGTAGGGTAATGCCTCTCCAGTTCCCGCAATCTCTGAGGTCACCCTTCTTTGGTAGTTTTACTATAAGCCCAGTTTTCCACTCCTCTGGGGCTTTTTCTAGATCCCAAATTTATTGTAATATCCGGCAAAGTTGTTTTGGTGTTTCTGTTTCTTCTGCTTTCAACATCTCCACAGTCACTTCATCTTCACCTGGTGCCCTGTCTGATTTTAGCTTCTTTATCGCCCCCTTTACTTCATTTATTTTTATTGGCCCTGTATTGATGTTTAGTTCCGTTTTTGCTTCAGGTATGTCTATTGTTTGTGCTGCTTGTGTTCTGTTTAGTAGGGTGTTAAAGTGTTCCCTCCATCTATCAATTTTTTCTCTTTCTCCACTGACCAGTTGTCCATTTTGTGTTCTTACTGCACTTTCACATCTTGTGTTGAAGTTACCTGTCATCTGCTTTGTGATTTTATATATGGTTTTCATGTCATTTGTATATGCTGCTTTCTCTGCTGTTTCTGCTAAGTTGTCATAATATTGACGTTTATCTTGACGGCATGATTCCTTCACTTCTTTGTCTTTTTGTGCATAATTACTTAAAACTCGTTCTTTAAGCCGTTGTGATTTGGTGTTCAGTAATTTTTTCTTCATTTCTTTTCTTTGCTCTATCTTTTCCCATGTGGTCTCGCTTATCCATTCCTCTTTTCTCCTTTTTCGATATCCCAGCACCTCTTTTGCTGTTTCCTGTAGTGTTTTATTGAACTCTAATATGGACATTTCTGCTTCGTCTTGTAGGACACTGAAGCGGTTCTTAAGTACTATTGAGAATTCATTTCTTGTTTGCTGGTCTATCAGTTTTCTTATATCAAAATGTATCTTTCTGTGTTCTCCGATTTTGGCTTTCCTTAATTTTAGTTTTATTTTTGCTACCAGAAGGTTGTGATCACTTCCTACATTTGCTCCTTTCCTTGCTCGCACATCTTGTAGTGACCGTTTCCACTTGTTATTTATTAGTATGTGATCGATTTGGTTTTCTGTGGTTTTATCTGGTGACCTCCAAGTCACCTTATGAATGTTTTTGTGTTGGAAAATTGTCCCTGCAATGGTCATCATGTTTTTTTCACAGAAACTGCACAGTCTTTCTCCATTTTCATTTATTTCTCCGATTCCTTCTCTTCCCATGATTCTTCTTCTATCTTCATTTCCTTCACCTACTTTTGCATTGAAGTTGCCCAAGATGAGTAGCATATCATGCTTGGGTATTGTTTCTACTGTTGCTTGGAGGCTGTTGTAAAAATCTTCTTTTAATTCCTATTCAGCTGCTTCTGTTGGTGCATAATAAACTATAATAGACAGCTTCGTGAATCTTGAGTTGAACCGTGCATATAATAATCTCTCATTTATTGGTGTCCATTTCAGCAATGCTCTTGATGCTTCTTTTGTTATAATCAATGCTACTCCTACTTCGCTGGCAAAAACAACTGCTATGAAAAATGTCGTGAGCCCTCGAAAACAGTCTCATACAAGATATATTTTTAAAAAAACTTTTAAAAATATTTTTAAAATGTTAATTTTAAGCCCTGAGAATGAATTTGTCTTTTAACAATGGTCGTTGTTTCTTCCTCTTTTTTTTTCTAATCTTCTGTACTGTATTCCCTTTCTTGAGATAACATATGGCGGAGAACAGAAACATCTCTACTTATGCTTCACTGATTACACCAAGGCAGTAGACAAGGTGAAACATAATGAAATTATTAAAATGCTTGAAGACATCAATATAGACGGCAAAGACCTGAGGATTCTAAAACATCTATACTGGCAGCAAGAACCAGCAATTCGAATTGAAAATAGAACTGGAAAATATCAACCTATAAAACAAGGGGTGCGACAAGGATGTGTACTATCTCCAGACCTTTTTTCTCTGTATAGTGAGAATATTCTAAGAGCGATCATCACAGAACCAGGCATAAAAATTGGAGGATACAAAAATAACAACTTTCAGTATGCTGACAACACAGTACTGAAAGCTGAGAACCAACAAGATCTACAAAATCTCTTGGATAAAATCGCCAAAGAAAGTGAACAAAAAGGCCTTACTTTGAACATCAAAAAGACAGAGACTATGGTTATATCTAAGAAACAGAATCCACCAACATGCAGTATAAAATTAAACGGAACTATTCTAAAGCAGGTGCAGAAATTCAAATACCGTGGAGCAGTAATAACTTCAGATGGGAAATGCAGAACAGAAATTAGGAACAGAATAGGCCAAGCAAAGACCGCATTTCAGAAAATGAGAAACATATTATGCAACACATCCTTATCAATGAATGTTATAAAACGAGTCTAAAATGCTATATTGAACCTATCTTGTTATTTGGAAGTGAATCATGGACAATAGGCAGGTCTGCACAAAAATTATTGGAGGCAGCAGAAATGTGGTTTATTAGAAGAATGTTGCGAATCCCCTGGACAGCAAAATTAACTAATGAAGAATGTGTGAGAAGAGCTGGAAAGACAACAAAATCTTGTAAAAAAAAATAAGAGTGAGACAATGTACTTTCATAGGACATGCATTGAAAATATTATAACAACAAGAAAAATAGAAGGAAGAAGATAAAGAGGAAATGATACTGGACAGTCTGACGAGATGGTGTGAGAGGAGATCACCAAATGAGCTGATGGCCTACATGAAGGATCATATACTCTGAAGAAGCATAATAGCCAAGGCCAGTCGGCACGGCAGCTGATGATGATGATGACGATGATGATGATGAGAACATTAGGGTTACCACACGTCCTGAATTACTCTGGAGAGTCCGGGGATTCGAAAATATGTCAGAAGTTCGATGATATAGTGATTCCAGAGGTCAAATTCAGATCCTTCTAATGTTCACCACCCCTACCCTATCTCCCTCTTTTTTTTTCCCAAAGGATCTTTGATTAAAAAAAAAAGTTCGTTTAGCGACAGTGAGAATGAGGTACCCAGCAGCAGAAATCAAATCCGCTGAAAACGCTCGGCAACTTTCTTTTCCAGCCACGCCACACTCATTTTTCTTCATTATATTATTTAAAAAAACAACAACAAAGAAACAAAAAGGTAAACGCGCCGAGTAAAACTGCCAGATTATTCATTTGGATACATTACAAGCAAAATTATTTCATGTGCAGTTTTTTTCCGAAAGATTTCAAACAATTTCAGTTTTCTCAAGATGTGTTCTCAGTGTTCTAAAAATAGCAGATCATTTAAAATTATACAGTATATTGTTAATAAAATATACTAAATTAGAAATCTCTCTCTCTCTCTCTCTCTCTCTCTCTCTCTCTTGCCGAACCTTAAGTGCCCGAAACACGTGGGGCTTTCTCAAGGGTTTTCCACAAACGCGTGTCCTTTGCCGTTTTTTTCTGCTTTTGCCAAAGTAAGCCCTCTTTTGCTGAGCAAAATTAGAAATAAATGTTTCTAATTAATTATTTATGATTTTATTATTTGTGATTATATTTATTATTTATGACACAGTATTACTGTCAACAACACAAAAAAGGAATGTAAAAACTAATTATGTCAGTCCGTAAGAACAGCGAAGAGCAAAACGTCTACTATCTTATGCGAAGAAAATTAAATTGATGACAATGACAAAATAAACAAAGCAGTTGAAATATGTATCATGAGGAAAAATTGGAAGAGGTGGAAAGTTTTGAATATCTTTGATCATTACTAACTAATAATGGAGATACAATGAGTGAAATTAAAAGGACATCTATCGCTCTTCAGAAAGTAAAACAACAAAAGAATCTGTGGAGAGGAACAGACAGAACTACAGAAATATAATTTTTAAGGGCATGCATCTTTCCCATCGCAACATACGCATGTGAGACCTGGACACTTAACAAAATAGCTGAGAAACACATAAATGCTACAGAAGAGTCTTTCAAATATCATGGACATAAAAAAGAACAAATATATCCATACTACAAGAACTTAATATTGAAGAAGGCTGGCTAGTAAAGAGGATTAAAGAGAGAAAACTTAAATATTTTTGACACATTAAACGTAATGATAATCTAGAGAAGACCGTCCTGGGAGGGTACATAATGGAAAAAAGAAAGAGAGGTAGACCAAGGCGAAGATGGCTGCAAGACATCGTTGATGATCTGCAAATGGATGCATCAGCATCAGGCCATCTTGCTCACAACCGAGAGGCCTACAGGAGCGCTGTTAGGGAGGCAAAGCTCTGCAAGGAACATGCAAATGAATGAATGATTTAAATCTGCATGATCGAATAAAGGCACTTCTGCTTTGGAATATATACATATAACAATAAAAATAATAAAATATTTAACTAAACCATTCTATGTTTAAGAGTACGGTATGGGTATTAAAAATATTTAACTTAACTTTTAATTCGCGTGTTTCTCCCGTTTACAATTTTCTCCACTTTCCAGTGCACATTTTTTAATTACTAAGGACTGAGTTCCTTTTCCGTTGTTGTGATTAAAATGGTAAGTACAAAGTAAAATTGATGGTCTTAAATTGTATTGTATAATCTTTGTAATCTGATTCCTAGAGTTGTATTGTGCCACTTTTTGAAGAAGTAGTTATGTTTGGACATTAATGCAGAATTGCATTTGTTTAACTACGAGCGATGGGTTGGTTATCTACTCGTTTTTAAACAAGGAAAATCCAGTCAGAAAGGAATGGGGCAATTTTTTTTTCTGTAAACACATATAGACGATTCCCGAGTTGCGTAGTTTATATATTTCATAATCATTTACATAAGTTATTTTTTAGGTATGTCGGATTACCCCACCGTCAATCGTTATCATATCCTGTACCACAAATACATAACTCAGAATTACCTCATGTATTCAATACTGTTTAAAGATCTGACACATTAACAAGACATTTAGCGATGTACGCTTCTGGTGTAAGCATAAATTTATCTTCAGAAATAATGTACAGTACATACTATATTAATTAGATGATGGTGATAAGAAACAGAACTCCGAAGAGGACATTGTTAAGAGAGGCCAAATTAGTAGGCATAAAATCCCTTGATGAGGTTGACGAAAACAAGAGAAAGTGACGAACTACCTTGCGAGCCCCATGTGACGTTTAACAGCACGGGAAAGATAAAAGATGATAAACAGAATCAGATGCTGAAAGTTATATGTTTATGTGATATTTTGTTTTTATTTCCCATGATATTTAAACTTTACAGAATGCTCATATGCTGAACCAGTTTCAAAACTGATTTATTCCTGTCCATGCAAATTGAGCATCACCAGCTTACTGGCCCAATTATCCTCAGAACAGTTTCGGTGGTTGTTTTTTTTTTCAAGCTGTGTAAATAATATGTATCTGTTATGGTAACCAACAACATCCAAAAGTTTTGTTTTTATCCTTTTTTCATCAGTAATATCAGTAATGACTGGTGTTAGGCAGTTAACATGACCACTTTAGTTATATATAATCTTTGAATATAATCAGTGTAGTGTGTAGACTTTACATGACCACTTTAGATATATGTATACTTTGAATATAGTCAATGTAGTGCATTAAAAACACAATTTTGTGGTACCAAGTATGCCACAGTCTTAAAAAGTTTGGAAACCAGTGTTTAAGAAATCTTACATCCTACCAGTGCCGTTAAACGTCACATAAGGCTTGCATGGTAGTTCACCAAGATGTTCTGTCTTCAGCGAGTTTTTCAGTCTCATCAAGGGATGTTATGCCCACTGAATTGGCTTTTCCTAACAATGTCCTCTTTAGAGTTTCACAAGGTCGACCTCTTTTTCTTTGACCTGTTGTGTTCCATGTGATAGCTTGTTTGGGGATTCTCAGATTGTTTCTTCTCATCATATGACTGACATATGTCCATCTTCTTTTTCTGATCAACCATGAGACAGGTTGCTGTTAGCTCATCTGCCTTATCTCTGCATTGTTCTTGAATTTATTCCACTCTATACAGAGTATTTTCCTTAGGCATTTGTTTTCAAAAGAGTCTAATCTCTTGTATATTTCTTTAGTTGTTTTACAGCTTCACATGCATAAATGAGGGTGGATATTACATTTGAATTGAATAATCTGAACTTAGTTTTTGTGCTTACAACTTTTGAATTCCGTATGCTCTCAAGTTTCTTCAAGGTCAGTGCTTGTTTGGCAATTCGAATTCTAACTTCTTTTCTGGTGTCACCATTGTGGTCTGTATAGCTGCCGAGATATGCAAAATGGTTTACTTCAACAGCTGTTCCTGCTGTGTGTATTTGTCCTTTGTCATTGTTTTATCTTTGTTAATTTCAAATCCTATTTGACTAGCCGTTGAAGACAGTTTATCTGTTATTAATTGCATTGATTTCATATTGTCACTGATAAGATTTATGTCATCTGCAAAATCAAGATCTTCCAGTTGGATCTCATATACTCAGTCAATGCCCGTTTTGCGTTTGCAACATTTTTTCGTTATGAAGTCTATGGCAATTAAAAAAGCAAGGGAGATAATATACATCCTTGTTTCACGCCTGTTTCAGTCTGGAACCATTCACTCATTCCTTCGTCTGTATTGACTGCGCAAACATGTCCATTGTAGAGGTCACTAACGATGTTGACAATTTTAGATAGTATTTATTCTTAAAATCGTCCATAATGATTCTCTGTGTATGCTATCAAATGCCTTTTTAAAGGCTATGAAGTTCAGGATTAATGATCTTTGCTTTTCAGTATGTTCTTCAAGTATTAGAGTAAAGATCTGGTTGAGACAGCTTCTCCATTTTTGAAATCCTGCCTGTTCTTCTCTCATTGCAGCATCCACTATGTCTTGAATTCTATTCAGAATAACTTTGCAAAATACTTCTGACACAACTGATAGTAAGGTTATTCCTCTCCAGTTGTTGCAATCGCTAAGGTTGCTTTTTTTTTTTTTTTGGTATTTTAACAATGACTCCTTTTTTTCCGTTTAGAAGGGACTTTCTTCTTTCCAAACTTTATTGACCATTCTCTGTAGGTGTTTCATGTTGTGTATATTAATAGCTTTTAACATTTCAGCTGTTATTTCATCTTCACCTGCAGCTTTGTTGTTAGCCATTAGATTCACTGCTGTTTCAATTTCATGCAGTGTAATTTCATCTAGGTTTACATTTAGTTGTGGGAACGGTAAATCAGTTCCAAGGTCTATCAGTTCTTTTGGATGTGGTCGATTAAGTAATCCTTGGAAGTGTTTGGCTCATCTTTGCTTTTGATCTTTACTTGATGTTAAAAGTGTGCTAGTTTTGCTGAGGATTGGTCTTTCTTTGGATGCAATAGTACCTGTTAGCCTCTTTGTATGTTATATAGAGTTTTGCTGTCTCCTGTTTTTGCTGCCTTCTCATCTTCTTTCGCCATATTGTCCATGTATTCTCTTTATTATACTTTATTGTCTAGATCTTTGTATGTTGCTTTTGCCAAATCTCTTTCAAGATCTGTTTTTTACATTGAATATGGCCAGTTTGGCTGCCTGTCTTTCATGTTTGGATTTCCATGTGTTGTCTGATATCCATGCTTTTCTGTTTGTTGTTCAAAGTCCAGCACTTGTTTTAGCAGCAATAATTATAGCTGTACCGTAAGAATGCCATAAGTCATCTATATATGTCTCCTCTACCTCACTGAATGCAGTGAACTGTTTAGTGAGTTCCAGATTAAAATTACTCTTAGTATTTTCATCCTGTAGACTTTGACTGTTATCTTTCTGAGTATTGCTTTCTTGTGTTGGCATTTCAGTTTTAGTCTTATTTTCTCTATACACAGATTGTGATCACTGTTGACATCTGCACCCCTATATGCTTTACATCTTTCAGAGGTGTTCTGAAATTCTTTCTAATACAAAAATGATCTGTCTGATTTCTGGTTCTATCATCTGGAGCTATTCATGTTGTTTTATGCATCTCTTTGTGTGGAAATACTGTTCCTCCAGTGACCATGCCCTCTGTTAGACGTAATTCAATTAATCTTTCTCTGTTCTGATTTACTGTATCAATCCCTTCTTTCCCCATAACTTTTTCAATGTCTGTGTTATCTTTTCCTACCTTGGCATTTAAAATCTCCCACGACAACTAAGATGTCATGTTTAGGATCTTTGTTAATGAGTTGTTGTAGTTGGTGATAGAAAGTGTCTTTTATTTCGTCATCTGCATTGTTTGTGGGTGCATAGCATTGTATGATTGTCATTCTTCCGTGTCTTATATGGAATTTTGCACTTAATATATGACTGTTCACATGTTCCCATTCTGTAAGCCTCTTTGCTGTAGCAGTTGACATAATTATACTACTCCTTCATGATTTTTCCCATCATCTCTGCCTGAGTGTATGATTAACTTAAGGTTTTTGGCCAATCTTTTCCCTGCTTCTGGCCATCACATTTCACTGATTCCCAGGACGTCTAGGTGATATTTCTTGGATTACCTGAGCAGTTTTTGATGGTGCGGCCATTGTTCTTACATTCCAGAATCCAATCTTTGTCACATATTTAGGGTTGATGAGTGTGCTTGGGAATACAACCCTGAAAACTGAATTTGTCAGAGCAAACTGTACTCATCAATGTTATCATCTGTCTTGCTGAACCCTAAGTGCCCAAGGTACATGGGGCTTCTGCAAGGGTTTTCCACAAATATTTGTCCGTTGCCTTTTTTCTGATCTTGCCCAAGTGAGCCTTCTTGGCCAACATCCTCTCTTTTGTTCTTCTCCATGTCTCCTATGGTCTACCCTTACTTCTGTTCCCCTGTGGTGTCCATCTTAGTGCTGTTTTTGGTAGTGAGTCGTCAGTCATCCAAGAGTACATGTCCCAGTCATCGCCAGCATCTTTCCTCATAATTGCTGTCAGTAGCTTCAGCTGTATTTCTGCCAAAAAGATGTTATGTCTTATGTGTGTTTGGCCAAAATATTCTTCTAGACAAAATATTCTTCTAATTCTTCATAAACATTTAGTCTGGAAATAATTCAGCTTGTTTTCTATAGTTTTGGTGATTTTCCAGTATTCACTTCCATAGAGTACTACACTTAGAACTCTTGTCTTGTCCTTCCTCGTTTACTGTTAGGTGTAGAGGTGAAGTGCAGTTGTCTCCCAATGGCTCGCCTCTTGGCTTCGTACATTGAGATGTTCAGGGACTCTGCTCTACCATCGGTCCATCGTTTGCATGGGCGACCCCTTCCTCTGCCTTTGTGTGGTCTGTAAAACATTGCTGTCTACGGTACACGTTCTGTTGGCAGTCGTGATACATGATCGAACCATTTTATTTGCTATTTTTTAATATAGTTCAGAACGGGTTCAACTCCTATTCTGTCCATTCTTGATATTCCAAGAATTCTTCTCAAGAATTTCATTTCAGTTGTTTTAATTTTCCTTTTGTCTTTTGCTGTCAGCATCCATGCCTGGCATTGGTATTACAAAGTTGGTATAAAGATTGTCTTATAAATAGTTCTTTTGGTTTCCAGTGAGACATGCATGTTGTTTAGTATGGGAGCCATTTGCCCGATAAGTTGGTTGGCTTTGTTACCTCTGTTTTCGATCTCTATATCTGTTTTCCTTTTGTTGAGAAAATGCTTCCGAGGTATTTGAAATGCGTCACTTGCTTCATAGTATGGTTTTCCAGTGTAATATTTATTGGTGTGTCTACTCTTGCGATGGTCATGATTTCTGTTTTGCCTAGGCTAATTTTCATATTGTGACACTTAAAACATTACTCTTAAATATCCTGATTTTCATCTTCATGCTTAGTTTTTTTAGATTTCCATATAGTCTGCAGCATTGCAAAAGCCTGGTTTGCTCTAGTAAGTCAGCTATTGATGTCTTTTGTGCTGTATCCATCATCTATACTCTACTACCAAAGTATACAAATTCGTTGACCTTCTCCAATAACTTGTTGTCTACTCTCAGTACATTTATGTTGTTTTCTGTTGTTAATTTCATTAACTTTGTCTTTCTTATATTGATCTCTAATCCTGTATTGTTAGCATTCTGAGTTAGCTTGCTTATTTTATCTTGCATATCTTTGTGCTGCTTGACAGACAAATGTCGTCGGCAAAGTCAGGGTCCTTCAGCATTGTGTCGAGGGTCCATTGTAATCCTCTGCATTTATCTGATGTTATCTCCTTCATTAACCAGTCTGTTGCTAAAATAAATAATGTTGGTGATAGTACACATCCATGCTTCACCCCTGTTTGTACCCTAAAGCTGTTGGAGGTGTGTTCTATGCAGATTACTTTGTGCTGAAAACTCTTGTATAGGGCTTTGATGACATTCACTATCTTATGAGGAAGGCCACTCCATCTTAGAATTTTCCACAGTGCATCTCTGTTAAGACTTTCTCAGAATCTATAAACAGTGCGTAAATTGTGCTATGCCACTAATTTGCCTGCTCTAGTATTTGTCTAAGTACAGATATGTGGTCTATGCATGATCTTCCTTTCCTAAATCCTGCCAGCTCTTTCTGAAGTTTTTCCTCAAGCTCTGGTGCAATTCTGTTGATGATTATGCAACAGAATACTTTACTGGTGAGTGGCAGGAGGGTAATGCCTCTCTAGTTCTTGTAATCTCTGAGGTCACCTTCCTTTGGTAGTTTTACCATAATGTCAGTTTTCCACTCTTCTGGAGCTTTTTCTAGATCTCAGATTTTGTGTAGTTGTTTTGGTGTTTATCTCTTCTGCTTTCAACATTCTTCTGTGATATGGTACAGTGGCCCTATTCTTTTCTTCCCAGGCATGTACCTAGATCCCTGGTACTACATAGAGAAATGTCATCATGTTAAGTGACAAAAATTGGATATTCATGTACAAATAGCTGTTTAAGAGAGTATGCTCAAACTGAAAATAGGAAGATGGACACCAAATTAAAAAAAAAATGCCTGCATGGTTTTAAAGCTGGGCAGTATGATGCTAGTTTAACATGACCACAAAAATAGAGGGATCATACTTCTTTTCTTTGATCCAGGCTCGTGTACGAACCAAGACAGTAAAGAAGGCTTCCCGTGTAATTATTGAAAAATATTACACGCGACTTACCAGTGACTTCCACACAAACAAGCGTGTTTGTGAAGAGATAGCCATCATTCCCAGCAAGAAACTGAGAAACAAAATTGCTGGGTAAGTCTGAAGTGTAAAATGTAATGGACTTGCTTTTTTTCTCACTGACAGTCTCTCTCCCCCCCTCTCTCTCATGCACACGTGCGAGTGAATAATTTATGTGAGTTGGAACAAAAGCCTTAATTATTTTCCTCTATGATCTAGTCTGAAGTTTTGCTATTATGAGCTTCAGGGGCTCTGATAGGTTTGTTTTGTGATTTTGTCTGCTGTTTCTTTCATGAAGTATATATTCACAGGGCAGTAGAGGTTTGAAATCATGGTGAGAGTAATAGAATTCATAATATATTAGCACCGAATGTTGCAGATAAGGGAAAAGTTGAAAAAAAAATGGATCCTCTACACACTAGTTTTGGAAGAAACACATTTGGAAAAAAAAAATTGAGATGTGCCTATAAGGCAAGACAGACAGACCAGATTTCATTATACACACTGCTGTCAGTTTGTGAATAGAAATGGGGCTACACCAAAGTTCACAGGTGAGGAAGGGAAAAAAGTGAATTGGGATTCTGTTCTCATGCAGACTTCAAGTCTAGGGCTTTGAAATGTCAGAGAATCACTAACATTTCCCATAGCAGCAAAAATGTTTGCTCAGCAAAGTCTGGAGGTGGTCACAAGCTATTTAAAATAAATGCAAGATTATTTTGTTAACGTTGAGAACTTACAGGATTATCTAATTCGTGTTGAGAGCTCTCATCACTTTTTTTCATTAAGTACAGTTGAAAAGAAAATATTTCTTTCTTTAAATTCAGCCATTAATCAACATAATGTTATGACTGAAACGAACCCTTGCTTATCAGTATTAAAATGTTTTGACTGGTATGTAAGATGTCCACTGTTTGTATTCAGGTTTGTTACTCATTTGATGAAGAGGATTCAGAAAGGTCCAGTGAGAAACATTTCCATCAAACTCCAGGAAGAGGAGAGGGAGAGGAGAGACAACTATGTTCCTGAGGTTTGTTGGTTTTCTTTGTGTGGTCAGACATTTTTTTTTTTTTTAAGTTTTCCTTTTTAATTATTATTACTTTAAAAAATTTTTTTTTTAATTTTATTATTTTGTCTTGAGTATAGACTTGTCTTTAAAAACATGTACATGATACACATGGTGGAACTGATTTTTGAACAGCGAACAAGTCAATACTGAACTCATCAGAGGTGGTAAGGTTGTGGTTTCTCAGGAAAATACTTAAAAATTCTTTCTGCATCTGTAATAGCCAGTAATAGTTTGTGAAAGAAAATTCAATAAAAACTGAACTGATAATGAAAACCATCTCTTGCATTCAAGTACCTCAGGTCTAGATAATTGGAATGAAGAATAATGAAAAGAATTCCAGGAGGGGTATTGTAACAGAGTGCAGCAGGTAGAGAAGTATGAATGTTCTTTGTTAAACAAGATAAATATTTTGTGGATCGCTTTGCATATGTCTGTTGTTTAATCATGTTTTGATTTCTCCACCACAGCAGAAGGTCACTGTAAATGTATATCTGAGATAGTTGAACTTTTTTTTAACTTATTCAAGTGGACTTCTATTCATTATTACTTTGGTTAGCATGGTTGTGCCTTGTCAAGAACTGCAGCATTTTTTATATTTATTGTGAGGTTTCAGATCATTAGAGAGAATTTTCATAAGCATATAGCAATAGATAATTCTCAGCTTTCATAGATTAACCAAGGATTCTTATCTGTTGTTCTGTCTATCTGCCTGCCTATCTGTCTGTCTGTCTAGTGCCATACCAACAGGCATTGACAGTCATGCTTTTCCACAATTCTCTACTCTGGGTGTTAGTTATGAGCTGGTCTGGTGTTCTTTCTTCTCTTTTGTCCTCTGTCATCCCTGTTGATATCAGATATTCCAATCCATCTGCTCTCATGGCATGTCCTATGAGTTTGGATGCTCTCTCTTCTTCTGCCTCTTTCAGGACCACTTCATTTGATCTCTTTGCTGTCCATGGTATCTTTATCATTCTTCTAGGATTCTTAACATTTGAAATATGAAAGACAAGTGTGAAAAGCTGACATTCGAAGAAGAGATTTTGAAGTATAATATCCATGAAGCATCTTTAACAGTCATAGGAAGTGAGTGAGCTTGGTCTGCTTTTAGCACAGGGAAGATCTAATGAGAATTTAAGAACATTTGGAGAGCAAAAAAAAAAGTTGTGGAGTGGGAAAGACTTGTAAAGCAGGATCCTTGGGGATTCTGTCTTCTATGTGTCTGCTTATAAGTTATTCATCTCTCTGTAAATTTTCACTGCTGTCCACTGTAATAATGACTGTTAAGATTTTATCTCATTTAATCTATGACTGTTCTACATTGTTTTGCATCTGTTTTGTTATTCACTTCATTTGCTGCCAGGAACATTCTCTCTCAGTGGAATAACAGCAACAGCAATATTATGTTTAAAGACTTTATTGATGCACAGGGTCACAATTACATTGTTGATATGATTGACAGTACATACATATTCAAAAACTCATGACAGACAAATCTCCACTCAGACAACATGTAGAGTATATTCCCGGCAGTTACAACCGTCCGTAGACATCACTGCCATCAGAACTTCTAGCTACATTTCTAACAGTTCTACACAACTAGACACAGCACAAAACTACATTTTGTCACAGACAAGCTAGCCTAACCTACTCTGTCCAAAACTAAAACTTCTACTGTTCTTTCCATCCATCCCTCGCTTGGCCAGCTCTGCCTCTTTTATATGACTCCAATTTTCCCATCCCCAGTCTAGAAACTTCTGTTTGGACAACTCTCACCCTCACATGATGTCTGACCATTGTCTGATTGTCTGTCTGCTGACCTTGGTTACTAAATATAACTAGTCTAGACAAAACAACTCAATTAAACATGCCATAACTGACTTTTACCTTGACCTATACCCATATTGTATCTAAAAAGTAATAATTTTGCCTTAGATTCTTTCCTTTTGATAGAAGAAAAATCTATGCTAACCAATGCAGTATTCAAATACTGTTACACTTGGAATAAACTGAGATTGCTGGCCCTAGGGCAGACCAGAATGGAAGAAGTTTGTGTGTCATAATGAACTGAGCAGGTGGAAGAATTGTTTGTGTTAGACTAAATTATGTCTGTCACGTAATTGTGTATGCTTTTCTAAATGAGAGCTGGGTGTTTGAGTAACAGCGAAGTTATAAATACAAGAATTGATGCTTTCTGTTATAGGTCTCAGCCATTGAGCTTGACATCATTGAGATTGATCCTGATACAAAAGAGATGTTGAAGGCCATGGTGAGTTGATAAGACTTAGCACTAGAAACTTCTTCTTCTTCATTCATTTCTA
Organism: Achatina immaculata; assembly: GCA_009760885.1. NCBI lineage: Eukaryota > Metazoa > Mollusca > Gastropoda > Stylommatophora > Achatinidae > Lissachatina > Lissachatina immaculata. The sequence goes on along the minus strand of CM019717.1, from coordinate 44,496,632 downwards.
CCACCAAGGTTGTCCCGTGATCCTACTGAATTTACTCCTGTGGTTCTCTCATTTGGGATGGAGGCTCAGAGCATCATGGGGCTTGGGCTTATATTCTTGGTGGGTCACAGAAGCAGCATTGCGTGACGCTGTGGTTTTCGTTGCATCAATCTAGTCTAGAGTTGGACTTTCTCACCAGAAAATCTCAACATGGTTTAGATATGAATATATCTCGCCGGGTGAGAGGTGGTTGCCTATCCAGCCTAAAGTTGGACTTTCTCACTGGAAAACCTCAATGTGATTTGGACATAATATATCGCTGTTGGGTGAGAGGTGGTTCCTATCTAGACTGCACTGGTCCGGTGTCTCCGACTTTAGCATTTTGTGGTTGTAGCTTCTACCCTTCCTGGTGGTGACCAGGACGGAGCTTTTGTCGAGGAGGACGAACCCTCGCCACTAGTGAGTTTCAGCCCTGGGTTGAGCTGGTTTAAGTGTATTATCCCAGTATGGGTATATATAGGATGTGGCCAGCTTCTAGAGCAGAGGTGTCTTGATATGAGTAGCCCTGACTGCAAGACTACTGGCTACTTCACTTAATCCTTTCCATCACCTTTTCCACGATGGTGCCACGTGGCAACCCTAATTGGATTTTTCTTCTTTGGCCAGGAGGAGTTTCACCCCACGCTCGGCAGCTGAGGAATCTTGCGAGCAAGAGCTTTTCTTCTCCTAGATAAGCTACCAGCCAAGAGCAGTGAATCTCATCTACCCGAAAGCATCTGGTTTTCAGGCGCCAGATATTTGCCTTTCATCCTTTATCTTGTCAATTTAAACAGTTCCACCATGAGGCCAGGAGCTGGACTCAGACTGTCAGAGGCTATGTGAGACACATGCCATGGAGACATTTAATTGCAGTGGAGAGCATATCCCTCACCCCACCTCCGGCTGTTACAGTCCTTAGAACCAGCACAAGATACATAATGGGTTGTGTGCTCTCCATAATTTAAAAAAAAAACAAACTGTTTCTATGATCTATTAATGTGATTGAAAAATTTTTTTTTTTACAAGAAATCACCAGTGTTAACTTCCACCTACTACAGACATGCAGCAAAAATGCTCGCCTTCGAGAGTTAGAGTTGTCAGGGCTTAAGCTTGTTATGACCTTATCTTGTCATTAGATCATACTTCTGAAAACACAGTTGACTTAACTGTAGTCTTTTCACCATGGGGTGAGGACTCATATGGTCTACATTCTGATGGAGCCTGTCAGTCCGCATACTTTCCACTGGGACTTTATGAAAACCATTTCAGTCTATACTCCTTTAGACTCCGTGCCTGTGTTTAGATTCACCAAGGCCATGATAAAAATGCCTGGGTTAGAGTGATAGTAATAGTTCTCTTTGATGGCAAATGTGTCATGCAACATGTGGATTATACTTGGTTTGGAAATAATAAAAGGTAAAATATAGTGTGTTTCATCTGCACAGATTTGGACTTTTTGTTTTTGTGATTTCTTCCAGGACTTTGACAAGCTTCCTCATCTTCAAGTCACCCAGCCAAGCCCCAGCTTTGCTGGAAGGGCACCCCCAGCTGGGCTGAGGACCTAAATATATGAGTCTGTATTTTATTGATTGTGAATAAAATGTTTCATACTGCACCCTCAGTTCATTGCAAGTATGCTTTATTGTATTCAGTGGCAGTTTTTATTGTCTTGTACGTTTGAATGAGTTATTGATAAATATCTTAGTAAAAACAAAGCTTTATGTGTTTACTTGCCACCACGAATTGAAAGTTCACTGCAAGATTATACTGAAATAAGATCATGTTGTTGGCAGTTCTGAACATTTTTGAGACTTACTCTCAGTGAATATATGATATTTGTAGATATGAATAGAATTGGGAATTTTGCTGAACCACATTTATCTGCATGAGCATTAATGGTAACTCATCTGAGTGAATTGAATATTAATAGTTTGTCACAAGTTATGCCCCTTATTAACATGTCGAACAAAGCTGAAGGTAGGCATAATTGATGAGCGCATTTGTGACATTGGAAGAATGATGGCCAGATGTCTGCTGCAAAACTGCTCTGCGTATGAGGTGCTAAGAAAACATAACATGTCAACAGCCTAAGGTGTACTGGTGCATTCTTCACAAAGATGCAGCTGTAGTCTGAGAGACTGTAAAAACTGAAAGGATTAAAAATAGGTAATAAATAAAAAAGGTTAGAACTAAACAAAAACAATAGTAATACTAAAAAAGAGTAAATAAACCAAAATGCAGCATCATTGCAAGTCACTGATACAAGTAAATAAATTCTGTTCGTCACTGATACAAGTAAATAAATTCTGTTATTTCAAAAACAGCTGATGCCAAGTGCACAAATGAACTAAAATCATGAACAGGTAAGGTAAAAGCAGCTTCTTTATTTTTTTTTTGACATGAAGAATGTACTAACAAATAGGAAAGTGTCCCAGAAAATGAGGAAAGAGTGTTACAGTGCTGTATAGAACCAGGATTGCTGTATGACTGTGAAACTTGAACAATTAACAAAAAGATGACAAAGAAATTGGAGGCAACAATTGTGATTTTGGAGAAAGATGCAACAACTACCCTGGCCAGATGGAAAAACAGAGGTCTTTGAAGAAATTTCAGAACAATGAAAACTGATTAAAATTGTAAGAAAAAGACAGTCAAAATTTGTTGGACATGCCATGAGAAGACAAGACTTGGTAATGCCAGGAAAATCCAAGCAAAAAGAGGCAAGCCAAATGAAAAATATCCCAGTGGGCTAATGAAGTGGCATGGAAAATGAAATGTATTTGAACTGATAGAAACTTCTAGATGACAAATATCCATGTGACACCTGGATACGTGTGTATACAGATGGATCTGCACATAATGCCATAAAAAATGGAGGGGCAGGAGCATATATTGAATATCCAAACAACACCACTGACAAGATTTCCATACCCACTGGTAAATACTGCAACAACTTTGATGCAGAAGTTAGGGCAATTATTGCTGCAGTTGAAAAACTATCAGACTCCAGAATTGATACATGTCCTGTAGTAATTCTCACAGATGCAAGATCAGTACTGGAAGCTCTTCAGAGCAACAAACTACCAGACCTTAAGGATGCTTTGTCAAAAATTGGCTTACAACATGGAGTCACTTTGCAGTGGATTCCCTCCCACTGTGGGATACCAGGCAATGAGAAAGCTGACTATCTGGCCAAAGAGGGCACTGAAATGGAGCAACCAGACATACCAATCACCTATAATCAGAAGAAAAGCATGATAAAAACCTACAGAAAGCCACAAACACCACCACATGATGACTATCACATGCTAAACAGAAAGGAACAAGTCACCATCTTCCGTTTCCGAACAGGACACAGCCAACTCCGAAGTCATATGTATACAAAGTTTAAGGTTGGTACTACTAATCTATGTACATGTGCACAGGTGCCCAAAACTGTGGAACATATCCTCCAGAACTGCATCAACTACGAGACACTGAGAAATAATTACTGGCCCAGTGAAACCACTAAAGAAGATAAGCTCTACGGTTCCATACATGAATTACAAAAAACAGTGAAATTTATCCAAGAGACAGGACTGCAGATATAGACAGACAGTGCGAACGAAAAAGAAGAAGAACTGATAGAAACCATTGAGGACTGCACAAGATGCAGAAGGAAGATTGCACATGTTAGCTAGTACAGCACACAATCACAAAATGCTTGTCAAATTGAACAAATATCACTCTGAAATAAATGTCCGTGTGTTTGTGGAGTCATGTCCCTTGCAGAACTTTGCCTTTCTAACAGCTCTCCTGTAGACCTCTCAGTTGTAAGCAGGATGCCGTGCTGCTGATGCATCCATTACAGATTATCAATGTCTTGCACCATTCTTTGCTTTGGTCTTCCTCTCTTTTTATGTACCCTTCCAACATGGTCTTCTCTAAATTCTCATGACGTTTAATGTGTCCAAAATATTTCAAGTTTTCTTTGTTTAATCCTCTTTACTAGCCAGCCTTCTTCAGTGTTAAGTTCTAGTAGTATGGATATATTTGTTCTTTTCTGTGTCCATGATATTTGAAGAACGCTTCTGTAGCATTTACGTTCAAAGTTTTAATAGAGGCTGGAGTTAAAAGTCAAATTACAACAAAGATCAGAGGCAGACAAGCGAGATTTGTAGGACATTTTCTGAGAAGAGGAAAATTGGAACACACTGTGGCAACTGGAAAGAGGGAAGAAAGACAGAGGAAGGCAGAGAGAGAATTTACTGGATGGGCTGTCAATGTGGCTAGGAAGAAAGTCACCAGAGAATCTCATCATCAAGTCTAAAGACAGGGAATTGTGGAGAGTAATGATTGCAAACGCCACGCGGCATGGCACTTGATTGATTGATTGGTATATCGGACATTACTCATAGCTTGTTCTGTTTTGTATCATTTGTTTTATTCAGGTAGAATGTATCCAGTAGCTTTACAAATATGGATTAGGCTGAAATGCAAGAAATTTGATAATTCAGCCAACTTAAGCTTTCCCCCCCCCCGTGTTTCCCCTCTTATGACATGTAGTCATATATGGATTGTGGTGTGTGTCAATATTGTCCTTGACCTGTCCACACAATAGAGAGTTACGTGGTCAGCATCATGCAGCTTTTCCTTCGGCAGCTCCAGAAAGATCCCCAATATACCCGTTTCACAGCTGGGCGCTCCAGGTAGAATTAACCATGGATCTACCCGTCAGGCGCTAACCACTTCTCTTCTTACACACCCAAATGGTACTCTGAATCCCTGTTCTTTGTTTCTTGCGCGAACATTTTCTAAGTCAGAACCCGTTAAATGTTGGATTGTGTCCTTGATGCGAACGATGCAATAAAAGTCTGATAACACATGGGTCATGTCGGATGGAGGTGCTCTTTTGTATTGCACAATAAATAGTGTATAAGTATACAACTATACACAAAGCACTGCAGTAAAGCTGTGGTACCAAAATGTATAAACTAGAGAAGAAAAGTAGGAACAGCTTTATTATTTAATGAATACACAGTTGTGACGTTTCGGGGTTTGCCTTCGTCAGACAATAACAGGACGAAGAATAAGATAGAGAAGACAAAGTATAGGATTACATTAAACTAAGTTAATGAAATAACAAACAAACAAAAATGAAAAAATGAATGAAAAATATAAAATAAAACTTTCAAATTAAACGGCTCTTAGCTTGAATAAATGAGAGTGCTGTGAGGTGCCCCTTTTTCGGCATCACCAATGTAAACAAGAATAATTAAATAGAATCATTTTAATATATATATAGAATATTTTTTTAATTATGCATAATGTATAAGCTGAATATGTAATTGTTAATCTTGATTAGTTTTTATCATACGCAAGTTTCGTTGTTTCCCACTACACTGTATTGCTTACTCAAGTCTGGTTAGAACTCATTCTACGTGTCTCACATCCTTGGGGGTGAAGACGCCCGATAAGGTAATCAACGACCCATACCTGATATGCCAGCGTCAGGGTTAGTGACCCATAGCTGACCTGTCCCACCTCTCCGTGGTACCCCCAGAAACAGGCCTAGCCTGGCTAATGGGGCAGGGATCGTCATAGTCCCCATGGTGGTGGAGTCTGGTAAAGAACCATTGCACACACTGCTTTTTAGCTGTACTCCGGGACTGAAAAAGTAGCCGCCGTAACCCACTCCCACACCGATACAATGCTGTGCCTCAACAGATCGGCTGCAAAAAACAACAGCCCGCAGTTACAGGGAGTTTGTACAAGTACAAGTATAATCTCACATCCTTTTATTTAAAATAACTAACAATCAGTTGTCTATTTTTTTTTACAAAAGTGTTGTACATGTTAAGCAAAGTGTTCAGTTTTTAATGTAAAATGAGGAAACAATTTTAAAAATTTGATATCTAATATACCAGTATATAGTTTCATTAGTCAGTTAATTAAACTTTAAAATTAAATCTGGTCTTATGTAGCTGACCTTTGTAGTGGCCACTTTTCTTGTTAGTTCTGAGTTTTGGTTACTCTCTAGTATTTCACTGATTTCTCTTCTCTTTCATACACACATCTCCCTTTCCTCATTCTCCCAGTTTCCTGTAGTTTCTCAAGCGCCTATCATCAGGCATCTCACTTTAGAACAACTTCTTTCTTTCCTGTTTCAGGGATAATACACGGGAACTGCCTAATAGTATTATTTTAAATCATCCTCTTCAAATAGTAGCAGCACGAATCTTCCTTCCTGCATCTGCAGCTCAAGACTTTCTGCTCCTTCTTGGGTGAGCATTAATTACGATGTAAAATACTTGTTAAAATACCGGTTTCTGCTTCACATCGGAGTTAACCGGAGCGTGTTTGAGGGTAGGGAGTGGCGGTAAGCCGGATTGAATCAGTTTTGCTTTGAAAAAACTGTCCCCCATCGGCCACTTCGTAGCTCATATTATGAAAATAGTATCTGTGAAATAAATGTACAGAAAAGAGAAGAAACAGAAATGTTAATAGATGTAGCATCATTTAGTATAATGATAGTGGTAGTAGCAACAGCAGCAATATAGTAGTAGTAGTAGTAGTAGCAGAAACAGTGGTAGAAGTGAAGATCGTAACACCAGTACCAGTTACAGTAGTTGTAACAGTTAGTAGTAGAAGCAGCAGCAAAGATAGTAGCTGTAGTATTTTAGCAGCAGTAGTAATTGTACTCACAAAGATATGCAAGATAAAATAAACAAGCTAACTCAGAATGCAAACAACATAGGACTAAAGATCAACGTAGGAAAGACAAAGTTAATGAAGCAAAATGTCAACAACAGAAATGTACTCAGAGTAGATAACAAGTTAGTGGAGGAGGTCAACGAATTTGTATACCTTGGCAGCAGAGTAGTAGAAAATGGAGACAGCACAGAGGACACCAACAGTAGACTTACTAGAGCAAACCAGGCTTTTGCAATGCTGCAGAATATATGGAAATCAAAAAAACTAAGCATAAATATGAAAATCAGGATATTTAAGAGTAATGGTCTAAGTGTACTACTCTATGGTAGTGAATGCTGGAAAATCACCAAAACCATAGAAAACAAGTTGAATTCTTTCCAGACTAAATGTTTACGAAGAATTAGAAAAATATTTTGGCCAAACACCATAAGAAATAACATCTTATTAGCAGAAATGCAGATGAAACCACTGACAACAATTATTGAGGAAAGACGCTGGCGATGGTTGGGACATGTGCTCCGAATGACTGACAACTCACTACCAAAAATAGCACTAAGATGGACACCACAGGGGAACAGAAGTAAGGGTAGACCAAAAGAGACATGGAGAAGAACAACAGAAAGGATGTTGATCAATAGAGGGCTCACCTGGGCAAGAGCAGAAAAAAAAGGCGAAGGACAGGCATTTGTGGAAAACCCTTGCGGAAGCCCCATGTGTCCTGGGCACTTAAGGTTCAGAGAGAGAGAGTAATTGTACTAGTAATAGTAATTGATGAGGTTGAAAGACTCGCCGAAGACAGGAAAAATTGGCAAACTACTTTGCTAGCCCTATGTGACGTTTAACGGCACGGGAAGGATATAAGATAAGTAATAGTACTACTGCATTCTACATCTCTTCGTTAATGCATACCTATTTTTGCAGATGATGTTGTGAAGACATTGTAAACCGTACATAGTATCGGATGGTAAGAGAGCTATACCTACTAACACACGCGAACTTAATTAAGAAGCAGGCTTGTCAGCTAACTCCACCACCAGCTGGAACATGGAAGTTTCTCTCCTGTGGTCATTTCGAAGTAGCACCACAGTCTGTATCAAGCAGCATTGCCTGAAAATTGCGGGGCGCTGACTGAATCAGTCTTCCGTGATTGCAACCAGTGTATGAATGCTCTAACACGGTTACTGTTTCGCCCAGACAGCGACTGTAGTAGTGAATATATAGGCATACATAGCAACGTCCAGAGACACGGTTTACTGCGTGTTAACATTCATGAACTACTGGCTGAGAAGAATTCTAAACATTAAATGACTGGACAAGCCCAGGAACGAGGAAAAGGAGAACCTACAAATCATGTATAGAAAATGGCCACATTGAGGAAACCAGACATCAGCATAACAAAACAGGCACTGACATGAAACCCCAAGGAAAACAGAAATCAAGGAAAGTCCAGAACTGAGTGTGGAAGGGAAATTATGAAAGTGTTCAGAGTCAACGGAGGGAATTAGAGAACAAACCCAAGAATAGGGATGACTGGATAAACTTTATCCGTGGCCTATACTTCCAACGGAGTGACGGGCAATAATGATGATGAAGGTGATGAATGGCACAAATAAGACGAGATGTATTAGAAACAGCAGAAATAATAGTAGTATTAGCAGTAGCAGCAGTGATTCTTTTCTTTTTCCTCCTAATGAAACACATACATACACAAAGCTTTCACCCAAATGTTTGTCTGTGAAGCGTCCTTTACGTTGTTAATGATCTTAAATTTAAAGAAATAATGCCTGAACACATTTTAATTAGGGCAAATTATTTCGCCGAGTCTTGCTAAACATCAACAACATCATCAACAACATCATGATAATTGAGTATATAAAAATGCATGCTCTTCATAACCGTATATAGTCGTTAATGCTATGTTGTAATGCGTATGGTAAAGCTATTCAGAATGTTTCCAGCGCAGAAAGTTTCAACTAAATACTTTCCATCCGGCTGAGACACACGTGATTGTTTATGTGGCTGCATTGTTCCAGCTCTGACGATCTGTTTATGATGTTAGGTTTGAAGACCTCACCAAAATGATTTCAGTTTGGACTAAACTGCTTACAGTCTGCATTCTCGTCAGAACAGTTCTGCATCAAGATACCTTTTCCCTTGACTTTTTTTAATGTATTCACAGTCCGATAGCTTTTTAAAATATATATTATATGAGACTAACAAAGTAACCTTCACTCTTATCCCATTATGTGAAACAAATTGCCAAGCTCTATGCAGACTTGTTTGTCCTAGCAACAGTACCTATGTATGTGAGACAAGAGATAAGACAAAACCATTTCTCATTTTGTCTCAGCTGTCCTGTTTCTTCACTACTAACTAATAATGGAGATACAATGAGGGAAATTAAAAGGAGGACATCTATTGCTCTTCAGAAAGTAAAACAAATAAAGAATCTGTGGAGAGGAGCAGACAGAACCACAAAAATAAGATTTTTAAGGGCATGCATCTTTCCCATCGCAACATATGCCTGTGAGACCTGGACACTTAACAAAACAGCAGAGAAGCACATAAATGCCTTTGAATGTAAATGCTATAGAAGAGTTCTCCAAATATCGTGGACACAAAAAAGAACAAATATATCTATACTACAAGAGCTTAATATTGAAGAAGGCTGGCTAGTAAAGAGGATTAAAGAGAGAAAACTTAAATATTTTGGCCACATTAAACGTCATGATAATTTAGAGAAGACCGTATTGGAAGGATACATAATGGGAAAAAGAAAAAGAGGAAGACCGAAACGAAGATGGCTGCAAGACATCGTTGATGATCTGGAAATGGATGCAGCAGCAGCAGGCCATCTTGCTCACAACCGAGAGGCCTACGGGAGTGCTGTTTGGGAGGCAAAGTTCCGCAAGGGACATGCAAAGGAATGAATGAATGAATGTCCTGTTTCTTACTCTATCGCTTGACAGTAGAGTATGTCTAATTGTTTTTTCTCCTCTTTTATTTGATTGTTATGTTTGTATTTGATTGTTAAACTGTTTTTCCTTACAAATGTTAATCTTTATTGAGCATTTATTCCCCCCCCCCCCCTTTCGCTTTCCTCCAAATTCTTTCACAAATATAGAAATATCTTTTACTCTTTGTCTGTGACATGTTTTGAACATGCCCCTGACCTTATTAAAAGTCCTCAGAAGAAAGATGGTTGTGATAGTATGCCGGGGACAATCAGTAGAGTTAGCAAACTAGAGCTGGCCGCTGTAAATCCCTCCCAATTCCATGTGATGATTGTGTCTTAACACCTCTATTGTACATGTAACAAAGAACATTCTGGACGCAGTTCCACGGAGACAGAATAACATTCAAAGTCCGCGAACAGTGGTGTTAAAATATCTCTTTACCGTTGTGGTACACTGTCTATCATTGTTGCAGAGTTTTTGTCGTTTACCGGTATGTGTCTCTAGTGTCGCGTTAAAAAAGTTATTTTCTCTCTCTCTCTCTCTCTCTCTCTCTCTCTCTGAACCTTAAGTGCTCAGGGCACATGGGGCTTCCGCAAGGGTTTTCCACAAATGCCTGTCCTTTGCCTTTTTTTCTGCTCTTGCCCAGGTGAGCCCTCTATTGCTCAACATCCTTTCTGTTGTTCTTCTCCATGTCTCTTTTGGTCTACCCTTACTTCTGCTTCCCTGTGGTGTCCATCTTAGTGCTATTTTTGGTAGTGAGTTGTCAGTCATTCGGAGCACATGTCCCAACCATCGCCAGCGTCTTTCCTCAATAATTGTTGTCAGTGGTTTCATCTGCATTTCTGCTAATAAAATGTTATTTCTTATGGTGTTTGGCCAAAATATTTTTTTAATTCTTCGTAAACATTTAGTCTGGAAAGAATTCAACTTGTTTCTATGGTTTTGGTGATTTTCCAGCATTCACTTCCATAGAGTAGTACACTTAGAACTCTTAAATATCCTGATTTTCATATTTATGCTTAGTTTTTTTTTGATTTCCATATATTCTGCAGCATTGCAAAAGCCTGGTTTGCTCTAGTAAGTCTGCTGTTGATGTCCTCTGTGCTGTCTCCATTTTCTACTACTCTGCTGCCAAGGTATACAAATTCGCTGACCTCCTCCACTAACTTGTTATCTACTCTGAGTACATTTCTGTTGTTGACATTTTGCTTCATTAACTTTGTCTTTCCTACGTTGATCTTTAGTCCTATGTTGTTTGCATTGTGAGTTAGCTTGTTTATTTTATCTTGCATATCTTTGTGACTGCTTGATAATAGACAAATGTCGTCCGCAAAGTCAAGGAAAACCTTTTTTTTCTTTTGGTACTACTTTTGTGGTACTATAGAATATCTACTTTCAAAGTAGAGAGAGAGAGGAGAGAGAGAGAGAGGAGATATCGAGTCTATATTTGGTGACACTAAAAACTGGTTGGTTGCATGCATTGTATTTACATCTAAAGTCAGGCTTTCAATGAACCGAAGGACTGTACTTACATCTAAAATAAGACTTTCAGTGAACTGAAAGACTGTATTTAAAGTCAGGCTTTCAATGAACTGAAGGACTGTATTTACAAAGTTGGCAGTATGATTTTACAACAGATTATTTACTCGAATATAATAATTGAAAACAAATGTCTAAGGAAAATACTGGGCATGAGGTGGAACGAATTTAAGAATAATGCAGAGATAAGACAAATGACTGAACAACAACCATCTCATGGGTGATCAGGAAAGGAAGATAGACATATGTTGGTCACTTGATGAGAAGAAATGATTAGAAAATCCCAAAACAAGCTATCAAGTGGAACACAACAGGCCAAAGAAAAAGAGGCAGACCGCGTGAAACTCTGAAGAGGTCATTGTTAAGAGAGGCCAAATTAACAGGCATAAAATCCCTTGATAAGGTTGAAAAACTCATCGAAGACAGGAAAAATTGGCGAACTACTTCACGAGCCCTATGTGACGTTTATATAAGATATAAGATAATAATTGTGCAATCTCCAGTACTGACATGCAATAGCTGCTACAAGCAGTAATTCGGTCAGTAAACATTATTTACTCCCTTGTGAGTTGTTTTTATAATTTATAAATATATTAATATATGAAACTGTATCTAAAAGTCCAACTTCGTCGTAATGTGACCATTGTGCGAGCCACTAGTCACTGTTACCTCGGAAGAAGGGACATAAATTTTCCCGTTGTTGGCGCGAGGAGTTGTTCCTGCGTTCCCCATGCTGTTCTCACTTAGTGGTATTGCCGATGTCCAGTTATCTTTGAAGCCCAGACCACCTTTGAAGACTGTTATGAAGGTCTTGCGAAACTTGTGATTGATTGCGCAGTAGAGAAGGAAGTTCACACTGGAGTTGATCATGATGAGAACGCTGTTAATGTATTTCAGTGCATTGTATGCAGGATCTCTAAATACCTTTAGTCTACCGTGAGTTGCAATGGTCAGCCCTAAAAACACTGCCACGGAATGGCAAGCGATGAACACTAGCACTGTGGCCACAACGATTGCGCTAACGTGAAACATATCCATGGCCGTCATGCTGGAGGACGAACTCGCTCTGTACCGAAGCATAAGTTGCCGATGTGTAGCCAGAAAGTAAATCAGAAAAGAGTTGGCCAGTATCAGTAAAAATTCCGGAATGATCGCTGCCAGGACAATGTTGGTTACGTGAAGATACGTTTCGTACGATGGTGTATGAATTAAGTAAGTTGGAACCAGCAGCTGAGGAGTCTGAAGATCTGTGTTGGGAGCGTATTCAAAGAACTTGGAAAAATGGAAAGTAAATGAGAAAATAAAAATGAGAATTATGGCTAAACGGGCACGAGATATTGAACACACCAGACGCGTATGAAACATGAATCGCAGGGAAATGAATCGCTCCGTAGTTACTGCCACCGTTAGCCAGCCAGTGCAGGTGATGAAGACGTTGGTCATGACGTATCTGGAATGAGATTACACAAAAGGCAGCATTAGAACCAACTTCATCGTATGGCACGGGCTGCTGTAACAGTGATTGTATACTTTAAAATAAACAGAGACAAGAGTCTGCCCTTGATTAACGGGGTTATATTTGGACGAGCATAAAGAATATCAGAAAATTGAACACAGCTAAGAAATGAAGGAGATAAATCGTGACAATAACTTAGACAAAGACCACATACAGCATTTGTTCACAGTATATCTCTATCGACAAGCCCCCCAACCCCACCAGACCTTTTATTTTGAACAAACTACTGCCACGTAACATCTATAAATAGTACCAGGCTATTGTAGCAGTCTCGCACCTGTGTACGACCTTGAGCGGAGCTTCATCGTTCACGTGATCTAAGGGCGGAAGGATCTATATATGTTGAGAAAGCGTTGGCGGGAGACAGTTAGCTAAAGGCAATGGCGGGGCTGTCATGTTCATTTGTGATTATGATTTATGGATACTCAACCCGAGCCGACCTCATACTATATGACCATGTATTGTGTAGTATGCCGTCATGTGGATTTATGTAATTCACGTATGGATATGGAGATTATGTGTGGTTCATGGTGATTAACGTTATACTGGATGGACACATGTCTGATTCGGTAATATGCCCTCATTCATATGGATATTCTATGTGCTGGTATATGTTATGAGGAGACCTGTAACCTGTCAGGGCAGCTGCAGGAAGACGTCATTGGCACATTGGGATTGAGGAGATATGAAGGTGTGTCACAGCAGCCACAGCTGTGTGATTTCAGTGCATTACCACATTTGGAATTCGGGGAGATCTGGGAGGTGGGCCATGGCAGTGGTAGCTGCATGGAGATGTGCATTAGCACATATATTATGATTCGTGTATATATGAGAAGTGCATTAGAACATATATTATGATTCGTGGATATATGAGAAGTGCATTAGCACATATATTATTATTCGCGGATATATGAAGAAGTGCAGTGGCACATAGTGCTTCGAGGAGATTGAGATGTACTAGGGCAACAGTGGGTGCGTTGGATATAAATGCGATGGCACAGTTAGATTTATAGTGTGTTTTACTTGTGGGGCCAGGAGAGCCCAGGACCAAGGGTCTATCAGTCTTAGTTAATGCTCGCATAATAGGTAATCTATTATATTGATGTCATTCCTGGTTATCATTATAATTGACATATATTGTATGTCCTGTAGATGTAGTGTCAGTTGTGGTGTACTACGATATGTGTAGTGAAGATAATAAATTGTTGTATATTTAATTTCCCGAGTTGCTAATTTCTATTGTATGTTGATGTGATTTGTTTGGATTAATGTAGAGTGATGCATAACTGGCACACAGTATACTTAGAAGGGGTAACCTGGGTTGACGGTCACGTGGGAGAAGCTAGATCTTGGCCACGCAGTACAGCAGAACATTGCCAGGGGGACTGTTGGAACAGCTGGATAATCTATTCCTCCCCAATTATCTATAAAAATGTAAGTTATGCACTAGCAAAATTTACATTATCATGAGGTTCGCTGTTATTTTAGGGTCAGTGTTTTAACTCATGGATCATGTTAATATTAATAAGGAGTGTGGTGAAGACGATGTACGTTTTGTCAATCAGTGACCCATAGGTGACATGCTGGCGTCAGGGTTGGCCAACCACAGCTGACCAAGACCCTGTCCCATCCCTCAGTTGGTACCCCCAGTAATAGGCCTAACCTGGATAACGGGGCAGGGATCACTATAGTCCCCGTGATGACGGACTCTGTTAAAGAAGTATTGCACCCCTCCCTCCCCTCCCCCTGATTTTTAGCTGCACTCCAGGGTTGAAAAAATAGCTGTCATAATCCGGACCCACGTCGACGCGATGTTGTGCCTTAACACTTTCACAGTGTCGGCTGCAAAGAACACCAGTTCGTAGTTTCAGGAAGATAGAAGACAAAACGAGACAGAACTAACAACGAACTTCATGACCATCATGCCATAATCCTCTTCGTCTCATCGGCAGCAGCAGCAGCAACAGACACAACAACAACAACAGCAACAACACAAGTTATTTTAATCTAGATGTGGACACCTCGTGACCTCTATCTGCTGCCAAGAATGTTAGAACTGCACTATTTCAGCGTAGAAAATGTTTGGTTGAACATTTACTACATCGACTATACGAGTATTTAAATGAATTTATTACTTTAGCAAAAGATCGGTGTGTTCACAAGAGCTATCTTTATTTGTACAGTCCATAACATTATTAAAAGCAATGCACCATAAAATAAGACATCTAACGTGTTTCGAGTTCATTGCTCCAGGTAATGCTATAGTTTGGGTTAGAAAACTAGAAACTCATTTTTTTAAAAAATGTTGTATTCTGCTTGGCCGCTTCTTGAAAGTCTCAAGATGAACATGTTTGGAGCTAAAGTTTATCACGCAACCACAAGCTCCTTTTTTATGCTTATCAGTTGTGCTTAAATTAGAATAACATTACAATTTTACAACCTTTCCCGTCTAATCTCTCAAGTAGTAAGCTTTTTTACGGCAATTTTTTTTCTCTGAATATTCTTTCCTTTCTAGTCCATTCCTACTGTACTCTTGGGGTTTCTTTAATGAAGCGTTTTCTTTTAGTTCTCTTCACGGAGAACTGGCTATTAGTATCCATTAAAGGAATTCAAAACATATTTAGAATATAGAATATGATTTATAAAATATAAATATCTATGTCGTTTGTGGTCACAGAACAGGAATATTACTTATTTTAGCACCAAAGGTCATCTTAAAGATGCACTTCTCGCAGACGGCGCTTATGCTTCGTCTTCTTCTTCTTCTTCTTCTTCGTTCGCATTGTCTGTCTATATCTGCAGTCCTGTCTCTTGGATAAATTTCACTGTTTTTTGTAACTCATGTATGGAACCGTAGAGCTTATCTTCTTTAGTGGTTTCACTGGGCCAGTAATTATTTCTCAGTGTCTCGTAGTTGATGCAGTTCTGGAGGATATGTTCCACAGTTTGGGGCACCTGGGCACATGTACATAGATTAGTAGTACCAACCTTAAACTTTGTATACATATGACTTCGGAGTCGGCTGTGTCCTGTTCGGAGACGGAAGATGGTGACTTGTTCCTTTCTGTTTAGCATGTGATAGTCATCATGTGGTGGTGTTTGTGGCTTCCTGTAGGTTTTTATC
Source organism: Achatina immaculata (assembly GCA_009760885.1). Taxonomy (NCBI): domain Eukaryota; kingdom Metazoa; phylum Mollusca; class Gastropoda; order Stylommatophora; family Achatinidae; genus Lissachatina; species Lissachatina immaculata. Next base: position 44,480,785 of record CM019717.1, on the reverse strand, counting down.
ATGCTTTTCTTCTGATTATAGGTGATTGGTATGTCTGGTTGCTCCATTTCAGTGCCCTCTTTGGCCAGATGTCAGCTTTCTCATTGCCTGGTATCCCACAGTGGGAGGGAATCCATTGCAAAGTGACTCCTTGTTGTAAGCCAATTTTTGACAAGGCATCCTTAAGGTCTGGTAGTTTGTTGCTCTGAAGAGCTTCCAGTACTGATCTTGCATCTGTGACAGGACATGTATCATTCTGGAGTCTGATAGTTTTTCAACTGCAGCAATAATTGCCCTAACTTCTGCATCAAAGTTGTTGCAGTATTTACCAGTGGGTATGGAAATCTTGTCAATGGTGTTGTTTGGATATTCAATATATGCTCCTGCCCCTCCATTCTTTATGGCATTATGTGCAGATCCATCTGTATACACACGTATCCAGGTGTCACATGGATATTTGTCATCCAGAACACTAAGTGTGGCTGTTGATCTTACAAGACTGCTCTGCATCTCACCATTCTGCACACCTTTCACTTCAGTCTGAATAGTTATTTGTGTATAATCTGCTTCTTTCCATGGTGTATGCTCTGGTACAGATGATAATGGAGCGACTACAGTTGGAAGGTCAGGTATCAGCTTATGCATACGCTTGGCCTGATGAATGAAGCTGCTTCTTTTAAGCCGTCCTAATGCCAAGTTATTGAATCTCTCCTTCAGGGGATGGCTTACAGAGCTAAGGAACTTTTCTCCCATGGTCATGACCTTTGTGTCTCTACGTTCCTTTAGCGGTTGAACACCAACTATTTTCTGCATTTCTACTATTGGTGTGGACTTCATGGCGCCTGTGATAATCCGTAGTGACTGATTTTGAACCTTGTCTAGATTATGCAGCGTAGTGTTTGATGCTGTGCACCAAGATGTTGAGCCATATTCTAAATGTGGTAGAATACTTTGCTGATATACATTCTTGAGGATTCTTTCACTAGCTCCCCATGTGGTTCCACTCAATTTTCTTAATATGGCTAGTTTTCTTCTGGCTTTTGCTTCTGCACTGTTGATGTGTTGCTTCCACGTCAGTTTTGAGTAAGAGTCACTCCTAAGTAAGTGGGTTGGTTGTCCATCCTTAAGGGTATTTCATTTACAAAGATCTTACCTGCTTTCTGTTTAGATGAGAGGGTGAACAGAGTGGTACTTGATTTCTCTGTGTTGATACTTACACACCATTTGTTTGTCCATGATGTCAAGATGTCTGCTGCTCTTTGGAGTCTCTGTGTAGCAACTGTCGCATATTCATCTGTACACCACATGACCAGATCATCTGCATACAGTGCGCTTTGATTCCATAGGGAAGTTCCTTGACCAGGTCATTAATGAATACAAGGAATAGTGTAGGCGAAAGGACTCCTCCTTGTGGTACACCGTGTCGCAGAAGTACTTTCTGGCTTTTGTGTCCATCCATTACTACTCTAGCTCTTCTATTGTGTAAATAGGACTTTATCCAGTTGTATAGTCTTCCATTCACATTGCAGTTTCTTAGTTTCCACAGCAGACCTTTTTTCCATACTTTATCAAAGGCTTTCTTCAGGTCTATCCACGCTGCTAGTACAAGGTTTTTCTCTTGGAATGCATCCTCAATCTCTTGAGAGAGATAGGTCACTTGATCTTCCGTACTGTAGTACTGCCTAAATCCTGCTTGTTGTGGAACGAGAAGGTTTTCACTTTCTAGGTACCATTTTAGCCTCAGGTCAATGATGCGTTCCATCGTTTTGCATAGGCAGCTAGTGAGACTGATTGGCCTGTAGCTGGAGGCAGTATCACTGTTTTTCCCTGGTTTTAGCAGTGGTACCATGCTTGCTTCCTTCCAGATTTGAGGTAACTTACCTGTGCTCCAGCACATATTGAAAATATCCAACAGCTTTCCCCTTGCTGCCATTCCCAGGTTCTTGATCATTTCATTGGACACTCCATCTGGTCCTGGTGATTTCCTTGGTTTCAGTTTACTAACTGCTAGGTCTAACTCACTGCGTGTAATTGGTGCATCCATGACCTCCACTTTTCTGACTTGTTCCTCCTCTTTCTGTGGCTCGATGCGCACTGTACGCTCCTTCTCTGGATGGATATCAATGTTGCAGTCCTGTGCAAACATGCGAGCAAAGTGATCTGCTACCTGCTTACCTGTAAGAGTTTTCCCATCCTCTATTAGTGTAACCTTTGTACTTCTTCCAGTACTCTCATCATTTAACTGTTTGATTAGTTTCCACAGTTTCCTTCCATCCTTTTCAAAGTTTAGGGACTCTGTTTTCTCTCTCCAACTTTCCCGTCTGGCTTGCAGCTTTGCTCTCTGAAATTTGGCCTTAGAATGTTGGTAATTATTGTGGTGTTCTTGGCATGGTCTATTTTCTGCTTGCTTTCGAGCTGCTTCCACATCATCATGGAGTTTTCCCAGCTCACTAGACCAGTATGGTTTATAGTCCCTGCGAGCTCCTCTGGGAATGGTTTCACGAGCGGCCTGAAGGATACAAGCATTGAATTCCTTCACTATGCTGTTAATATCCTTACCTTCTATGGACAGCTGTCCCACCAGGATACCTGTACGATGTCTGTACATTGTCCAAATTGCTTTTTTATAGTTCCATCTGGGGAGAGGGCTACTGGTGTTAAGGAGTTCATTTTCTATTGTCAGGAAGACTGGTCGATGGTCACTACCTCCAAGTTGTTTTCCAACTTCACGTGTAATGTTCCACTTCAGATCTGGAGAGTGGAATGCCAGATCTGGTGTTGATTTTGTATGCCAAGACCTTGAGTAAAATGTTGGGGGATCCATTGGCTGGTTGATCAGGAGAAGTCCATTATCATCCTGCCAGCTCTCAACTTCCTCTCCTCTCTTGTCTATGTGGTCATAGCCCCAGCTCTGGGAATGGCTGTTAAAATCACCACAGACCATCAGTCTCTCTTTGTGTGGGATTGTTTCTAAAGCAAGTGGGCGGTCATTAGGACAGTAATAGTTAAGGAGGTGGAAATGCGTATTACTACTTTTTAGATGGATCATCTGGTATTCGGCTCCTTCCATGTACACTCCCACCTGACATGCGCTGATGTTATTCTTAACAAGTGTGAGTACTCCTCCTTTTCTTCTGTCCTGTCGGGCTGATCTAAAACACTGGTAGCCTCTGATTTTAAAGGCGGTATCTTTGGTTAGGTGTGTCTCCTGTATGCAGCATATACTTACCTGCTCTGCAAAAAGTATGTTCTCTAGTTCAACCTTTTTGCTATAGCCATCTCTAACACTGCTGACACCCTCAGCATTCCATTGCATTATTTTAAGTTCTTGCTTTTTGGCTGTTTTCTTCTGTTGTATTTTTTGGCCAGTAGCTCTACTCTCATGTCTCCTGGCTCCACAAGACGAACTGAGAGGACCTCCAGTAGCATTGGGTGGACCCTTTCGAGGCAGGGGGCCCGGCACTGCACCTGCCTGGTTAGTCTTCACAGGGCGAGCACCATGTTTGAAAACTGCAGATAGAGACATTTCATTAGCGATAATGCGTGTTACCCTGATTTTTGCGATGCGCCTTTTGGCTGGGTAACTCCGACTTCAGCACCTTTCCTTGCTAGGGCAGACTGTGGTCTTGCTCGGACTGCCATGAAGACAGTGTGGCTGGCCTGGCCAAAACTTTGTTTTCCAGCCTCTGGTGGCTGTACTTAAGCCCCTTCTCCATGTCAGATGGTTTGGAGACAGTTCCACAAAGACACTCTGACTTTGAGATGAGGAATCTGATGAGTGCTTCAACGATATCCATTCCCCGCCACCCATAGTCTACTGGCTCTGTTTTATTTACATCATTCTGATAGCCATTGTTGTAAAGACCCATAGGCTTGTCACGTCCTGGATTCATTGGTTTCACACCAGACTTCCCTCATCCCCGCCAGAGATCTCCATGTCCCCATCCGTCCACCAACCTGACATTACATTTTACAAAAATAACAATTACAATTAGTGTTGATTGCTACAAATTTCTGGGCTACAGAGGTAGGTCAGAGTTTTTAAGCAAACAGATCTATGTTCCCTGTCTCACAAACACTATGTTAAGATAAGTGTGCTCTTAACACAGTTGTTCCCAGGGGGAGGCGTTTATGCGAAGATTCTCAAGCCGTTTGTCGGGTTGCCACTTGAGTCCCGAAGTGCAAGTAATGGACAGACATGATCTTGGACTATGAGAACTGTGTGGAAAATGAGTATGACTGTGAGCGGTTTTAACAAACACTATGAATGACAGAGGTATCACAGGTATTTTTCTGAAGAAAACGTTTAGGAACTTGTGTTCTAAACGTAAGGACACACAGAATGTTTATACTGACGGACTCCAGATGTAAGTGAATGTTTGGTATTTCAGCATCCATGTAAGTGTGCCTTTCTGGGTTTTCTTTGATCTCGAATGTATACACTCGCGTATGCTTTTACATTTCTGCATATGCTACAGTGACAAATACTCAATATAAAATATTCCACTTCGTAGCTTATATTATGAAAATAGTATCTGTGAAATATATAAGGTAGATATAGGTGTATGGTGCAGTTTTACAAAGTGAGGGAGGGAGTGAGTAAGGTGAGAAAAAACAAATAGAAAGTATGAGAATGTATAAATGAAAAACATACAACATCCGATATTTCGGCGTGAGCCTTATTCGAGTATACATACAAAACAAGACAAAAACATGAAGAACTATCTGAAATGTTTTCCTCGGAGTCAGGACAGAAAAGTGTATAGTAGAAGAGAGAACAAAAGATGCCAGATAGAGCCAATCGTGAAGAAGAGATGGAGAGAGGGGAGGAGAACAAGTGGGAGAAAGGGGTGGGGGGAAGGCAATAGAAACATGATGGCCGCTAGAGGTGTCGGGAAGGGGGAGGGAAAAGGGGACGCGGGGAGATAGTGAATGAAGAATATAATCACATGCAGGGAGAAAATGTGAGATTGGTATATAGGACAAGACCCTAAAGACACCAATATGTTGGCGGGGAAGAAAATAGGGTGGTGGTAGGGAGGGGTAGCATGGAGAAAGAAAATAGAGTTTAAAAAAAGGCCAGTGGAAAAATAAAGAACTTACAGAAAGCTGAAGACATTGTTAATTCCAGCTGGGTGGAGACAGCCAGTCTGGAAAATAAGGCGCTGTTCTAGGACTCTCCGAGATCGTACATCAGCAGAACAAGAGCGGATCGCACTGACAGAAATGTCCTGTTTACCCCTATGGTTGCTAAGGCAAAAATGTTTAGCCACAGGTGTCCAGGCCCTCATAGAAATATCATTGAGATGCTGGCGAAATCGATCTCCTAACCGTAAGCCAGTCTCACCTATGTACTTCAAACCGCAACGTTTGCACATGATAGCATAAACAACATTCCGTGAAGTACAAGTGAAACCCTACTGAACTGACAACGTGGACTTAGGGAAGGAGATCTGGCTGGCCTCGACAACAAACGGACAAGTGTTACATCTACGGCGTCCGCAACGTCTGGTACCGTAAAACGTGTCATCTGTCTTAAGATGACTACGAATTAAAAGGTCCCTGAGGTTCTTGTCCCGTCTGTAGGCCACCAATGGGGGTTCCCCAAAAAGTTAACGTGTCTCAGGCTCGGTCTGGAGGAGATGGAGAATGCGTTTTTGTCTTGTTTTGTATGTATCCTCGAATAAGGCTCACGCCGAAACATCGGATGTTGTATGTTTTTCATTTATACATTCTCATACTTTCTATTTGTTTTTCCTCACCTTACTCACTCCCTCCCTCACTTTGTAAAACTGCACCATACACCTCTGTCTACCGTATTTATTTCAATCAGTTTTACTGCAGTTGCCATTCCTTTTATCTGTGAAATATATGTACAGAAAAGAGAAGAAACAGAAATGTTAGTAAATGTAGCATCATTTAGTATAATGATGGTAGTAGTAGTAACAGCAGCAATGTAGTAGTAGTATTAGTTGTTGTTGTTGTTATAGTAGTAGTAGTAGTAGTAGTAGTAGTAGTAGTTGTTGTTGTAGTAGTAGTAGTAGTAGTAGTAGTAGTAGTAGTAGTAGATGTAGCATTAGCAGAAACAGTGGTAGAAGTGAAGATCGTAACACCAGTACCAGTTATAGTCGTTGTAACAGTTAGTAGTAGAAGCAACAGCAAAGATAGTAGCTATAATATTTTAGTTCATTCATGCATTCATTTGCATGTCCCTTGCGGAACTTTGCCTCCCTAACAGCACTCCTGTAGGCCTCTCGGTTGTAAGCAATATGGCCTGCTACTGATGCAACCATTTGCAGATTATCAACAATGTCTTGCAGTCATCTTCGCCTTGGTCTTCCTGTCTTTCTTTGTCCCATTATGTACCCTTCCAAGACAGTTTTCTCTAGATTATCATGGCATTTAATGTGTCCAAGATATTTAAGTTTTCTCTCTTTAATCCTCTTTACTAGCCAGCCTTCTTCAATATTAAGCTCTTGTAGTATAGATATATTTGTACTTTTTTGTGTCCACCATATTTGAAGGACTCTTCTGTAGCATTTATGTGTTTCTCAGCTGTTTTGTTAAGTGTCCAGGTCTCACAGGCATATGTTGTGACGGAAAAGATGCATGTCCTTAAAAATCTTATTTTTGTAGTTCTGTCTGCTCCTCTCCACAGATTCTTTAGTTTTACTTTCTGAAGAGCGATAGATGTCCTCCTTTTAATTTCCCTCATTGTATCTCCATTATTAGTTAGTAATGATCCAAGATATTCAAAATTCTCCACTTCTTCTAGTTTTTCCTAATTGATACATATACCAGCTGCCTTGTTTGTTTTGTCAGTTGTCATCAATTTAGTTTTCTTCGCATTAAGATAGAAGTTTTTCTCTTCACTATTCTTACGGACTGACATAATTAGTTTTTCAACTCCTTTTTGTGTTGCGGACAGTAATACTATGTCATCAGCATATCTAATCTCTGGCACTTCATAACCTCCAATTGTTATGGCATCGTAATATTCTTTATCTACATCTTCTCTAACATGCCTCATTATATTTTCAGTATACAAGTTAAATAAGTAATGCGACAATATGCATCCCTGACGGACCCCTTGTTTTATGTCAAACCAAGTTGTTGTTTCACCATTTATTCTTACTGCTGCTTGTTGGTCTAGATACAGCAGTGATGTTAATTGTATCAAATGTGTTGGAAATCCCATTTTTTCCATTATTTCTCAAAGTTTCTACATCTCTTCGTTAATGCATACCTATTTTTTGCAGATGTTGTGGTGAAGACATTGTAAACCGTACATAACATCGGATGGTAAAAGAGATGTACCTGTTTCCACACGCGAACTTAATTAAGAAGCAGGCTTGTCAGCTAACTCCACCACCGGATGGAACATGGAAGTTTCTCTCCTGTGGTCATTATCCGTGGCCTATACTTTCAAGGGAGTGACGGGCAATAATGATGATGAAGGTGATGAATGACACAAATAAGACGAGATGTATTAGAAACAGCAGAAATAATAGTAATATTAGCAGTAGCAGCAGTGATTCTTTTCTTTTTCCTCTTAATGAAACACATACATACACAAAGCTTTCACCCAAATGTTTGTCTGTGAAGCGTCATTTACATTGTTAATGATCTTAAATTTAAAGAAATAATGCCTGAACACATTTTAATTAGGGCAAATTATTTCGCCGAGTCTTGCTAAACATCAACAACATCATCAACAACATCATGATAATTGAGTATATAAAAATGCATGCTCTTCATAACCGTATATAGTTGTTAATGCTATGTTGTAATGCGTATGGTAAAGCTATTCAGAATGTTTCCAGCGCAGAAAGTTTCAACTAAATACTTTCCATCCGGCTGAGACACACGTGATTGTTTATGTGGCTGCATTGTTCCAGCTCTGACGATCTGTTTATGATGTTAGGTTTGAAGACCTCACCAAAATGATTTCAGTTTGGACTAAACTGCTTACAGTCTGCATTCTCGTCAGATCAGTTCTGCATCAAGATACCTTTTCCCTTGACTTTTTTTAATGTATTCACAGTCCGATAGCTTTTTAAAATATATATTATATGAGACTAACAAAGTAACCTTAACTCTTATCCCATTATGTGAAACAAATTGCCAAACTCTATGCAGACTTGTTTGTCCTATCAACAGTACCTATGTATGTGAGACAAGAGATAAGACAAAACCATTTCTCATTTTGTCTCATCTGTCCTGTTTCTTACTCTATCGCTTGGCAGTAGAGTATATCTAATTGTTTTTTCTCCTCTTTGATTTGACTGTATTGCATTGTTAAACTGTTTCTCTTTTAAAATGTTAATCTTTAGTGAGCACTTATCTCACACCACCACCAAACCCCCCCCCCCCCTCGCCTCCACCCTTCCCTTTTCTCCAAATTCTTCCACGAATATAGAAATATCTTTTACTCTTTGTCTGTGACATGTTTTGAACATGCCCCTGACCTTACTAAAAGTCCTCAGAAGAAAGATGGTTGTGATAGTGTGCCGGGACAATCAGCAGAGTTAGCGAACTAGAACTGGCCAAACTTTGTCCTACCCCTCATTTTAGAAACAGAATCAGTCTGGCTGGCGGGGAAAAGCTCCTCGTGGTTGGCATGGTGGCGAAGTCTGCTGCCAGGACAGTGCTTTCGGGTTCGCTGTAGATCTTGAAGTCAGCCGCTGTAAATCCCTCCCAATTCCATGTGATGATTGTGTCTTAACACCTCTATTGTACCTGTAACAAAGAACATTCTGGACGCAGTTCCACGGAGACATAACAACATTCAAAGTCCGTGAATAGTGGTGTTAAAATATCTCTTTACCATTGTGGCACACTGTCTATCATTGTTGCAGTTTCTGCCGTTTACTGGTATATGTCTCTAGTGTCACGTTAAAAAAAAGTTATGTTCTACATCCTGTTAAAATGTCCCTCTGTGGTCGTACTTTTCTCCTTTCTACATGTGTACATTTTTCTGTATCATTCAGAAAACCTTTTTTTTTCTTTTGGTACTACTTTTGTGGTACTATAGAATATCTACTTTCAAGGTAGAGAGGCAGAGAGAGGAGAGAGAGAGAGAGGAGTCTATGTTTGGTGACACTAAAAAAATGGCTGATTGCATGCATTGTATTTACATCTAAAGTCAGGCTTTCAATGAACTAAAGGACTGTATTTACATCTAAAGTCAGGCTTTCAATGAACTGAAGGACTATATTTACATCTAAAGTCAGGCTTTCAATGAACTGAAGGACTGTATTTACATCTAAAGTCAGGCTTTCAATGAACTGAAGGACTGTATTTACATCTAAAGTCAGGCTTTCAATGAACTGAAGGACTGTATTTACATCTAAAGTCAGGCTTTCAATGAACTGAAGGACTGTATTTACAAAGTTGGCAATATGATTTTGCTACAGATTATTTACTCGAATATAATAATTGTGCATTCTCCAGTACTGACATGCAATAGCTGCTACAAGCAGTAATTCAGTCAGTAAACATTATTTACTCCCTTGTGAGCTGCCTTCGCATATTTTTATCATTTATAAATATATTAACATATGAAACTATCTAAAAGTCCAACTTCGTCGTAATGTGACCATTGTGCGAGCCACTAGTCGCTGTTGGCTTGGAAGAAGGGACATAAATTTTCCCGTTGTTGGCGCGAGGAGTTGTTCCTGCGTTCCCCATGCTGTTCTCACTTAGTGGTATTGCCGATGTCCAGTTATCTTTGAAGCCCAGACCACCTTTGAAGACTGTTATGAAGGTCTTGCGAAACTTGTGACTGATTGCGCAGTAGAGAAGGAAGTTCACACTGGAGTTGATCATGATGAGAACGGTGTTAATGAATTTCAGCGCAATGTATGCATGTTCTTTAAATACCTTTAGTCTACCGTGGATTGCAATGGTCAGCGCCAAAAAGACTGACACGGAATGGCAAGCGATGAACACTAGCACTGTGGCCACAACGATTGCGCTAACATGAAACATATCCACGGCCGTCATGCTGGAGGACGAACTCGCTCTGTACCGAAGCATACGTCGCCGATGTGTAGTGAGAAAGTAAATCAGAAAAGAGTTGGCCAGTATCAGTAAAAATTCCGGAATGATTGATGCCAGGACAATGTTGGTTACGTGAAGATACGTTTCGTACGATGGTGTATGAATTAAGTAAGTTTCAGTCAGCAGCCGAGAAGTCTGAAGATCTGTGTTGGGAACGTATTCAAAGAACTTGGAAAAATGGAAAGTAAATGAGAAAATAAAAATGAGAATTATGGCTAAACGGGCACGAGATATTGAACACACCAGACGCGTATGAAACATGAATCGCAGGGAAATGAATCGCTCCGTAGTTACTGCCACCGTTAGCCAGCCAGTGCAGGTGATGAAGACGTTGGTCATGACGTATCTGGAATGAGATTACACAAAAGGCAGCATTAGAACCAACTTCATCGTATGGCACTGGCTGCTTAACAGTGATTGTATACTTTAAAATAAACAGAGATAAGAGTCTGCTCTTGATTAACGGGGTTATATTTGGACGAGTATAAAGAATATCAGAAAATTGGACACAGCTAAGAAATAAAGGAGATAAATCGTGACAATAACTTAGACAAAGACCATATACAGCATTTGTTCACAGTGTATCTCTATTGACAATCTCCCCCCCCCCCCCCACCAGATCTTTTATTTTGAACAAACTACTGCCACGTAATATCTATAAATAGTACCAGGCTATTGTAGCAGTCTTGTTATTGTTTTAACTCATGGATCACATTAATATTACTAAGCAAGTGGGTCGAAGATGATGTACGTTTTGTCAATCAGTGACTCATAGGTGACATGCTGGCGTCAGGGTTGGCGAACCATAGCTGACATGCTGGCGTCAGGGTTGGCAAACCATAGCTGACATGCTGGCGTCAGGGTTGGCAAACCATATCTGACATGCTGGCGTCAGGGTTGGCGAACCATAGGCGACATGCTGGCGTCAGGATTGACAAACCATAGCTGACATGCTGGCGTCAGGGTTGGCCAATCACAGCTGACCAAGACCCTGTCCCATCCCTCAGTTGGTACCCCCAGTAACAGGCCTAACCTGGATAAAGAAGTATTACACCCCTTCCTCCCCTCCCCCTGGTCTTTAGCCTCACTCCAGGGCTGAAAGAAATAGCTTTCATAATCCGGACCCACGTCGACGCGATGTTATGCCTTAACACTTTCACAGTGTCGGCTGCAAAGAACACCAGCTCCTAGTTTCAGGAAGATAGAAGACAAAACGAGACAGAACTAACAACGAACTTCATGACCATCATGCCATAATCCTCTTCGTTTCATCATCATCATCACCAGCAGCAACAACACAAGTTATTTTAATCTAGATGTGGACACCTCGTGACCTCTATCTGCTGCCAAGAATGTTAGAACTGCACTATTTCAGCGTAGAAAATGTTTGGTTGAACATTTACTACATGGGCTATCTTAACTTATATCTTATATCCTTCCCGTGCCGTTAAACGTCACATAGGGCTCGCAAAGTAGTTCGCCAATTTTTCCTGTCTTCGGCGATCTTTCAACCTCATCAAAGGATTTTATGCCTGTTTTTTTTTTTTTTGGCATCTCTTAATAATGTCCTCTTCAGAGTTTCCCGCGGTCTGCCCCTTTTTCTTCGGCCTGTTGTGTTCCACTTGATAGCTTGTTTTGGGATTCTCTGATCATTTCTTCTCATCAAGTGACCAACATATGTCCATCTCCTTTTCCTGATCACCCATGAGACTGGTTGTTGTTCAGTCATCTGTCTTATCTCTGCATTGTTCTTGAATTCATTCCACTTGATGCCGAGTATTTTCCTTAGGCATTTGTTTTTAAAAGAGTCTAATTTCTTTTCTATTTCTTTAGTTGTTTTCCAGCTTTCGCATGCATAAATGAGGGTGGATATTACATTTGAATTGAATAGTCTTAACTTGGTTTTTGTGCTTATAACTTTTGAATTCCATATGTTCTCAAGATTCTTGAAGATTGATGCTGCTTTTGCAATTCTGATCCTAACTTCCTTTCTAGTGTCACCATCCTGGTCTATGTAGCTGCCAAGGTATGCAAATTGATTGACTTCTTCAATATCTGTCCCTTCTATGTGTATTTTTCCATTTTGATTAATGGGAATTTTCATTATTTTTGTTTTGTCCTTGTTAATTTCAAGTCCTATTTTGCTAGCCAGTGAAGACAGGCTATCTGTTTTTTCTTGCATGGAATTCACGTTATTACATGGGCTATACGAGTATTTAAATTAATTTATTACTTTAGCAAAAGATCGGTGTGTTCACAAGAGCTATCTTTATTTGTACAGTCCATAACATTATTAAAAGCAATGCACCATAAAATAAGACATCAAACGTGTTTCGAGTTCATTGCTCCAGGCAGTGCTATAGTTTGGATTAGAAAACTAGAAACTCATTTATTTTAAAAATGTTGTATTCTGCTTGGCCGCTTCTTGAAAGTCTCAAGATGAACATGTTTGGAGCTAAAGTTTATCACGCAACCACAAGCTCCTTTTTTATGCTTATCAGTTGTGCTTAAATTAGAATAACATTACGAGTTTACAACCTTTCCCGTCTAATCTCTCAAGTAGTCAGCTTTTTTACGGCAATTTTTTTTTCTCTGAATATTCTTTCCTTTCTAGTCCATTCCTACTGTACTCTTGGGGTTTCTTTAATGAAGCGTTTTCTTTTAGTTCTCTTCACGGAGAACTGCCTATTAGTATCCATTAAAGGAATTCAAAACATATTTAGAATATAGAATATGATTTATAAAATATAAATATCTATGTCGTTTGTGGTCACAGAACAGGAATATTACTTATTTTAGCACCAAAGGTCATCTTAAAGATGCACTTCTCGCAGACGGCGCTTATGCGAAGATTCTCAAGCCGTTTGTCGGGTTGCCACTTGAGTCCCGAAGTGCAAGTAATGGACAGATATGATCTTGGACTATGAGAATGTGTGGAAAATGACTATGATCTTGAGCGGTTTTAACAAACACTATGAATGACAGAGGTATCACAGGTATTTTTCTGAAGAAAACGTTTAGGAACTTGTGTTCTAAACGTAAGGACACACAGAATGTTTATACTGAAGGACTCCAGATGTAAGTGAATGTTTGGTATTTCAGCATCCATGTAAGTGTGCCTTTCTGGGTATGATTTGGTCTCGAATGTATACACTCGCGTATGCTTTTACATTTCTGCATATGCTACAGTGACAAATAATCAATATAAAATGAACATCAATCCAGAAACTCAACAGACATTACACTTACCGAATGAGAGAATAAAAAAAAAAAGCATTACACTTACCGAATAAGAGAGTAAATTCGAATAAAGCGTTGGAACGAACTGTTTGCTGCAATATCAGGGTTTAACCCGAAGAACGTCGGCACCTGAAAAACAAGGAGGAGTAGGTCAGACACCGCCATGGCTGTCAGGAAGCACGTGGTAGCTGCCGCCATTTCTCTGCGGGTCAGGACACACAGACTTAGCCCGTTTCCAATTATACCTAAAGGACAGATCAATGGCATTAGTACATTCTCACAGATGAATTGTGTTTGCTCAACAAATTCTAAACTTCCTTGTCCCGTTTGAACTGTGGGAGGTACGCTGATGCTATGACTTGAATTAGAATCCATGCTTGCATTGTATGCAGATGTTTCACTTCCATACGAGAAAGCATTTGTTCGATTGTCGATTAAGAGCTGAGCCATCGTGAGTGCTGAATTAGAAATCTAACAGTGCTGAACCGTGCGAGTTTCCACAGATTGTACCGTGTATGTAGTCAAACTGGTAATACAAAGTAACGAACGAAGCCTCTGTAAAACTGATCAAAGTACACCTACACTAAGACTATGCAGGGAACTGTTTAGAACGAACTATACATGACTTCGTTAAATTCACTTGGTTTCCTTTGATGGATAAACCTTTATACAGTTGGTTATACTTTAGAAATGATGCACACGTATTTCGTATATCAGCTTATGTTGCTGACCAATTCGTTTCAGATATCACATTTTTCTCGTCTTCCAAACTGCAAAAGAATTAGCGATACACAATAAAAGCGAATCAAGAACTTCACTCTGGAAACGTTCAAACTGTGTGGTTAATTAGCCAAAGCTAAGAAAGTCCACGTGACTTTTGTCTTCACGAATAATGTTGGAATCTAAGATAGTTACGGTCTTAAATGCGTGAAGCATCACAGAGCAGTGTTAAAAAACAATGTACCATTTTCTGTCTGGTTGCAACCTCTTAACTATGAGAGCCCGTGGGCGGTGCCTCATTTTGATTGGTCCACTTTCTACAGAGCCTGTCTGTAAAATTCTATGTTGGACGTCATTTTTTAATCTATCTTACTCGTGATAACGTTTACTTGGTGGGGCGGACGGAAAAGTGGAGGTGGAAAAAGTGTTGTATAATAAGAAACAGAGTTTCTTTATTTAGCTCATATTGCGTTACTGTTTCGAATTTTTTAGGGGTAAAAAACAGTGCCGGGGAGTTTTATCCAGATACATTGCACTCTAAAATTATCTGTTTATAAAGTATGGGAAAAGGAAAGAGAAACAAAAAACATATCAGAACTGGCAGAAATATACAGATATGTTAGGTTCCAAATTATTTCATTTGGTTTGTAAAAGCTAAGCGTGAAAGTTTATCCTGTTTAATGGTAGGCGAGTGTAGTGTCAAAGAGAGAAATAATATTGTGTGCGGAGTTCTGGTAGAAACAACGATAAGTGTGTACGTTTCAGTCTCTTGAAAGACAGTCTGATTCGGAGCTGAGTATCTCATTTATCATCTTGTTCGCATCTGGACTGCGAGAACAATCGCTGAATTCACGTCGGTCAGAATCTAGCTTGTGTCATATCGTATGGCATGATCGTATCTCGAGAAAGAGTAAAGATTTTACTTAAATGGCGTCCTTCTCTGAAAAACAGCTAGATTTCCTGTTTTTCATATCCATATTTTATACTGTTTATTTTTATTTTAGATTTTTTTTCTACATTTCAGCGTTCGCTCAACACAATAATCCCTTAATATCACCTTCAGTGTTCCCTCTCAGCTGCGCGGCAATGCGGGCGCGGTAGACATAGAAATCATGCTGTGCAAAAAATTTTATATGCCGCGAAACAAAAATAAATATGCTGGTTCCCCACCCCCACTCACTTTCCTGACATCACTCCGTGGTATAGTAGCTCTGAATAAAGATATGACAGCACTATATGAGTTTGTTTTCCCGATTTCTTTTGTATTTTTATATTTGGTTAAAATGAGCAATTTAAAGTATATTTCGTAATTTGACATTACAACACACATTTGTACACACATTTTTTAAAGAATATATTTGTACATGGTTTCAAAATTTTGCACACGAAGCGGAAAACCTTAGAGGGCACATGGATCACCTCTTGTAAAATGAGCAGAATCTACAAAAGATATAATCCATCCAAAATGAATTATTTCGTTCTCCTCATGGGAGCCCTCCCTTTGTGAAAGATGATTAAGCCAGAGCTTGTCCTGTCTTCTATCACTGTGTATGTACTGTTTTAACAGTGCTAATGTATGTGTAATATAATGTATAATGGCATTGTATAACCATTCGAATATTAGTGTTATAGAAAAGCGGTCAGTATGTTAAGTGCTTGGAACAAACATTCACTAGATTCATTTCTGCCCGAACTTCAAAGAGTTTGTTATTGACTCCTCTCACATTCAGCTTTGTTTCTCAGGCAGTTTTGTCCAGACTCATACACCCTAGTCCTCTTGCGTTCGACTCTTTACCCTCGCTTGACCTCAGCGAACCTCTTGTTCATTGCTCAAGTGAACACATCGTCGCTGGCCTCGTCGGTCGTTTTCTTCCATCGGCACTGGTTCTAGATCACAGGCACTTCAGTTCTTTCAGATCATACAGACACGTGCTTTGGTGACCAGTCTGCCTGTTTATCTTCTTTTGCAGTCTGTTTATCTTCTTGCTGTCTGTTTGAATGTATGTTTATCTTCAAACATATCTTTCTGCTAATATGCCTGCGAGGTAAACTGTCTATTTCTCTTATTCGATTTGTCATTCACTTTCTCTTCTTCTGTCAATCTTACGTATCGTGTAAACTGTCTTTTTCTGTCCACCCACGCCTCTTCAGCCACGTAGGTTTTTGTTTCAAAGTTTAGGAAGTAAACTAGAGCCACTCAGATCTAGAGAACTAGATCTATATCTGGACACTTACATTAGAAACAGGAAGCATAGAAACAGAAACCAAGATAAATGAAATACATGGAAACGAAACACGGAGTTTTGATACATCAAGAAAAATCATTCGGTTCTTTTAAAAGCAACAATTTAAACAACGGAAGAAGAATGCGTAACAGATTAACTACAATCACAGCTTTGTTTGTAGTGAGACAGTAGCATCCATTGTTGTATCTAGTCGATCATTTAAACGAGGATTTTTAAAAGTGAACTTTAGGCAGAAGTGAAAGGAAAGGAAGTCCCAGATATTGAGGAAAGATTGTACTTCTTAGCCCCTCACATTGACCGAATCAGACAAGAATATACACAAGAATTAGCGTTTGAGAATATAACTATACACGGACCCATTGCAGTGAAGATGTGATACCAAAATGTATAAACCATGAAAAAGGCAGGAACAGCTTTATTACTTAACGAATGCACAATTGTGACGTTTCGGCGTGAGCCTTAATCATACAAAAACACACAGGACAAAGAAATAGAGAGAGGAGATAAAGTAGAAATTCACATGAATGATATGTTTCCAAAAAAAAAAATTAATAGAGCACTTAACTGGTAAGAAGCTGTGGTTTGCCCGACGCTGTATGTCAGAAATGCGCATGGTGGAGTGTAGAGAATATTTCATGGAGACTTGGGATGTGTGATAAGTTGGTCGTAACTGAGGGTGGTGGGTGGGGAAACAGTGGGGGGGGGGGGAGAGAGAGTGATACAATGGTAATCTAGCAGGGAGAATGTGAAATGTGTGATTATAGCTGGGTTAGATGGGTTGTAATGTGATGCTGTGAAGAGGTTCTGAGCTATGTGTAACAAGGGAGAAGGGAGTGGAACTTAATGGGGAGGGATTCTGATTGTGGAAAATGTTAGGTGTAGCAGAATAACGAGTTCAAACCACGTGGTTCCAGAGTTCCATATTCCTGAAAATAATAAACCTGTTCCTACTTCTTTTCCTGCTTTATACATAAGAACATACAATGAAAATTAAGTGAGTGATAAATCCGATTACTGCAAATGGCTATCAAAACTTCATAAACGTGAAGAAGTACATACAAACGTTTGCGGTGCATTTATTGAATCTTTCTTCTTTTTGTCGGCTCCACAAGGTGAAAAATGCACAGGCAGAGTTGTCCTTGGTAAACTATTAGGCAGATATTCTCGTTTCAGAGTTGTCCTTGGTAAATTATCTCTATTTATTCCTCCCTCCCCTCCATCATTATTCCATTCTCCACATCCTCTCACCCAGTTTCACCAGCTCGTCTTGGTCTATCAGTGATGATCACAGAAATCACGTGAGAACAGCTCAGCTGTAAACTAACTTTTGCTGCCCGTGTGAAGCAGCTGTCACATAAATCTTCTACTCCTCCCAGGTCACTAACAAGCAGGGCAAGAGAGCTATTTATTATTCTTATTTATTAGTCTTAATGGCAGCACCATGCCATGCACTTAACTTCTTCCATAATTAGAGAGAACATGCGGACGGCGGAGATCTGATTGTTCAAATTAACATAGCCAATTACAGAAAGAGATGAAAGTGTGTTTTGTTTTTCTGTGAGTTTGTTTCCATTTTGTTCTGCTGTTTGCTTTTTTTTATATTATTACTCAGGCCTGGTTTCCTTGCTTCTGCATGCAATTAGAAAGTTATTAGAGAGCGACTTTACCGTGCTCTTTGATTGTGGCATAATTGATTCTAGTTACTGAATATATTGCTGAAAGTGTAGTGGGTTTGGTGATGAAGGAACTCGCAGAGGTTTTCTGTTTGTTTACCTATTAATGTGAAGTATAAAACCCATACGCTTTGCTAAAATCGCTACTTGTAGAAAACGTCTGTATGTGTATTTGCCAATGACATATGCTTCTGTTGCTTTCCATCTCTGCCTTGGTCTGCCCCTTGGTCTTGTTTCCTTCATCTCTTGTACCTAGGTAATTTTCGTTTGTCTGTTCTCTTCAATTCTTTCCACATGGTCCAACCAGCATAATCTGTTCAGTGTCAAGACGTTTATAATCCGATGTGATTTAAATAAGCTGTTAAATTAAATGTTCTTTCTAGTTCTCAATTCTAAATTGTTGGTATCCTTTATGGGCCCAAAGACTATTCTTAGGATTTTGTTCTCAAAGATCTGCAACTGTTGTTCATCTTTCTTTGTTGTACTCCATGTTTCTGATCAATACATGGCGGTTGATTTTTCATTGTATTATTTTTTTTTAGTTTTGTATATTGCTATTTTGATGTTTAGGGACATAATTTTAGATTTTAACAGGTGTTGCAAGTCAGAGTATATTTTATGGAAAGACAACATAACAGAGGATACAAAGGAGATTGGTGTCATCACCTGGGGAGAGAAGCTTAGAAATACAGAGGAATGGAGGCGAACTTTATCTGCAGCAATGAGCTTTAATGGCTCGGAAAGCTGAAGAAGAAGAAGAAGAAGAAGAAGAAGAAATGCTTCTATTAGTCTATGACTGTCTCTTAAAGGAAAAAGATACTGAAGAGAAAGCACAGGCCAGTCAGTCATTTGCATGTCCCTTGCGGAACTTTGTCTCCCTAATAACACTCCTGTAGGCCTCTCGGTTGTAAGCAAGATGTCCTGCTGCTGATGCATCCATTTGCAGATTATCAACGATGTTTTGCAGCCATCTTCGCCTTGGTCTTCCTCTCTTTCTTTTTCCCATTATGTAACATTCTAAGACTGTCTTTTCTAAATTCTCACGACCTTTAATGTGTCTAAAATATTTAAGTTTTGTCTGTTTAATCCTCTTTACTAGCCAGCCTTCGTCAATATTAAGTTCTTGTAGTATGGATATATTTGTTCTTTTTGTGTCCGTGATATTTGAATAACTCTTCTGTAGCATTTACATTCAAAGGCATTCATGTGTTTCTCAGCTGTTTTATTAAGTGTCCAGGTCTCACAGGCATATGTTGCGATGGGAAAGATGTATGCCCTTAAGAATCTTATTTTTGTAGTTCTGTCTGTTCCTCTCCACAGATTCTTTAGTTGTTTTACTTTCTGAAGAGCGATAGATGCCTTCCTTTTATTTTCCCTCCATTATTAGTTAGTAGTGATCTAAGATATTAAAAATTCTCCGACTCTTTCAATTTTTCCTCATTGATACATATTTCAGCTGCCTTATTTGTTTTGTCGGTTGTCATCAATTTAGTTTTCTTCGCATTAAGATAGAGGTTTTGCTCTTCACTATTCTTACGGACTGACATAATTAGTTTTTCCATTCCTTTTTGTGTTGTGGACAATAATACTGTGTCATCAGCATATCTAATCTCTGGTATTTCATTAACCTCCACTTTTTATGGCAGCGTAATATTCTTTGTCTACATAATAACATTCTTCATTATATTTTCAGTAAGGTGACAATATTACAAGACGAAGCAGAAATGTCCATATTAGAGTTCAATAAAACACTACAGGAAACAGCAAAAGAGGTGCTGGGATATCGTAAATGGAAAAAAGAGAAATGGATAAGCAAGACCACATGGGAAAAGATAGAGCAAAGAAAAGAAATCAAGAAAAAAATTACTGAACACCAAATCACAACGGCTTAAAGAACAAGTTTTAAGTAATTATGCACAAAAAGACAAAGAAGTGAAGGAATCATGCCGTCAAGATAAACGTCAATACTATGAAAACTTAGCAGAAGCAGCAGAGAAAGCAGCATACACAAATGACATGAAAACCATATATAAAATCACAAAGCAGATGACAGGTAACTTCAACACAAGATGTGAAAGTGCAGTAAGAATAACAAAATGGACAACTGGTCAATGGAGAAAGAGAAAAAATTGAAAGATGGAGGGAACACTTTAACACCCTACTAAACAGAACACAAGCAGCACAAACAATAGACATACCTGAAGCAAAAACGGAACTAAACATCAATACAGGACCAATAACAATAAGTGAAGTAAAGGAGGCGATAAAGAAGCTAAAATCAGACAGGGCACCAGGTGAAGATGAAGTGACTGCTGAGATGTTGAAAGCAGAAAAACAGAAACACCAAAACAACTTTGCCGGATATTACAACAAATTTGGGATCTAGAAAAAGCCCCAGAGGAGTGGAAAACTGGGCTTATAGTAAAACTACCAAAGAAGGGTGACCTCAGAGATTGCGGGAACTGGAGAGGCATTGCCCTACTGCCACTCACTAGTAAAGTATTTTGCAGAATAATCATCAACAGAATTGTACCAACACTTGAGGAAAAACTTCGGAAAGAGCAGACAGGATTTAGGAAAGGAAGATCATGCATAGACCACATATTTGTACTTAGACAAATATTAGAACAGGCAAATGAGTGGCGTAGCACAATATATGCATTATTCATAGATTTTGAGAAAGCCTTTGACAGTGTCAACAGAGATGCACTGTGGAAAATCCTAAGATGGCATGGCCTCCCCCACAAGATAGTAAATGTAATCAAAGCCCTATATGAGGGTTTTCAGTGCAAAGTTATCTGTGGAGAACATACCTCCAGCAGCTTTAGGGTACAAACAGGAGTGAAACAGGGATGTGTACTATCACCAACATTATTTATCTTGGCAGTAGACTGGTTAATGAAGGAGGCAACATCAGACAAACGCAGAGGATTACAATGGACCCTTGACACAGTGCTGGAGGACCTTGACTTTGCGGACGACATTTGTCTATTATCAGTTGTCTATTAGCAGTCACAAAGATATGCAAGATAAAATAAACAAGCTAACTCACAATGCAAACAACATAGGACTAAAGATCAACGTAGGAAAGACAAAGTTAATGAAGCAAAATGTGAACAACAGAAATGTACTCAGAGTAGATAGCAAGTTAGTGGAGGAGGTCAACGAATTTGTATACCTTGGCAGCAGAGTAGTAGAAAATGGAGACAGCACAGAGGACATCAACAGCAGACTTACTAGAGCAAACCAGGCTTTTGCAATGCTGCAGAATATATGGAAATCCAAAAAACTAAGCATAAATATGAAAATCAGGATATTTAAGAGTAATATTCTAAGTGTACTACTCTATGGAAGTGAATGCTGGAAAATCACCAAAACCATAGAAAACAAGTTGAATTCTTTCCAGACTAAATGTTTACGAAGAATTAGGAAAATATTCTGGCCAGACACAATAAGAAATAACATCTTATTGGCAGAAATGCAGATGAAACCACTGACAACAATTATTGAGGAAAGACGCTGGCGATGGTTGGGACATGTGCTCCGAATGCCTGACAACTCACTACCAAAAATAGCACTAAGATGGACACCACAGGGGAGCAGAAGTAAGGGTAGATCAAAAGAGACATGGAGAAGAACAACAGAAAGGATGTTGAGCAATAGAGGGCTCACCTGGGCAAGAGCAGAAAAAAGGCGAAGGACAGGCATTTGTGGAAAACCCTTGCGGAAGCCCCATGTGCCTTGAGCACTTAAGGTTCAGAGAGAGAGAGAGAAGGTGACAATATGCACCCCTGACGGACCCCTTGTTTTATGTCAAACCAAGTTGTTGTTTCACCATTTATTCTCACTGCTACCTGTTGGTCTAAATACAGGAGAGATATTAACTGTATCAAATGTGTTATAAATCCCATTTTTTTCCCATTATTTACCATAGTTTTTGGTGTTGTACATAGTCAAATGCATTTGAATAGTCTGCAAAAGATAAATATATATTCACATTATATTCTAGGCCTTTCTCTATTATTAATCTTTTATTGAATATATGATTTGTTGATCCTCTTCCTTGCCTAAAACCAGTTTGGGCCATATTGATTTCTTCTTCTATTATCTTACGAAGTCTACCCATTATGATTTTTAACAGAATTTTACTGGCATGACTAATCAGGCCAACAGTTCTGTAGTTTGTGCATAATTTCAGGTTACCCTTTTTTGGCAGTGGTATAAATACAGTTCTTTACCATTCTTTTGGCCAAATATTTGAATACCATATCTTTTTACATAGTGCATGATAGATTGTTGCATATTCCTTTCCCCCTGCTTTAATAAGTTCATCTGTTATCTCATCACATCCTGATGATTTACCATTTTTCACATTCTTTATTGCCCATACAGCTTCTTCTATTGTAGTTTCGGTTTCTTTCAACTCCAATAATAATTCACACTGTTGATTTCTGCTTTCACAGTCAGTTATTTGAAATATTCCTCTGCAATATTCCTTACATCTTTCTAGAATTTCCTCTGCCTCTTTCAAGGTATTCCCCATCTCGTCACAAATTACATTTAGCTTAGGTGTGACGTTTCTCGTCAATATCTTCATTTCTTTAGACATTTCACTGTCTCTTCCACACCTCTGATGTCCTTCTATTCTGTCACAGCAATCTTCTATACATTGTTTCTCGTCTTTTCTTATGTGTCTTCGTACTTCTTTTGTTTTATTGATCTGATTTATATTCCTTCTTATATTCCTTCTTTTATTCCTTCTTATATTCTTCTTATATTCCTTCTTTTGTTTTATTGATTTGATTTATATTCCTCTTTGTTGTTGTTTGTCACTTTCCATTGCGTCTTCATTTCTCTACGTTGTTTTATCAGTTCTAGTGTGCCTGCTGTAATCCATCCATTCTTTTGTGTTTTCTTTACTGGAACCATGTCTTTAGCCGTTGTTATTAAGATATCTCTGGCCTGCTTAGCCAAATCATCTGGTGTCATCTCATCCTGTAGAGTCATCAGGATTTCGAAACGGTTCTTCACTTCTACCGTATTGTTCTGGTATTTTTGTAAGATCAAAGCGAAGTGATCTTGATGCCATAACTGTATTTTGTATCTTTATCTTCATGTCTGCTATTAATAACTCATGGTCCGTGTCACAATCGGCACCTGGTAAAGTTTTTGCTGACGTTACACTTGATCTCCACATTCTTTGCACTAAAATGTAAGCTATTTGATTATTGGTTTTCCCATCAGGTGATGTCCATGTGTAAAGTTTTCTTGAATGTTTAAAAAGTGTGTTAGCAATCATTAGATTGTCACCTGCCTTATTTCTATGTCCTATGTTAAATTTCCCCACAACATATCCTTCGTCTTCTGCTCTTTATTTACCAATCTTTGCATTAAAATCACCATTATTAATACAATATCATTTTTCCGTACCTGATCTATCGTCGTTTGCAGTGTGTTATAAAAGTTTTCTACTTCCTCTTCTTCTGCTGCTGATGTAGGTGCATATATCTGGATGATTGTTACATTTCTAGGAGTGCCCTTAAGTCTGATACTGAGGATTCTATCACTTACTGGACTGTAACCTAGTAATGCTTATGATGTTAGTTTGTCCAAACAAAAAGCCACTCCATTCTTTCCTTCTAATTTTCCACCAGAGTATATAAAGTTATCATCATTCCCGCTCTTGAAGTGTCCTGATCCTTTCCATCGATATTCACACATTTCCAAAATGTTTATCTCCGTTCTTTTCATCTCATCACTTATTATTTGATACTTCCTCTCATACATAGTTCTCACAATCCATGTTCCTACTCTTATTTTTCTTTTTAGTTTGATGCTGGGGTTTTCCTTAGTAACACCGTCAGGATTTTGTCCGTCATCACAATTAGTAGTACTGACCTCTGTCTCACACTCTTCCCCCGTGTTAAAATTAGATCTATCTGGCCTGGGGGACTCTCCACCAGATCTTTTTCCTATCTGACCTT
Source organism: Achatina immaculata (assembly GCA_009760885.1). Classification (NCBI taxonomy): domain Eukaryota; kingdom Metazoa; phylum Mollusca; class Gastropoda; order Stylommatophora; family Achatinidae; genus Lissachatina; species Lissachatina immaculata. The sequence continues at coordinate 44,456,881 of CM019717.1, read as the reverse complement.
CCATGCTGCTGTTGGGTTTTTTGGTATATTTCCAGAAAGTAGTCTACCATTGCTTTCCTTCCCGTCAGTGACTGTAATAGTCAGTGATTGTAGCCATTGTCCCTACATTTAGATCATCTATGTCTACCATCATAGAATGGTGACCATAACCAACATTATCTGTCGGCTGCTTTCCCATTCCATCCACCACCTGCTCCATGGGTCATGTCATCCTGATCGGGGGGCTGTACGGGAACTCCACCTTGTCCAATGATGTCCTTGTAGATTGACGGAGATAAGAAGGCGTCTTACTTCCCCTTTGTTAGGAGATACCCCTTCCCCGCTAATCATGAAATCGCAGGTAATGAGTATAAATTTAGAGGGGGGGGGGGAAAACTATGTCACGTGGTATTTGCATGTCGTCACATTTCTAGGCCACTATAACATTTGACGTGGGGATGTCAGCACCTGTTTGACGTAGGGATGTCAGCACACCTATTTGACGTAACGATGTCAGCACCTGTTTGACGTAGGGATGTCAGCACCTGTTTGAGGTAGGGATGTCAGCATCTGTTTGACGTAGGGATGTCAGCACCTGTTTGACGTAACGATGTCAGTACCTGTTTGACGTAACGATGTCAGCACCTGTTTGAGGTAGGGATGTCAGCATCTGTTTTGAGGTAGGGATATCAGCACCTGTTTGACGTAGGGATGTCAGCACCTGTTTTGAGGTAGGGATGTCAGCATCTGTTTGACGTAGGGACGTCAGCACCTGTCCTAGCTGCCTTTTCTTCTCCTGAAAAAATTCCGCCCGAGTGTGAAATCAAATCAGGAATCTTCTTATCGGCAGGCGAGTGCATTAACCACTACACCACCGCGGCACAATGAGTATAAAAACTGTAGGTCGCAAGTCTGAAGACGTGCACAAATTCTTGCCCATTCTTCGCAGCCTGTCTTAACTTCATCCTCTGGTACATGTTCTGAAAGTGGCCTCATTTCTTTCGCCACATCTCTGCCATTCTACATTCATTTTAACAGCCAAGTTGGACAGCACGTACTGCGACGTGTTCATCTTCCTGTAGATATGTGGTGGTTGCTACCATGAAGCCAACCAGGCATCTACGTAGGGCAAAGATCTTGGGGGGGGGGGGGTTAAAATAGATATGAGTAAATCTTGCATGGGATACAGATTAGCCTGACACAGGCTTTGAAAGGACTGATTTTATTATGCCACGCTTATCTTCTTTGTTTGTGCTGTATGAGAGGAGCCAAGCACAGACATATATCCTGGGAGAAATTGATCTTTCTTTCATTTTTCCGCTAGAAAAGCAACACGTGTCTTCATCTATTTATTTTCAGGAATTCCTTTCATAATTGCCACAGAATCTATGGCTCTCAGCTACAAAGCAGGTAGACTGAAATCGTAACATCTGGTTATCGTAATAAGCACCAGATACAGTGAACATTTGGAACCTTGGGCTGGGGGCACCGCATTATGCCTTTATCATTATGTTTGAACAACCCACAATTCTGCCTTACAGACATAGTTTTTTTTTTAAAGGAAAATCTGTTTTGCACGTGGGCCTAAGTGTAAATGTCTGTGGCAACATTTGTATATCATCCTGTGTTTATGTATACTCTTGTCTGTTTGTGTGCATTCCCGCGGTTATGTAGATGAGGATGACAAACCTTCGAACTGGAGGACGCCCTGTGGTATTTGAAGTTCCTCAGTCATGATCGTGGGTATGTTTCTTGTCTAGCTGTGGCATTTGATGCGCCGACCTAGTAACGTTTGTCGCTTTTCAAGAATGTGACCTGAAAACAAGACATTCTCCAGCGGTTGTACAGTCCATGAGAACATGGATACTTCACTGACACTCTGCCACGTTTCTGTGTGCGTGTGCTCTTCTGTAGGGTAGGAAGATACAGTAGCTAAACTAAACGCTTGATACAGCTCTAAGGGGCGGCGAGGTGAGGCCCATTCATATCTCTCCGCATTGGAAAACTGCCTTCACTGAAGTCTGGTCAGTGGTGTAAGAGTGGAATATGTTCTTATGGTGGCAAGGTTTACAGAGAAGTTTGTTCTTTAAGTCACTCTAGCAAGTAAAGTTGCCTTATGCACTATCGAATAGGTGCTTTATTTCTTTAGGACTTCAATTAAAGAACTCAATTCGTAGTTGAGGGCATTTCTAAAATCCACTTATGTTAATATTATTACATTTAAACTGCACATTTGACAAGTCCATAAGTGCTCCAATGTCCGTATGTGAAAGAGGATCTTAGCACAGTGCAAGCGCTCCGTAGCACGGGCAAGAGCCTTGACGAATTAGAGATGACGCGTGACATTCAATCCCGAACTCTAAATCAGAAACTGACAGAGAGATCACGTGTCTATCGATTCGGCCGATCATTTCTCCATTATTATTATTATTATTATTTCAGAATACCCAGTGCTATATTATATTCTCCTGTTCAAGCTACTCATTAAGAAGAAAAACTGTCTGGCACTAAAATAAAAAAAAAAACATGTATTCAGTTGGGTCATAATATTATAATAGGGAAATTAAAGGGGGGACACCTATTGCTCTTCAGAAAGTAAAACAACTAAAGAAGCTGTGGAGAGAAACAGACAGAACTACAAAAATAAGATTTTTTAAGGGCATTAATCTTTCCCATGGCAACATATGCCTGTGAGACCTGGACACTTAACACATAAATCCCTTTGAATGTAAATGCTATAGAAGAGTTCTTCAAATATCGTGGACACAAAAAAAAGAACAAATATATCCATACTACAAGAACTTAATATTGAAGAACATTGGCTAGTAAAGAGGATTAAACAGAGAAAACGTAAATATTTTGAACACATTAAATTTCATGATAATTTAGAGAAGACCATCTTGGAAGGGTACATAATAGGAAAAATAAATAGAGGAAGACCAAGGCGAAGATGGCTGCAAGACATCGTTGATGATCTGCACATGGATGCATCAGCAGCAGGGCATCTTGCACACAACCGAGAAGCCTACAGGAGTGATGTTAGGGAAGCAAATTCTGAAGGGACATGCAAATGACTGACTGACATGATATCTACGATTAATTATATTTTCTATTCGAATTTACTAGTGTCTTGTGCAGAAATCCTCGTGAATGACCTGTTGAATCTGTATGTCTAGACTATGACATACTACATTCTCTTCGCTGATACGATAACTGACAGAATGCCTCTGAGAGTTCTTGCCCTTCGTAAACAGATCTTCTGGGCGAGAAATACAAATATTTCACTTCCACCCACATTCTAAGCATTTTGAATGTCATGTCGACCAGCCTGATCTAAAGTTCACGCGTTGGCGACGGTGCATTAGTGTAGAGGTAAGCAAACATTTTTGTTGGCTCTCGACCACTTTTATATTTTAAACTTTGACGCGAATTCCTTCAGCTGTCCCACCCCCACCCCCAAGTCCATTTCTAAAGCACAATATAAGGGTTATTATAATTTTTAAAATAATAGTTTTAATATGCGTATGTTTTATTCTAATATATATTTGCAAATAAGTACAGCAAAATCTATACTTGCATTCGACAAAGTGAAATATGATGAAATTATTAAAATGTTTGAAGACATAAACTTATATGGCAAAGACCTGAGGATTGTAAAATATCTATAGCAGCAGCAGGAAGCAGCGATTCGATTTGAAAATAAAACTAGAAAATATCAACCAATAAAACAAGGGGTCCGACAAGGATGTGTACTATTTCCAGACCTTTTTTCTCTGTACAGCGAGAATATTCTAAGAACGATCATCACAAAGTTGAAGTGCAGATAAATACATAATATACAGTAAATGCAGATATTTGTTCTCTGACCTTGCAAGATCAGTTTCAAATCATTCAGCTTTTCTAATATATAGACCAAATAGTTTTTAACCTTCTAAGCCACTTTTAGCGTATGAATAAATGAAAAAAAAGTATATACAGTAAATATTCACATTTAAGAGTGAAAAGAAAACCACGGCGAAGAATCCTACCGTGGAATAACTACCACTTGACTTCTGTATGGAGCAGCAATGAGCAGAATCCATTCTTGTTAAAGTATTGAGATAAGTCTAACTGTTACGTTTAATATACTTAACCACAGCAATTATATCTTTCAAAACTCCATGTTAGTTTTGGGCTCATTTCCACTCCCACAAGACCTTTGTGATGTATTAATGTAGTATTAGTGCACCACTGTACAAGTTTTACTGCACACTGTACTGTGCCATCACGTGTGTGTGTGTGTTGCAACTAACTGACTTGAAGTAGTAATGAATCTGTATTTTGAACTTACGTTGTGAATGAACAATCCTAACAAACATCAGAACAAACCTTACATGGATCATATCTCTACGACATCTAGAACAGAACTGAACTTTTCGTATAGCCCGTCATCTGAAATTCCGTGACATTCGGAACACGGAGATAATGCTTTCCTCGTGCTCCATTAAACAGGTGAGGTGTGGTCATCTTGACGATTTTTGACCACAACAGGGACCTCATGCAGCAGAATAAACATTCTGTTACAGTATCGTATAATGATTAACATTTGTATATGGAAGCAATTTTTTTCTTACTAAATCTTTCAATCCTGTATATCCTTCTACTGATGCCGCAGCAGCGTCGGTGCAAATCACAGCACAGCATGATCAGCCAAAACTAGTTAGTTTTATGCATGCCCCTTGCGAAACTTTGCCTCCCTTCTAATGTAGGCCTCTCGGTTATAAGCAAGATGCCCTGCTGCTGATCATCCAGTTGCAGATTCTCAACGATGTCTTGCAGTCATCTTCGCCTTGGTCTTCCAAAACTGTCTCTCTGAAAATGCTTATTAATGACTCGAATATCGATTCTCCAGTCTTTCTTCCTTTCAGTATTTTACAGAGATAAAATATTCTGAAATATAAACTTCGTAAATATGCTTCAAGTGTAATTAAATGCAACATTTTAATTATATCTTTTGTTTTGTCAAATTTTTACGCTCAACTCTCTTCTACTCGATTTAGTAACACTTTCTGTATTAACAAATAAGGCAGCAGTGAGTGTTACGACAAAAAACAGATATTCTTGATAACCGTTATTATTTTTAGAGTATCGCAGTTTTTTCGCCAAGCATAACTGACATCATTTTTGTCGCAGAAGGAAGAATCAAAGATTGTATATCCTTCCTATCAAGTGGGAAACTTCTCACAACCTTTTTTTTTTTTTTGATGAAAAATTGTGCACACAGGAATGTATATCTTCAAAGCTCTCAGCATGCCTTTTGTTTAAAAAAAAACGGAAAAGGGGATGGGAGGTAAATGTCTTTTCAGTTTATTTTGCTTCAGACTACGAATGTCTCGTATCATTAGCAAGTACTTCTAAACAAAGTGCATACGTTGGAGTTCTTTGTATCATTAGCAAGTACTTCTAAACAAAGTACACACGTCGGAGTTCTTTGTATCATTAGCAAGTACTTCTAAACAAAGTACACACGTCGGAGTTCTTTGTATCATTAGCAAGTACTTCTAAACAGATATCCATATTTCATCTGGGTAAAGCTGGGGCGACCATCCCCAACCTAGCGCGTCACAGGTGGCTGATGGTGATCGTCCTTCAGATATGGAAGATCACTGTGAATAAGGATTTACCCCAATTAGCAGGTGCGGACAAACTGGCGGTAGATTCAGAGAGCGAGGTGGGGTAGTAGGTGGCTCTACTACTCCTATAAAGTGCCTCAGGTGCTCAGTGAAGGGAATACCAGGCGGGTAAAAGGCGTCTTAAAACCTCTCGCTCCCTCTGCCTTGTGGGTAGGACAGGGAGTCCAAAGAATAGCGGAGAGTCCGTACACAGACCGGCAGAAGGCAACGGGAAACCACTGTTGTAGCTTCCAAGAACAATTATGCTTATTCAGGGTAATAGATTTGTCATGAACGACGTTAATGGATGTTCCTCTGGAACAGCCTCGTCCGGTAGGCAGCTAACGAGCCACAGGTGAGCCCAGATCGTCATCAAGCTACTGGTGGAAAAACTAACAAGTTCAAAATAGCAACATGGAATGTTAGAACCTTATTCCAGGCTGGAAAATTAGAAAATGTAAAGAGGGAAATGGAAAGGATGAAGATCAACATATTAGAAATGAGTGAAGTTAGACGGACAGATGCAGGGAAGATAAACTGATAAATATACAATAATTTATTCAGGAACTGAGAAATATGAACGAGGAGTAGGAATAATACTCCACGAACAAACATCAAGGACAACTGTAGGATATGACAGAGGTAGTAAATTAACTGAATGGGCAAGAATGCATAGCATGGTTGTAGGAAACACCTGGTTTAAACAACATCTCCAAAGACTGGCAACGTGGTGCAGCCCAGACAAAAAGAGTTTTAACCAGATAGACTACGTATTAATCAACAAATGATTCCGCAATGCATTACTGACAACAAAAACCATGTCAGGAGTCACTGCAATAGTGACCACGACCCACTCTGGGGACAATAAAATTAGAATAAAGCTAAAGAAAGCATGCAGAAAAGTGAGAAACATCAAACTGAATACAGAACTCCTTAAAAATGACCAAGAACTACGAGAACACTACAGAGTTATTAGAACAAATAGATACAATGCAATAGCAAAGATAAGTAGTATAGATGAACAATGGCAATGTTAAGAGATTTTATCCACCAAATTGTTAAGGAGATAATACCATCGAAAAAGAAGCCCCTAAAAATAAATAGATGACAGACGACATCTTAGGACTGATGGACAAGAGAAGGAGAAATAAAAATAACCAAGAAAAATATAGCAAGATAAATAAAGAAATAAGACACAAATGCAGAGAAGCAAAGGAAATGCGGTTAAATGAACAGTGCAGACAAGTAGAGGACTCTCATAATAAAGACAGCAAAAAACATGCACAAACGAATTAGTGAACTCAAGCAGGGAAACAAAATATACCAAATGATGCCTGAAATCAAAAGAAGGTAAAATGTTAATGGGAAAAGAAGACATTGTGGACAGGTGGACAGAGTACATCGGTGAGCTGTATGGAGAAGAAAGACTAGAATTAACACCAGATACTGAAAACTGTGATGGACCACCAATACTTGAAGATGAAATCATAGATGCCATCAAACACACGAAGAAAGGAAAAGCGACTGGGCCTGATAATATAACAATAGAAGAAATAGAGGCGCTAGAGATAGGAATAAAAATAATAACCAAGTTACTGAATGACATTTATAACAGTGGTTATATGCCCAGGGACATTTCTAAAATCCGCGTTTGTTATTATTATTATTACTTTTAAACTGCACATTTGACAAGTTCATAAGTGCTCCAATGTCCGTATGTGAAAGAGAATCTTAGCACAGTGCAAGCGCTCCGTAGCACTGGCAAGAGCCTTGACGAATTAGAGATAACGTGTGACATTCAATCTCGAACCCTAAATCAGAAACTGAAAGAAAGATCACGTGTCTATCGATTCGGCCGATCATGTCCCCATGATTATTATTATTATTATTATCTCAGAATAAAGAGGATCAAAGAGAGAAAACTTAAATATTTTGGACACATTAAACGTCATGATAATTTAGAGAAGATCGTATTGGAAGGATACATAATGGGAAAAAGAAAGAGAGGAAGACCAAAACGAAGATGGCTGCAACACATCGTTGACGATCTGCAAATTGATGCAGCAGCAGCAGGCCATCTTGCTCACAACCGAGAGGCCTACAGGAGTGCTGTTTGGGAGGCAAAGTTTCGCAAGGAACATGCAAATGAATGAATGATCTCAGAATACCCAAAGCTATATAATATTTTCCTGTTCAAGCTATTCATTAAGAAGAAAAACTGTCTGACACTAACATTTAAAAAAAACTTGTATTCAGTTGGGTCATAATATCATAATATTAAGATATTATGACCCAACTGAATACACGTTTATAGCACTACCAAAGAAACCAGGTGCAAAAGAATGTGATGACCACAGAACTATCAGCCTCTCATGTCACATAACGAAGCTACTTCTGAGAATCGTTATGAGAAGAACAAGGAAAAAGATAAAAATGGAAATAGTAGATGAACAGTTTGGATTTGTTGAAGGAAAGGGAACACACATAATGCCATTTATGCTCTACGAACACTAGCAGAAGAGCTTTAGAAGTACAGCAATATCTATACTTGCATTCGACAAAGTGAAATATGATGAAATTATTAAAATACTTGAAGACATAAACTTATATGGCAAAGACCTGAGGATTGTAAAATATCTACACTAGCAGCAGGAAGCAGCGATTCGAGTTGAAAATAAAACTGGAAAATATCAACCTATAAAACAAGGGTGCGACAAGGATGTGTTCTGTGTCCAGATCTTTTTTCTCTGTACAGCGAGAATATTCAAATAACGATCATTACAGAACCAATTATAAAAGTAGGAGGATACAATATTAACAACTTTCGTTATGCTAACGACACAGTACTGATAGCTGAGAACAAGACCTACAAAATCTCTTGGATAAAGTCGCCAAACATAAAAAAGTCAGAGACTATGGTTATATCTAAGAAACAGAATCCACCAGCATGCAGTGTAAAATTAAATGGAACTATTCTAAAGCAGGTGTAGAAATTCAAATAACTTGGAGCAGTAATAACTTTAGATGGGATATACAGAACAGAAATTAGGAATAGAATAGGCCAAGCAAAGACTACATTTCAGAGAATGAAAAACATTATGCAACATATCTTTATCAATGAGTGTTATAAAACGAGTCCTAAAATGCTATATTGAACCTATCTTATTATATGGAAGTGAATCATGGACAATAGGCAAGTCTGCACAAAAATCATTGGAAGCAGCAGAAATGTGGTTTATTAGAAGAATGTTGCGAATCCCCTGGACAGCAAAAATAACTAATGAAAAATGTAGAGCTGGAGAGACAAAAAAATCTTGTCAAAAAAATAAGAGAGAGACAGTGTACTTTCATATGACATACAATGAGAAGAGGGGGCTTTGAAAATATTATAACAACAGGAAAAACAGAAGGAAGAAGATCAAGAGGAAGACCAAGAGAAATGATACTGGACAGTCTGACGGGATGGTGTGAGAGATCACCAAGTAAGCTGATGGCCTGCATGAAGAATCTGGTACTCTGGAGAAGCATAATAGCCAACGCCAGTCGGCGCGGCACCTGATGATGATGATGATATAGTTCATCTAAATCATTATGATATTCCCTCTAGTTTTTTTCCGTAAGAGGCGGGTTCCTCCTTATTAGTGCTGTTTGGTGCTAGAATCCTGATGGGACGTTTTTTGTATTTTGCTTGAGTAAGAGTCAATAGTTCCGTGTTTGTTGCTAGAATCCTCGTGAAAAGTTGTTTGTATTTATCTGAGTAGGAGACAGTAGTTCCGTGTTTGTTGCTAGAATCCTCATAGGAAGTTGTTTGTATTTATTTGAGTAGGAGGCAATAGTTCTGTGTTTGTTGCTAGAATCTTCATGGGAAGTTGTTTGTAATTATTTGAGTAGGAGACAATAGTTCTGTAGTTGTTACCAGAGTCCTCGTGGGAAGCTGTATTTTGCTTGAACAGGAGGCAATGGTTCTGAAGTTTTTTTTTTTAGGGTTTTTTTTTTTGCTTGATATATTTCTTTTCCCAGCGTCTTCAGTTTCATCATCACTGTCGTTATCTGATAAACGTTTCTCACTTGTGCACTTCTTATCATCCATTTGTCCATTACGGCTGACTGTGGTGTAGCCTTTTGGAAAGAAATATACTTGTATACTTGGTAATCATCTTTTTAGTTTGAGAAGCGTATTAGTCAATGTCATTTAAACTGGTTCAGTTGCCTTGCGGTAAAAAGCAATTAAGATGTCTCTAAAGAACACTCTATTATGGTATTACAATGTAATGAATGAAAATCACGTTATTATAATGCAATGAATGAAAATCACATTATTACAATGTAATGAGTGAATATCACATTATTACAATGTAAGGAATGAATATCACATTATTACATTGTTATGAATGAATATCATATTATTACAATGTAAGAATGAATATCACATTATTACAGTGTAATGAATGAATGAATATGTTAGGTCTATCTCACTTATTAAACTTACTTTTATGCGCACGACAGCCCAGATTGTCCACTTAAACGATAATAATTTTAATCATTTAATATCGTGATTAACATAACAAGACTGGCATTCTCTCTATTTCCCCCTCCCCTCCTCCTCCAAATCCCTTCTCCCACCCACACAGAGAAGATTCAGGATAATTCACCAGGAATATAGTCTTATCACAGATAACAGCTTTATCCCACGCCCATCGAGAGGCTGAAAGATGTCTTTCTTACAGCTTGAGTTACAATTGGCCTTTGAGTTAAAATTCCTGGCTTGTTTGGCCACAGGGCTGGGCAGTTATAACCTCTTCATTGTTATTTTAAAAGGTTTGGCAAAGTTGTTTGTTTTCAGTTTGGTGTCAAGGTCTTTTCTTGCCCCCCCCCTCCCCTCCCCCAAAATTACTTTTTCAGAAATTTCCCATTGACAGTGTTCCTGTTGTGCCTGTAGTAAGTTCGACGTAAAACACACACCCACACAAAAAAAAAAAAAACTCATAAAGTCGTCTTGACCCAAAGTTTGCGCAAGACTACATTAGAGGACATGGAGTACTCTCATTGTAACCCGTTCAAAGGACTCAACTTTCCCCGAGGCATTCTGTATGCAACACTCTTTCTCAGATTCTTTCAGCTCTTGTAAAAACTGAGATGTCTGTCATGGATGCCTTGTATTTAACTTCTGTCCATCTCCTCTTCTCCCTATTTTCGTCACACGAAATATGTTTGGAACTGCGATTGTTCCCCTCATTTTGTAACATTATGTTTATGTCTCTGCTTCTGTGTGTTACCTTGAGGTATCGATGTCTATCAGCTAGTGTACCTCACAGTTGGTTGCACACAAATTTTTAGATTTTATACATTGTATAAGTATATAAGTTGGGCGTGAGGCCAACACCCTCATCCTGAGACCCATCTAGAGGCGACTCTAGATGGGGGAAAACTCTGCCGTTATGGAATCTCGCAGCAGTTGTAACCGAACATCACGGACACCAACTCTGCATGCCGTTGACAAATGAGATTCTTTTGAAAACAAATGCCTCTGGAAAATACTTAGTATAAAGTGGAACGAATTTAAGAACACAGAGATAAGACAGATGAGCAAACAACAGTGTGTCTCATGTGTGATCAGAAAAAGAAGATGGACATATGTAGACCATGTATAAACTAGGGGAAAAGTAGGAACAGCTTTATTATTTAACGAATACAAAGTCGTGACGTTTCGGCGTGAGCCTTAATCGTACAAATACATATAGGACGAAGAATTAGAGAGAAGAGACAAAGTATAGGATCACATAAAACTATGTTAATGAAATATCAACAAATGAAAAAAAAATTAATAAAAATTTTTAAAAAATATTTATTATATTTTGATATCACAGCTTTACTGCAGTGCTTTGTGTTAGTTAGTTAGTTAGTTAGTTAGTTAGTTAGTTAGTTAGTTAGTTAGTTAGTTAGTGGTTGGTTGGTTGGTTGGTGGTTGGTTGGTAGGTTGGCTGGTTGGTTAGTTAGGTTAGTTAGTTGATCCTCTTGAGCCAAAGGTGGTGCATAGGGCAGAGGACAAGGCTCTCCATATCTGGCGATTCCTTGCTACTTGCTTTAGATCTTCGGTGTTTCTGATGAGCATTGTTGAACACTCCTTGGTGATAACTCTTCTTAGTGTGTCTTTGGGTCTTCCCCGCTTTCTTTGACCCCCTGGTGACTACATAAATGCTTGGTGTGGGAGTTGTTTCTCGTCCATTTTAAGTACTTGGGCGATGTAGTTCCAGCGACGTCTTCTAACAAAGTTTGATACGTAGTCTTATTTAGTTTCTTGTCTTATTGATGTAACTGATCTGAAGTCGTGCCAACAGATATTTAGCAGTCTTCGAAGGCACTTATTTGCAAAAGCATCTAGTCTTTTTTCCATTGCTGGGGATGTTCTCCAGCTCTAGCAACCATAGGTTAGTACTGGCACTACACAGGAGTTGAAGATCTTGAGTTTCGTGTGCCTACTGAGTTGTTTTGATTTCCAGATGTTAGTCAGTTTGTTGAAAGCGTTTTACGCTAAAGCAATTCGGGTCATAATTTCTGTTGATATGTCTCCCGCGGGTGTTATCTTGCTTCCTGGGTATATAAAACTAGTGACTTTTTCAAGAGCATGACCATTAAGTTTAATGTTGTCCAATTTGTTGGTGAGATCAAGAACTTTAGTTTTTGCTGAGTTGATTTCGAGGCCAGTTTGTTTAGAGATATTTTGGAGTCGGTTTGTTTTCTCTTCCGGTTCAAGATGGAGGAATGTTTTTCTCCAACTTACTAGGAAACGTTGACCAACAAGCCGACATCGTAAAACATCCATTGTTATCGAAACGAAATTCAGGCTTTAAATATTACGATGCTTCATTCTAACTTGCTTTGTGTGTAGTTGTGTACTTATACACTATTTATCGTGTGTTAATATGTAGGCCATGTGATGAGAAGAAATAATCAGAGAATCTCAAAACAAGCTGTCAAGTGGAGCACAACAGGCCGAAGAAAAAGAGGTCAACCACATGAAACTCTAAAGAGGACAATGTTAAAAGAAGCCAATTTAGTGGACATAACATCCCCTGATCATGACCTCGTTTCTTTCCGGGTGTCACGATCCTTCGTGTCGGTTGAAGAGCATTAATGACTTTGCTTTCAAGAGACCTTTTTTGTGGGGGTGGGGGGATCTGAGATGGCTCAGTTCGTTAGTACGCTGTTCTCTCGTGGCTAGACGGCTGCTCGTCCTACCGGAGTCCGTGTTCGAATCCCAGGTCATTCTCTTGTGATTTTTCTTTATCTCACGTCTCACTAAAGTGCTTTGTCTACGATTTTTTCGAGGTCTAATCCTACAAACTTGTGTTCTCTTACTATATTCCCGAATGAAACGGTTCTGAAGCGCTGCGCGGCTTCTGTCATCAGCGTGACATTGTTTGATGCTTGTTAAAGGAAAATCAGATTTGCCTCTGTAGCTGGGGCCATTGAAATGATTAGGGACTGGTTTCGAAGCACGCTGCGTGATATCATACAGATGTTTCTGCATGCGGTCACCTAATCTGAAGGGGTCTGAGATGGCTCAGTTCGTTAGTATGTTTGTGGCTAAACAGCTGTTCGTCCTACCGGACTCCGTGTTCAAATCCTTTGTGATTTTTGTTTGACCGCACATAGAAACATATCTCAGTTGGTTACGCCATATCCCCTGGTGAAAAAATAACCATACTACAGAACCTTATTTTCTTGCTCATCATCATCATCATGTGCCGTGCCGACTGGCATTGGCTGTTATGCTTCTCCAGAGTACCCGATCCTTCATGCAGGCCATCAGCTTAGTTGGTGATCTCCTCTCACACCATCTCGTCAGATCTCCAATATCATTTCTCTTGGTCTTCCCATGGCTCTTCTCCCTTCTATTTTTCCTGTTATAATATTTTCAATGCCCCCTCTTCTCACTGCATTTCCTATGAAAGTACATTGTCCCTCTCTTTATTTTTGACAAGATTTTTTTTCTATCTCCATCTCTTCTCAAACGTTCTACATCAGTTATTTTTGCTGTCCAGGGAATTCACAAAATTCTTCTAATAAACCATATTTCTGCTGCTTCCAATGACTTTTGTGCACACCTGCCTATTGTCCATGATTCACTTCCATATAATAAGTTCAATATAGCATTTTAGGACTTGTTTTCTAACATTCATTGATAAGATTGTGTTGCATAATATATTCCTCATTCTCTAAAATGCAGTCTTTGCTTGGCCTATACTGTTCCTAATTTCTGTTCTGCATTTCCCATCTGAAGTTATTACTGCTCCAAGGTACTTGAATTTCTGCACCTGCTTTAGGATAGCTCCATTAAATTTTATACTGCATTTTAGTAGATTCTTTCTTCTTAGATATAACCATAGTCTCTGTCTTTTTGATGTTCAAAGTAAGGCCTTTCTGTTCACTTTCTTTGGCGACTTTATCCAAGAGATCTTGCAGGTCTTGTTGGTTCTCAGCTATCAGTACTGTATCGTCAGCACACCGAAGGTTGTTCATATTTTGCCCTCATACTTGGTTCTGTGATGATCGTTCTTAGAATATTCTCGCTATACAGAGAAAAAAGGTCTGGAGATAGTACACATCCTTGTCGGACTCCTTGTTTTATTAATTGATATTTCCCAGTTTTATTTTTAACTCGAATCGCTGCTTCCTGCTCGCAGTATAGATGTTTTACAATCCTCAGGTCTTTGCCGTCTAAGTTTGTCTTCAAGCGTTTTAATAATTTCATCATATTTCACTTTGTCGAATGCAAGTATAGATGTTGCTGTACTTCTAAAGCTCTTCTGCTAGTGTTCGTAAAGCATAAATGGCATTGTGTGTTCCCTTTCCTTCAACAAATCCGAACTATTCATCTGCTATTTCCATTTTTATCTTTTTCATTGTTATAATCATTCTCAGAAGTACCTTTGTTATGTGACATGATAGGCTGATAGTCCTGTGGTCATCACATTCCTTTGCATCTGGTTTCTTTGGTAGTGCTATAAACATGGATTTAATCAGGTCATTGGGTATGTAACCACTGTTGTAAATGTCATTCAGTAACTTGGTTATTATTTTTATTCCTATCTCCTCTAGCGCCTCTATTTCTTCTATTGTTATATTATCAGGCCCAGTCGCTTTTCCTTTTCTTCGTATGTTTGATGGCATCTATGATTTCATCTTCAAGTATTGATGGTCCATCACAGTTTTCAGTATCTGGTGTTAATTCTGGTCTTTATCCTCCATGCAGCTCACCGATGTACTCTGTCCACCTGTCTACAATGTCTTCTTTTCCCATTAATACTTTACCTTCTTTTGATTTCAGGCATCCTGTGGTATATTTTGTGAGTTCACTAATTCGTTTGTGCATGTTTTTGCTGTCTTTATTATGAGATTCCTCTATTTGTCTGCACTGCTCATTTAACCACATTTCCTTTGTTTCTCTGCATTTGAGTCTTATTTCTTTATTTATCTTTCTATATTTTTCTTTGTTATTTTTACTCCTCCTTCTCTTGTCCATCAGTCCCAAGATTTTATCTGTCATTCATCAATTATTGGGGGCTTCTTTTTTCCTTAAGTGTTTGGTGGATAGAATCTCTTAACATTGCCATTGTTTATCTATACTACTTATCTTTGCTATTGCATTGTATCTATTTGTTATAATCTCTCTCTCTGAACCTTAAGTGCCCAGGGCACATGGGGCTTCCGCAAGGGTTTTCCACAAATGCCTGTCCTTCGCCTTTTTTTCTGCTTTTGCCCAGGTGAGCCCTCTATTGCTCAACATCCTTTCTGTTGTTCTTCTTCATGTCTCTTTTGGTCTACCCTTACTTCTGTTCCCCTGTGGTGTCCATCTTAGTGCTATTTTTGGTAGTGAGTTGTCAGTCATTTGGAACACATGTCCCAACCATCGCCAGCGTCTTTCCTCAATAATTGTTGTCAGTGGCTTCATCTGCATTTCTACCAATAAGATGTTATTTCTTATGGTGTTTGGCCCAAATATTTTTCTAATTCTTCGTAAACATTTAGTCTGGAAAAATTCAACTTGTTTTCTATGGTTTTGGTGATTTTCCAGCATTCACTTCCATAGAGTAGTACACTTAGAACATTACTCTTAAATATCCTGATTTTCATATTTATGCTTAGTTTTTTTTTATTTCCATATAGTCTGCAGCATTGCAAAAGCCTTGTTTGCTCTAGTAAGTCTGCTGTTGATGTCCTCTGTGCTGTCTCCATTTTCTACTACTCTGCTGCCAAGGTATACAAATTCGTTGACCTCCTCCACTAACTTGCTATCTGCTCTGAGTACATTTCTGTTGTTCACATTTTGCTTCATTAACTTTGTCTTTCTACGTTGATCTTTAGTCCCATGTTGTTTGCATTGTGAGTTAGCTTGTTTATTTTATCTTGCATATCTTTGTGACTGCTTGATAATAGACAAATGTCGTCCGCAAAGTCAAGGTCCTCCAGCACTGTGTCAAGGGTCCATTGTAATCCTCTGCGTTTATCTGATGTTGCCTCCTTCATTAACCAGTCTACTGCCAAGATAAATAATGTTGGTGATAGTACACATCCCCGTTTCACTCCTGATTTGTTATAATAACTCTGTATTATTCTCGCAGTTCTTGGTCATTTTAAAGGAGTTCTCATTTTAGTTTTGATGTTTCTCGCTCTTTTGCATGCTTTCTTTAGCTTTATTTTAATTTTTCCACAGAGTGGGTCATGGTCACTATTGCAGTCAGCTTCTGGCATGGATTTTGTTGTCAGTAATGGATTCCTAAATCGTTCGTTTATTAATACGTAGTCTATCTGGTTACATATGTGCTTCCGGGTGACGTAAAGATGGCGGAAGATTTTTTAACGCGTCTGCCGACATACTTTCGTACGAATCTTTTGCGTCGACGCATATCGTAAAGCGGGAGTTCGGCATAATGCCAACAACCTTATCCTGAGACTCATCTAGAGGACAATCCTAGATTGGGAAAAAAAAACCAACCATTACGGAAATTCGCATCAAATTCAATCGAGTATCGAGGACACCAACTCAGAGTAGCCAGAAGCCAATTCAGTGGGCATAACATCCCGTGATGAAATTGAAAAGCTCGCCGAAGACAGGACATTTTGGCGAACTACCATGCGGGGCCTATGTGACGTTTAACGGCACGGGAAGGATGTAAGATGTATCTGGTTTAAAGTCTTTTTGTCTGGGTTGCACCACGTTGCCAGTCTTTGGGCTGATCAACACACTGACACAACTGATCGAGGTAAAACTCTGTAGCAATACCGTGACCAGTGTAATTCTGTAGGAAAGCATTACAATAAAACGAATGAACTAATGTACATGAAAGTGAACAAAATTGGTATGTATTGTGTCAGTGATATTAAATTGGTATATATTGTGTCAGTGTGTTGATGTGAACGCGCTGACACAATATATACCAAATTTAACAATTTTGTTCACTTTCATGTACATTAGCTCATTCGTTTTATTGTAATGCTTTCCTACAGAATCAAACTGGTCGCGGCATTGCTTCAGAGTTTTACCTCGACCAATTCACAGCCTAGCATGGTTGTTTCTGTAATGTTGCCGAAGAAGCACAAAGGAAAAAGGATTTACGAGGTAAAAAAAAAGATAAGTTGCTGCAAAAAAAAATCGACGCAAGGATCAAATATCGAACAGCGTTTATCATGCACAACATACCAGCTAAGAAGAATCATTTTGTTAATATACGTAGATATGAAAATTCTCTACTTTATGAATCTAATATTAGGCGTTTAACTTTCGTACTTTTAAAAAATTATAGCAAAGATAGGAGGCCTCTGAAATGCACACAAAAGTGAGAATACTGCTAAAAAAGCCTATGAGGTAACCATGCCGCTGTAAAAAAGCAAGAATTAAGTGCAGTGTCAATCATACATGGGATAGGACATATATCAGGTCAAACTGATAACAGCAAGATGTCTTAAGAGTGTATCTTCAGCCTCAGTCTATGAGATAACTAGACTGCATGTCTTCCGAGTGTATCTTCAGCCTCAGCCTATGAGATAACTAGACTGCATGTCTTCCGAGTGTATCTTCAGCCTCAGTCTATGAGATAACTAGACTGCATGTCTTCCGAGTGTATCTTCAGCCTCAGTCTATGAAATAACTAGACTGCATGTTTTCCGAGTGTATCTTCAGCCTCAGCCTATGAGATAACTAGACTGC
This sequence comes from Achatina immaculata, assembly GCA_009760885.1. Lineage (NCBI taxonomy): Eukaryota > Metazoa > Mollusca > Gastropoda > Stylommatophora > Achatinidae > Lissachatina > Lissachatina immaculata. Next base: position 44,439,040 of record CM019717.1, on the reverse strand, counting down.
ATGTCTTCCGAGTGTATCTTCAGCCTCAGTCTATGAAATAACTAGACTGCATGTCTTCCGAGTGTATGCACGAGAGGGAAAAAACAACCCCAAAACTTTATTAAAATAAAAATGCGTGGGCATGTCTGCACTCGTCGACTCGTTGTAACCTGGAGCACCCCTTTGCCGGAAACAAGATCTTTCTCATTGGACCTCCGTCACATGGCAACAGTTATTTTTGTTTATTTCGGAAGGTTTCATTTAACAAATGTCGTTGATAAATAAAATGAGAGGTAATGATTTTCATTTTAATTACATAATGAATCTTTCTGAGTAATTAAGCCTCCTTCACATTAAGCCTCCTTCATTTCTTGTTTGTAATAACAATGTGAAAATAAAAGCAAAAATTCTACTATAGTAGCTAACAATTTCATTATGACCGCGTTCTTCAAGATTGTCTTGTCACTATTTCACTCTTTTTTTTTCTTCTTTTGCCTTATCTTTGCTGTGTGCTGTCACATGTAGCAGGTAGTTCGATTGTCGATGTCCGATATAAAGCATGCGATGCAGCCTGAAGTATATCACAGCATTATTCTTCAAGATGTCTTTTTTCCCTTCGATCCATCTCTTTCTGGAGAGTACCCTTTGTTTCTTGGAATTTTGTAGGTTCTCATATTTTTTGCTGGTGGATAACAAGATGGGTAAGGCCATTTCGTCCTTTGTCTTACAGTTTGTTGTAACACCGATGTTGTGTCTAATGGGGAGAATGTCTTCATTTCTCATGTATTTAGACAGTTTAGTGTAACATCGATGTTGTGTCTAATGGACAGAATGTCTTCATTTCTCATACCGTATCTACTTATTTCATTTCAAGCTTTTACCCAAACATCTCACATCACATCTAACCTTTTTTGTGGATAGCGTCCAAAAGTTTGAAACTCTCTCTCCTCTCTCTCTCTTCTCTCTCTCTCTCTTTCTCTTTCTCTCTCTCTCTCTCTCTCTCTCTCTCTCTCTCTCTGAACCTTAAGTGCCCAGGGCACATAAGGCTTCCGCAAGGGTTTTCCACAAATGCCTGTCCTTTGCCTTTTTTTCCGCTCTTGCCCAGGTGAGCCCTCTATTGTTCAACATCCTCTCTGCTGTTCTTCTCCATGTCTCTTTTGGTCTACCCTTACTTCTTTTCCCCTGTGGTATCCATCTTAGTGCACCTTTTGGTAGTGAGTTGTCAGTCATTCGGAGCACATGTCCCAAACATCACCAGCGTCTTTCCTCAATAATTGCTGTCAAAAGTTTGAGATTGGTGAAAGCATATTGGTATGAACTAGTACAAATCATCTGCCTCTTCGTCTATATATCTACAATTGGGTGATTGAGTACTAGGCATTGCTAGGAATAGCTAATTTACTCATTTGTTGTATTGTTTCTATCTAGCTGTCCTTTTTTTCATATCTGAGATAAATATGCTTTCAAGCTTTTTAAGTTCCTCAGTATGTTATTTCTTTATCTGTTTTAGGTCTATGCTTCTTGTCTGAATATTCAGCAGTTTTATTCTAATTACTGACAGTGTTTCTGTTTTGCCTGTAGTAAGTTTGACAAAGGGTATTTAGCTCGTTTGCATGCACTTATCTCAAAAGAGCAACTCATCTCATCTTCGTAGACCATCTGATGGTTCTTTAATGTGGAGATTTCTGTTAACTTCATTCTCGTGGAAGTATGTTAGTTTCGTACCAGAAGATCTAACAAAAGAGCAATTAAGGGGAAACAGCCTTACCTGTTGGGACGCAAAGTTCTGTAGCTGGGAACATCTGTTAGAACAATGCGTTGCCACGCGCGAAGCGTCGACGTAAGATAGACTCACTGGTCACGATGACAAAGGTATTTGTTCATTCGATCTCATCGGCTCTCAGTTTTTATTCACATGAACATACAGCAAACAAAATGCGTGTGAATAAACAACAAATAAAACACGATATACGATCACCTGTTTTGAATGTAGGACACGTTTAAAAAGCAACATGATATACCTTAATTTATAATATACTGTACACCCCACACCCCACGATGTATGATCATGTGAATGTACAACATAAAATACACGATATACGCTAATTCATGTGAGTATACAACAAATAAAGTGCATTATACATTCATTCACGTGAGTATACAAGTAAAGTGCAGTATGCTTTCATTCAAGTGACCTTACAACAAACAAAGCACAATATACCTTCAATCATGTAAATACGTGGGAGATTATAAAGAAATTCTCAAATACTGTTTATTCTCAAGTGCTTGTTTCCCACTCTTGCCAAACTATTATATGTCTTCTCTTTATTTATCAATGTTTTACCCATGTGCATGTGTCTGTATTCAAATCTTTCATTCTTCTTCTTCTTCGTCTTCTTCTCTCTCTCTCTCTCTCTCTCTGTGTCTGTCTCACACACACATACACATTCACACAGACACGCTTGCTGGCATTAGCGAAGTATTATTTCACATTTATAGAGAAATAAGACAATTACTTAATATTTTCCTAATGCACTGATCCGCACACAATACACCGTGCATGATACACAGTGTCAGAATTTAAATAAGAAATGTGTGCTGTTTGAACACACGTACATACAATCACTTATACAAACAAGCCTGCTTCAAGCTACAAGTTGTTACATGCACTTACACAAAGACATGCATTTAACACACTAACAGAGAGAGGAACTCTTATATCATAAAAAATATAAATATTGCTGCTGAAGGATAACGAGGGTGTGTCCCATATAATTAATTTATGCCCGTGGATATTCCTGTACTCCCTCTCAGATCTCCAACGTGCGCGTGCACACGTACGCAGCGAGTATCCTAGAATGGAACAACAACATCGCTGTGGCTAGGGACAGAGAGGCACACTTTTTAAATATATTCTGGCGCCAGAGATATCAGAAAGCTGCAAGGTTCTAAGAAAGAAGCCCAGATGAAAATGTTTTTGTGATAAGTACAGGTTCAGACAGATCTGTCGCCCGAGTTATACAGTTACAGGCCCAGACAGCCCATCCTGTTACCTGATTATAAGAACTAATCATTAATAAAACTGCACGGCCGTTTCAGTTCAAGATGTAAAGAAGCTATGTTAATACAAATACTCTGGCTGAATGCACGGACGCTCTGGATTGGTTTCCTACAGTTTATACGCCCATTCACGAGTTTCTGAAAGAGAAATGGCTTGTGTTTGGCTGGTTTGTTGACTTTCTCCAAGTAAAACAAAGTTTACTGGCGTGGCAGCTGGTGCTGGCGGTGAAAATGTGAAAGCAGTAACTAAGTCGAATTAGAAGTGATCTATGCGGTTGCTCTAACGTCAGAAGTAAACCTAAGAAGCGAGGTTCGCAACAAGTCACTGAAAACATGTCAGTGCTTGGCTCATAGATTTGACTATCAATGCTTGGCTCGTAGATTTGACTATCAATGCTTGCCTCATAGATTTGACTATCAATTTTTGCCTCATAGATTTGACTATCAATGCTTGCCTCATAGATTTGACTATCAATGCTAGCCTCGTAGATTTGACTATTAAAGCTTGCCTCATAGATTTGACTATCAATGCTTGGCTCGTAGATTTGACTATCAGTGCTTGACTCATAGATTTGACTTTCAATGCTTGACTCATAGATTTGACTGTCAGTGCTTGGCTCATAGGTTTGACTATCAATGCTTGACTCATAGATTTGACTATCAATGCTTGACTCATAGATTTGACTATCAATGCTTGGCTCGTAGATTTGGCTATCAATGCTTGCCTCATAGATTTGACTATCAATGTTTGCCTCATAGATTTGACTATCAATGCTTGCCTCATAGATTTGACTATCAATGCTTGCCTCATAGATTTGACTATCAATGCTTGGCTCGTAGATTTGACTATCAATGCTTGACTCATAGATTTGACTGAGTGGCATATCAGCCTGCTTCTACCATTAGTCATTAAAGGCATGAAAAGGTATCAGTCAGCCATGATTAGCCGACTGTGACAACAGCCTCCTCTTTCTTTGCTTCTTCTTGCACGGAGGCTGCAGCATGCGGCGGAGCATATATAGGGTTGTCCCGAATGCATTGATGCCGGAGTCTGAGTTATGAACTTCGAACTTTCTTTGCTTCTACTACAAGGCGCGCTATGAAAAATATTTAAGTATAGAAACTGAAGAGTGTGGTAATTAGACTATTTTATGTTTAAAAAAAATATTTAGATTCTGGGCAGTTTGGCTGAATACAAAATTGCTGGTAAATGATACACTAATCTTCTGTTCATATTGTTTACTATTGGATCACATAAAATTCGGCTATAGCTCGATGAAATGTCATGAAAGGACTTTTTTTTTCCACTTTCCATACCTGAAGACGTATTTCAAAAGACCAAAGTATCACGTAGAGCTGGGAAAAAAAACCCTGATAAAATATATAAAGACAGGCCTAAGACATCTGTCACTGAAACAATGCAGTCTTCAAAGCCATTCATGCTATATCCGAGTGCGAGCCTGCATTATCTTAACGTGCTCCTGGTACTGGCTGTTTTAATAGAATATTGTGATTAATGGGTCAGGGCTGGAAGAGTTCTGTCTGGCGGCGGAACTTGGAAACCTGCATCACATGATATCAGTTACAAGCACTGAAATTTGCAGGGAAGTGTATTATAAGTGGCTCGGTAATCTGACACAAAAGTTTCATCTGCGCTTCCGAGACTTTAGATATAATTGAGACAGTTCGCGAGAGTAACCTTTCTAAATGAGCTGGTAAATAGCCACAAATTCTTGTCTAAATTATTGAAGTAGTGAAAGTACGAGGACAGCATCTCGCGCTTGGACGTGACATAAGTTCCGCGCTAGGCGCGATCATGTGATCTATCCGAGGGAAAATTCGAATCCATTCAACGACTGGCCGGGAGTCAAAAAACAACTTCGGAGAGAGCTTGACTGAAGCCAGCAGCTATTATTCCCAGGTTTTATGCCTGAGAAACCACTCTCCACTAACATGATATAGCTTGCTTGGTATTTGGAGAAGGAGATAATTTTTTTTAGTTTCATGATAAAATCACGTATGGCGTCACGGGGAAATAATTTTTAGTTTCACGAGGAAATAATGTTTAACTGTATGAGGAAATTATGCTTTATTACGAGGAGAAAACTATGTGTGTAAAGAGAAGATAGCCCTGTTTTGAGAATGCGATCATTAAGGAGGAGACTACTCATGCTCTTGAAGGAGATAAGCATGTTTATGAGGAGATTATTAGACAGATGATTTGGGAATTGTTAGGATCTGTCATTTGGAAATGATGCAGAATTATGATCAGTTAGTCACCTGTGTTATATCAAGAGTTCTGGCTAAATTGGGTGCAGGTCTATTTGAAGTCACAATAAACTCTTTTGCCCCTGGCAGCGATCTATTCATTTATTCTACATTTTTGTGTTAATTATTATTTTTGTAGTAGTGGAGGTCACGGGAGAAGACACGGGTAGGAGCGAAAAAGTTACACACCAGAGTTTCCCTGGTTAGGGTTAGGCAACGGACACGATTTAATGGGTCGAACCTCCCTCCCCTTCTCTCCTTCCCCAGCTTCTAGTGGAAGTCAAATGTCGTCAATCCTTGCCCCGCTATCCGTCCTGCCTGCAAACCCCTACAACCACAGCCGTCACTCATTGGCACCACGAAAACGACAACCACATACTCCTCTGTAGCACTTCATCAGTCTCTCTGTGTTATATTATCATCATCATCATCATCTCTTCCTCCTCGCATCCTCTCACTCCATCATACAATGTTTAGATGTTGACAAGAAAAAGAAATTAGTTTCTACAGTGAAGAGTTTTCTAAAGAATATGTGAATAGTGTTAACAATGGAGAGTTTGTTCTAGATGAGGAGAAACCCCCCCCCCCCCTTTTTCCACCTTGGTTGATATGAAGCAAAGGCCTAGTTAAAAATTCTAGTATTATTTGATAAAGGTCAGGTGCTGAAATCTGTTTTCTATATTTGTATTGTTTCCCTTTTGTTTTAATAAACATTTCAATATATGAAAGCTCTTAAATCGAATAGCATGATATTTTCTTTAAAAAACTGAACAAAGAATCCTCTTTTTCGAATTTCTGACTGCAGTTTCTTGACATGATGAAAGGAAACGAAAGCCAAATCCAGAACTAAAATTAAATTAGTTTAAAGAACATCGTCTGTTTTCATATCGCATACATTATCGTGGGTGTAGCGGGCTACGAAAGTTCGAATAAAATAAATATTAATAACTTTTATTTTCCACTTGGTCGAGGGTTTTTGAAGTAGGCAGACACTAGCTGTTTGTGTAAGCTGCCGAATCTTATGCTGCTCTCTCTCTCTCTCTCTCTCTCTCTCTCTCTCTCTCTCTCTTTTCTCCCTCTTCTTCTTTGCAGTATCAATATTCTTTATCAAATGGTCTCATCCTCCCTCTTTCTTTTTTCCACCACCGGGGGAATCTCTCTCTCTCTCTGAACCTTAAGTGCCCAGGGCACATGGGGCTTCCGCAAGGGTTTTCACAAATGCCTGTCCTTCGCCTTTTTTTCTGCTCTTGCCCAGGTGAGCCCTCTGTTGCTCAACATCCTTTCTGTTGTTCTTCTCCATGTCTCTTTTGGTCTACCCTTACTTCTGCTCCAACGGGGGAATGGGCCCCCTTAAAATCGTAGGAACATGGCAACTGACCAGTATAGTCCACCTTCTGCTCTGGCTTGTTCCTCACTTCCACGAACAGCTCCATGGACAAAACATGGCGAACACATCAAAGAAAAGTCCAGACAAAAGCCTTTCTCAAAGTGGTCCATGGAAAAGATCTCCGTTCTGGTGGAGCTTAGTGTCAAGACAAGACTTACTTTTTATAGGAGGATATCGCTCCATCTTTTGTATGTGCCCGCTGATCATGATATATTTTCACCACTGGCACTATCATCCTCATCTCTGGATATAAAAACAGAGAATTCTTACACAGAGTTTATAGCAAGAACAAAAAGACATTATGTCATTAGCTGAAAAATTAATTTTGTAATCACATCTTTACTTTTCTACAAATGCTCACAAAACCTTCACATGTCATGAAGCCAAGCAACATCTCACAACGTCCCATTTCCCACTTCACCTCCCCGACAAAAACACACTCTCTTCTCGTTGCCATGATATAAACTATCAGTGTACATTCTGGACAAACTTCCGGCAGATTACACCACCTCACCAGGAAAACGTGTCTCATTTTCCCGGCGGAACAGACAGGGAAATGTTTTATTTAGTTTTGCTACGTGCAGCGGTTGGAGGAAAAACTAAATGGTGAATTATTCAGAAGTTTATTTACGGAATGAATGAAGCACTTAAAAAAAAAAGATTTTTTTAAAATGCGAAATGTATGTAACCGGGTGTTTAGAATTGCTCAAAAGGAAGTTTGGAAAACGTGACTACGGAAACAGTCATGCTACTTTCATGGTTAAGATGATTTATGAAATAACATTTCCTTACAAAAACATTACCAGGTAGCACACGTGAAGTTAGACTTAGCTTCATCTGTCAAATTTAAGAATAAAATCTAACACTGGACGTTATTTTGTTTAAAAAAAAAAAGTTCTGACAGTAAGTCTATTTACATTTCTCTGGGTGGGTTTTTTTTTTCCTCAGAGGCTTATATTAATGCCAGTCGAAAATTGTCTGAATGCACAGCAAGGCATACTGGATAACACTGGGATATCACGGTTCGATAGCATGGTAGTTCACTAAACTATACGCACACATACACATATATATTATGCCTAATAATTTGGCCTCTCTTAACAACAATGTCTTCTTTAGAGTTTCATGTGGTCAACTTCTTTTTCTCTGGCCTGTTGATATTTTGTTTTGGTATTCTCTGATTGTATCTTCTCATAGCGTGACCAGCATATGTCCATCTCCTTTTTCTGATCATCCATGATCACAATGGCAACTTTGCTCATCTGCCTTATCTCTGCGTTGTTCTTGAATTCGTTCAACTTTATACAAGTAATTTCCTTAGGTATTTGTTTTCATGAGTCTAATTTGTTGTCTGTTTCTTTAGTTGTTTTCCAGCTTTTGCATGCATAAATGAGGGTGGATGTTTCATTTCTTCTTCTTCGTTCGCTGCTACCACCAAAATCCCCCCGTGATCCTACTGAATTTACTCCTGTGGTTCTTGATAACTCCTGTGATCCTCCTGTGGCCGCCTTTCCTTCCCCAACTCCAGAAGAAGTCGGGTACCCATTTCTACAGCTGGGTGACTGGGGTGCCTCCGGCCGGATTCGAACCCCCGACCTTCGACATGAGAGACCAGTGCACTAACCACTTTGCCACTCAGACACCCTTATGAAGTCTATGGCAATTCCACACAAAAAAAAACAGAAGAGATAGTATACATTCTTATTTCACGTCTGTTTCAGTCTGGAACCATTCGCGCATTCATTCTTCTGTCTTGACTGTATAAATATATCCGTTGTAGAGATCCTTAATCATGTTGACATTTTTATATAGTAGTCCATATAGTCTTAAAATTCTCCACAATGAATCTCTGTGTATGCTATCAAATGCCTTTTTAAAGTCTATGAAGTTTGAGATTAATGGTTTTTGCTTTTCAATATGTTCTTCGAGTATTATTCTTAGAGTAAAGATCTGGTCGAGGCAGCTTCTCCCTTTTCGAAATCCTGCTTGTTCTTCTCTCATTGCTGTATTCACTATATCTTTAATTCTATTCAGAATAACTTTGTAAAATACTTTTGAAACACCTGGTAGTAAGGTTACTCCTGTCCAACTACTACAGTCGCTAAGGTGGCTTTTTTTTTGGTTTGGTATTTTAACAATGATTCTTTTTTTTTTCCATTTTGAAGGGACCTTTTCTTCTTTCCAAACTTTATTATACGTTCTCTGTAGTTGGTTCATATTGTCACTGTTAAAAGCTGTTAACATTTCAGCTGTTATTTCATCTTCACCTGCAGCTTTCTTGTTAGCCGTTAAAATTACCATTTCCATGTCATTAAAGCATACTGGGAATGCGAGGTTAGGCACATTAAAGTCTATAATGTGTGTTTGTGTGTGTGCGTGTGTGGTACGCATACACAGAGTGATCCACGGACCAGCAAACGGATTGGCCAGAAAGAGAGTTCACAGCTGTTCTCAGGCCAGAAAGAGAGTTCACAGCTGTTCTAAGGCCAGAAAGAGAGTTCACAGCTGTTCTAAGGCCAGAAAGAGAGTTCGCAGCTGTTCTCAGGCCAGAAAGAGAGTTCGCAGCTGTTCTAAGGCCAGAAAGAGAGTTCGCAGCTGTTCTCAGGCCAGAAAGAGAGTTCGCAGCTGTTCTAAGGCCAGAAAGAGAGTTCACAGCTGTCCTCAGGCCAGAAAGAGAGTTCACAGCTGTTCTCAGCCCAGAAAGAGAGTCCACAGCTGTTCTCAGGCCAGAAAGGGAGTTCAAAGCTGTTCTCATGCCAGAAAGGAGGTTCATACCAATCTTCAAGCCAGAAAATGAGTTTGCACTTGTTCTCTGGGCAGAAAGGGGTTTCCCATCTGTTCTCAGGCCAGAAAGAGGGCTCACAGCTGTATCTCAGATCAGAAAAGGGACTTTACGGCCATAAAAGTTAAGAATCACTGCCCTAGCGTGTCAAGAGGTCAATGACAATAAGGACACTAACACCATATTCTCTAAACCCCTGTGGCATGTAAGGGCTGCGTTTTTTTTTTAACAACTCAAGACAGAGTGCAAAAGCTTGTGTTTTCCTATCTCATCCATTCATGTTTCTTTTACTTCTTCAGTCTCTCTCTCTCTCTCTCGCTCTTTCTCTCTCCATCTCTCTCTCTCTCTCTCATACTTTCCCGCCTGTTACATCTTTCATAATCTCTCGCCAGCTTAAGCGTACAAGTTTTTCTAAAGCTAAGAAAAGAAAAGATCTTCCACAGATTCCGGCCAGATGTAACATCTCAGATTTATCATGACAAATCAAACTTCACCGCCTTAAAGATGAGAAAAGAACCCCACCCCCACACCCCGTTCAAAAAAAAAAACATTCCGAAAAATAAATCATACCAAATCTACAGTGTTTATTAACTAAACATATATTTTTTAAGTTCCAATGTTTGCAAAATTGTGTTGAGATTCTGTTTTCCAAACTTAACGTTCATTTCACGTAAGAACTTGACATGGATGTTAATAAACATTTGAGTCATTCATGCATTAATGAATTTGTGGCAGAGTATGGAGTGACAAAAATTAAAGTGAACAAAATTAAAGCAACCTGGTTCCTCATGGTATGAGGGTCAGAGGAAGTTTCAGACGTCGGCCCAGAGGAAGGTGAGAGACCCGGGTAGCTACCATGTTGTTTCCTCAGTGTGTCTTTCATCCCATCAGTGTGTCTTTCACCCCATCAGTGTGTCTTTCATCCCATCTGTCTAATAATATCATTTTGTTTCCTCAGTGTGTCTTTCATCCCATCTGTCTAATAATATCATTTTGTTTCCTCAGTGTGTCTTTCATCCCATCTGTCTAATAATATCATTTTGTTTCCTCAGTGTGTCTTTCATCCCATCTGTCTAATAATATCATTTTGTTTCCTCAGTGTGTTTTTCATCCCATCTGTCTAATAATATCATTTTGTTTCCTCAGTGTGTCTTTCATCCCATTTGTCCACTACATTCCATGTTGTTTCCTCAGTGTGTCTTTTTCACCATCTATCTATTACATATCATGTTGTTTCCTCAGTGTGTCTATCACCCCCATCTGTCCACTACATATCATGTAATCTCTCTCTCTTTCTCTCTATCTCTCTCTTTCTCCCTCTCTCTTTCCCTATATATATATATATATATATATGGATGTGTGTTTATATATGTATGTTCCAACATAACTTTGGAGCGCCTGGAGCAGTTTCAACCAAACCTGGTATATATATGATATGACTTACAATCTGAAAAAAAAACTACTGTGGGGGTACGACACCCCTAGCACCCCTAGGGGTGGGGGTGGGGTAGAAAGTGGTGACATGTAAAAATAATCGACAACGACCGATATTAGTGCCGACTATCATAGTTTTCTGGGTCGCTGAGATGAATAATGACACTTCCGATGTCGTTTACGTTCATGTTCATTCCCCCATTGTCATGGGGGCGAGAGAGAAGTGGGGGTGACATGTAAAAGTAATCGAAAGCGACCGATATTAGTGTCGAGTCTATAGTTTTCGGGGTCGCTGAGATGAATAATGACACTCCCGATGCCGTTTACGTCCAAGCTCAGCCCCCATCGGTATTGGGGGGGGGGTGAGAGGGGGTGAAAATTAGAGTGGGATGTCCGATTATTTTAACTACGGAACCTCTACCTGTCAAAACTTTGCAACGGCACAAGGCTGTGTGTAAAGAGGATGCTGGGCAATGTAGTTGAAGCGACTATCTTAACAGGAGAGGGAGAAGGTGAAGCAGTTTTTATCCCACGGATACCACTCATTCCGATGGATTTCCCTTTTAACTTTAAAAAATTGCAATTTCCAGTGAGACTTGCATTCTCGATCATTATCAACAAGTCACAGGGGCAGTCTACAAATTATAGAGTAAAGTCTTGTACAAATTCACTATGACATTAATTTAACTCAAAACTTGATTATAAGCAACATGTTTAGTTTCACCTCCAGGAACAATAATTTCTTGGGTGAACCCCCTTGAGCAAGCAACATAAAGTTGTCCATGGGAGAAACATGGCGATCTCAAATCCACTCCGCAGTATTAACAATGAATAAATTCCCGAGCAACGCCGGGTAACCAGCTAGTAAATCAATATTTTAAATCCGAAGACTGGTAAGGGTGAACAACAACAATTAAGCACTGATTAATTCCTTAAAATCATTTAAGCGATTTTGCTCCAGTCTAGCAAATTTTACTCATTTCTAGAGCACGGGAGTGGCACAATCGAAAGTGAATGAGCCTCTCGTGATGTAGACAGTGGGCCTCAGAAATGGAAGGGTGTCTGCTAGGTGATGCGCACCGTAACACTCTGGATAAACAGCTGTCGCAAAGATATAAACAGATATTCATCAAAGATATATTACTCATACGCGCATGAAAAATACAAATACACTTTAAAAAATACAAGTGAATGAAAAAAAAACTTTGTAAAAATATCAGCTCTTTAAGTAATAAGTTACACACAAAAAAGGAAAAATAATACACAAATAATTTTAGGTATAATTACTCGTATATATAAACAGGAAAATATGGGCACTAACACCATATCCCTATGTGCTTCTAAGGCATGACAGGTTTACCTTTACTTTTTTTTTACTTATATATAAGGCTAAATAATTATACACAAAGCCACTGCAGTAAAACTGCGATAACAAAATGTTAAAACTATTTAAAACAAGAGCAGTAACGTCTCGGTTTACACCTTAATCATACAAAAACATACAGGACAAAGAAAGAGAGGGGAAAAAGAATATATATATATATATATAAATTAGTAGAACAAAATGGGAGCACTAAGTTTTGACTTGCAGGAATGAGTGCACGAGAGTCTGAAAGTGCATGTAGTGGAGTATTGTGCATGTTTAAATTAAGACGTGAGGTGCGACTGGTTGGTAGTAAAGAGGGTACGTGGTAAGCGAAAGGAGAGAGAGGAATACAAAGATAATCAAGACAAGAAAATGTGGGTGGATGAAATGGATGTGTTTGGGAACGAGCAGAACTTAACAGAGAGGAAATATGGCTGTGGAGAAAGGGAATGTTAAGTATTACTGAATTTCGAGTTCAAACTGTGTCCCATATTTCTGTATGTTGCAGTTCTCGAACGCCAGACGACTTCTGTCAACAGAGTGACATTGTTTAATGATTGTTGCTAGAAAATCAGACTTGCCTCTGTGGGTGAGACCGTTGAAATCATTAGAGACTAGTTTAGAAGCATGCTGGCAGGTGTCATAAAGATGTTTCTATGTGTAAAAGGAACAACAATAATAGTTCTTGTGAATAAGAGATGCGTTTTCTCTATTGCAATATTACAGCGTACTATCGACATAGCCAACTACACCTAGTGAAGGTTATGCTGTAGGTAAAAAAAAAGGTAATCTCTACCACAACCTTTACCTTGTTTGCCCAGGTTGTTGTGACCCAATTTGTAATCAGAAAGTGAAGCGTGACCTTGGCTGGTTATAGCAGAAAGAAAATAGTAATCGAAAGCGACCGATATTAGTGTCGAGTCTATAGTTTTCAGGATCGCTGAAAATATGGGCACTAACACCATATCCCTATGTGCCTCTAAGGCATGACAGGATTACCTTTACCTTTTTTTAAAAAAAAATATTTGCTAAATGCTCTTCGTCTTAAAGTTTTTTTCCCCTCCGTTTCTTTCCCTCTCAATACAGGAATTGGGTAAGATAAAGAAAAGAGCAGAAAACTGAGGCAAAAAAGGCCTCACAATCTTCTGCTCTTTTCTTTATCTTACCCAGTTCCTGTATTTGTTACACTATGCCCAGTGAATCATATATATATATATTAGTTTAAGCAGACGCACTGACACAAAATGTTGCTTCTGAAGAACAATGTGCATTTCTCGTTAAACTTTGCTCTGCTCTGCAACTCTAGGAAAACATATTTGACATTTTAGTCCACTCCAGTTCTAGGGGGATCTGCTTTGGGTTGCAGACTGCTGACATTGTCTCTTCTGCCTCTGCCATCCACGATCTCTCTCGCTTGATGCTGAGTTCAGCTCAGGTAGAAAGGGGATGGTTTGTCGTGCTGGCAATCCTGGAGTACGTCTTCACTTGTGCATACTTGCGCTACTTATATGCTGGACATACCGAGCAAGTAAGTAACATATAACTATGATCGGAGTGTCCTTGGTACACCCCAGAATTGCTGTCATGGCCTCATTTTGGATTCTTTCCAGCTTGATTATGTGAGTCGTGGGCAGAGTCAGAAGTCCGAGGCCATGCAACCGCCGACATCATCAACGCACGCATCAGCAGAAAGAGAACCGTTGTGGCAGACTAGCACCTGCCATGGTCTTCACTGCGCTAAAGCCCTCTCTTTGCTTCCCGAATGATCATCTCCACGTGGTGACTGAAAGAGTGTTCTGTCGAACGCGATCCCAATGCATGTCAAAAACTTTCCCTCTCGATATATTTGGTGTTGTACTGCACTATCGGAAGGACAGTCTTCGCAGATGTGTTGTCTAATGAGCACCATTGGATTTTGGCCTTGGTGGGGTTGATCACTGAGTTTTTGTCTTCACACCAACCCATGATATGGTTAATATTTTCCTAAATGTGGGCAAATATCCTCTCTACAGTTTCCATGTACATATGTCAGGATGTCATCTGCGTATGTTCGGCCAGGGCCAGTCTGTACAATTGTGTAATCCTGACAGTGTATATGTTGAAATGCACTGGTGACAGCAGAGAGTCTTGAGGTAGTCCTGGTGCAATGATCCTAGCCTCCGAGGTCCGTGAGTCATATTGCAGTGACACAGTTCTCTTTAGAATCACTGAGGCCACCCACTGCACGATCCATGCGTCCATGCCCATTTCCGCATAAGCCACAGGAGTATTGTGTAGTCATCTACGTTACAGGCATCTTCCAGATCCAGTGCAACAACTGGTGTCTCTTCTTTCCTCTAAAACCCTTCATATACGTCATACGCCACTCAGTCCGTCATTTGCATGTCCCTTGCGGAACTCTGCCTCCCTAATACCTCTCATGTAGGCCTCTCGGTTGTAAGCAAGATGCTCTGCTGCTGATGCATCCATTTCAGATCATCAGTGATGTCTTGCAGCCATCTTTGCCTTGGTCTTCCTCTCTTTCTTTTTCCCATTATGCACCCTTCCAATGTGGTCTTTTCTAAATTGACATGACGTTCAATGTATCCAAACTATTTAAGTTTTCTCTGTTTAATCCTCTTTGGTTGCCAGACTCCATCACTGTTAAGTTTTTGTAGTATGGATATACGCCACTATCATACGCTTATTCCTTCAAACGTCTATCTGAATGCTAACAAGTTAGTAACATTGAAACTTAAGAGCTTGTATATTCTTAAGAGCTTGTATATTCTTCATCCTTATTGACATAATTAATGATAATTATATCATTAATAATTATTTTTTAAACTAATAATTAACAGAAAGGACAAGAATCATATTATCATTTGATACTTGGTTTTGCTCAACTGAGTGGTATCACAGTTAGAGTAGCGACATTATTACAACAGCGTTCAAGTGGGTTCAAGTGCTCTTGTGTGTATTTAAGCCAGCTGACTAGTTCAAGGACAGCAGTCACGTGAAGAGCAGCAGGACAACAGTCACGTGACAAGTAGCCGGTGCCTATGTTGCTAGGCACCAGGTCACGATCTTCACTTTCTTTCGAAAGAAGGCAGAAGGAGCGAAAGAATAGAGTAATAAATGTTTTCCCACGTAAGAATGATGCATTCTTACTCGGACCTACATGTAGTGGACAGATTACCCATTCTCATATCCTTTTGACAAATTAAAATCAGCCATATTTTATTCTCCATATACTTTCTTCTGCCACAGCCGTCCAAAAAAAAAAGTTCAGTTATAAGCTTCTTTGAATTTTTTTTCTTCACTTTTATCTGCTATATCACTTTCGCATTTTCTAAAAATCCAGCCTTTTTCTCTTCGCTCCCCCTCCCACTTCTGTATGTTAATGTACAAACAAGACGAATGTGGAAACGTCATAACTGGATTTTTCGTTTATAAACAAGGCCGTACCTACCTCTCAAAAACTTCTGTTTGTATCACAGCTTTGCTGCAGAGACCTCGTAGGCGTCATACATGCGTGCATCACAACTATTTTCATTCTGCTATAACCAGCCAAGATCACACTTCACTTCCTGGCAACGCTTCCTGATTACAAACTAGGTCACAACAACCTGGGCAAACAAGGTAAAGGTTGTGGTAGAGATTACCTTTTTTTTTTACCTACAGCATAACCGTCACTAGGTGTAGTTGGCTAAGTCGATAGTACGCTGTTCTCTCGTGGCTAGACGGCTGCTCGTCCTACCGGAGTCCGTGTTCGAATCCCAGGTAATTCTCTTGTGATTTTTCTTTCTCTCACGTCTCACTAAAGTGCCCTGTCTACAATTTTTTCGAGGTCTAATCCTACAAAACTCTGTTCTCTTACTTTACTCCTCACTAAGTGTAGCCATCAAAGAGAGATAAACGTAGACAGAGTTGTATGCGTAAGTTTTAGTGAGGAAAATGGACAGGAACAAGAATGGTAGAAAGCAAGATAAGCTCGTGTAAATGAAGAAAATACAATTTCGGCAAGATTCTCGACTAGTCATCTTCAATGAACAGTCTTCAGTGATTCTTCGCTCATTCTGAACTTTCCTTCACTCACCCCTCCCCAGACTGTTTTCTCATTTTTATTATCTGTGCCATCTGGAGCCATCTGGGGCATAACACCATGTTGTTTACCGTCTAGTACTCTTTGTCATCGTCCCTTTATCTCATTTCTCAGTCAATCCTCTGCTTCCACTCTGTGCTTACCTACATCTATCTGGGCATGTTTTATGCCCATCTTCCTTACAAAGAGGATACCAAAAGAGCAAAGTGTTTACTTTATCATCTATCTTTCGTGTTCTTATCTTATTGTTTTTGTATGTGATTTTTGTAAAAAAAAAAAGAAAACCCTTTTGCCCAAATATTGGATTGTTGTTTGTTTTTTACTTATACGTGCTCATCTTATTTGCCGTCATTCTTGTTTCTGCACACTTTCCTCATTCTTTCTTTTTGTAAAACTGAACCATACAGCTCTGTCTGCTTTTATTACCAGAACGTTTTACAGAAGTTGTCATTTCTCTTATCTGTAATCAATGAGATCTGATGCAATGCAACAATAGCTGCAACTTTCACTCATCGAGTGTTCATGCCAATGACGTTCAGTGATGCCAGGCGTGGTCTAACGTTTGAACCTAACAGTCTTTAGAGAGCAAGAATTCTTGGCGATATACCATGTACGAGAGCACATGGATAGTTACAGTTATCGTATGTGAGAAGCTCATGTTTTGGAATCCCATAGCCGTTGCGCACTTGTCACCTCAGCTGAAGCAGGTATACTTTGTGCTGGGGAAAATGTTTCTTAAGAATGTTAGTCTGTATGGCAAGGCACACTAGAGTGAACCGAACTGAGGATGAATTAAGAGATAAAACGATGGTCGAGTAAAAATCAGTTTCAACTACACACAGTAGAGCTACCTTTAATTAATACAAATTTATATAATGAATTTTCAGTGATTTTGAAAGTGAAAAGTAAGTATAATAAGCTATATAAATATTACTTTAACAGTATTAACATGTAAGACATACCTTATGTTTCAACAGTTAACACATTTAACTTTTATTTCTGGCGCTTACGACACCTCACTGTGAGTTTTTAAAAATGAAAATAAAAACAACACAATTTAACACATGTATATGTACATAAATCTGTCTATGTCTGTGTCATTAACAAAATGCTTCGCTTCCAGTGCAGTATGTATTGCATCCGAGAACCTGGTTTATTTTCTCTTCTAAATTATTTACGAAAACCTATTTCAAAATGTCCACTCTTTGTGTAATTAAAGATTTAACAAAATTCAGCACTTTAATACTAACATTCGCGAGGCAGGCGATGATGCTAATGATACAGTATCAGCCCTTAGGAGCCGTAGCCAGACAACACCGTAAGTCAGGGAGTCGAAAACCGTGGCATGGCGAACGGTTTACAATGGCACGATGTTTGAATTATAATTACGATCTCCTAAAGTTTTAAAAATTTTAATAAAATAGAAACATACAATTCTTTAAAGCTATTACTATTTTGTTGTTGTTGTTGTTGTTGTTTACAACCCTTTAAAACGAAAGATATTAGACACAAAATGACTGAGTGAGTAGCGACAGTGACTGACTGACCGAGATCTATTTCTGTCGTATCCTTTCTCTCTCTCCCGACTACCCTCGCCAACCCCACCTGTAGAGTTCTCTCGGTTGACGTTCACGAATGCCAGTAAAGTCAATCCGTTGACTCTTAACGCAAAATTTGGTGTTGTTAGTAAATAATACGACTAGAGCGCCATTAAACGGACTCCAAAAAAAAAAAAAAGGCGGCGAGGGAAGATGGGGAGAGAGGAGGTAGTTGTGGTTGATATCTGGTCGTTTCAAGACTTCTGGACAAACAAATATGGGTTCATACAGCGAAAGGGAGGACACTGCTGTTTGTGTTTATGTCGTGTGCGGTAAAGTCAAATGTCCAAAGACACTATCAAACCAAACACAAAAACTTGGTGGGCTCATGTTGGCACGCTAAGTGACTTGTAGCATTATTCAGACACAGCACTACTAAATGGCTGCTGACCCCTGTCATGACTTTCGGCGAGGTGGGAATCGATCGATGAATCCCGATGATGGTATCATTCATTCATTCATTTGCATGTCCCTTGCGGAACTTAGCCTCCCAAACAGCATTCCTGTAGGCCTCTCGGTTGTGAACAAGATGGCCTGCTGCTGCTGCTGCTGCTGCGTCCATTTGCAGATCGTCAACGATTTCTTGCAGCCATCTTCGTTTTGGTCTTCCTCATTATGTATCCTTCCAATACGGTCTTCTCTAAATTATCATTACGTTTAATGTGTCCAAAATATTTAAGTTCTCTCTTTAATCCTCTTTACTAGCCAGCCTTCTTCAATATTAAGCTCTTGTAGTATAGATATATTTGTACTTTTTTGTGTCCACCATATTTGAAGAACTCTTCTGTAGCATTTATGTGTTTCTCAGCTGTTTTGTTAAGTGTCCAGGTCTCACAGGCATATGTTGCGATGGGAAAGATGCATGACCTTAAAAATCTTATTTTTGTAGTTCTGTCTGCTCCTCTCCACAGATTCTTTAGTTGTTTTACTTTCTGAAGAGCAATAGATGTCCTCCTTTTAATTTCCCTCATTGTGTCTCCATTATTAGTTAGTAGTGATCCAAGATATTCAAAACTCTCCACTTCTTCCAATTTTTCCTCATTGATATATATTTCAGCTGCCTTGTTTGTTTTGTCAGTTGTCATCAATTTAGTTTTCTTTGCATTAAGATAGAGGTTCTGCTCTTCGCTGTTCTTACGGACTGACATAATTAGTTTTTCCATTCCTTTTTGTGTTGTGGATAGTAACACTGTGTCATCAGCATATCTAATCTCTGGTATTTCATAACCTCCAATTGTTATGGCATCGTAATGTTCTTTGTCTACATCTTCTCTAACATTCCTCATTATATTTTCAGTATACAAGTTAAATAAGTAGGGTGACAATATGCACCCCTGACGGACCCCTTGTTTTATGTCAAACCAAGGTGTTGTTTCACCATTTATTCTTACTGCTGCTTGTTGGTCTAGATACAGCAGTGATGTTAATTGTATCAAATGTGTTGGAAATCCCATTTGTTCCATCATTTCCCAAAGTTTCTGGTGTTGTACACAATCAAATGCCTTTGAGTAGTCCATAAAGGATAAATATAGATTCACATTAAACTCACTACATTTCTCTATTATTAATCTTAGATTGAATATATGATCTCTTGATCTTCTTCCTTGCCTGAAACCAGCTTGGACCATATTGATTTCTTCTTCTATTTTCTTACGAAGTCTACCCATTATGATTTTTAACAGAATTTTACTAGCATGACAAATCAGGGCAACAGTTCTGTAGTTTGTGCAATATTTCAGGTTACCCTTTTTCGGCATTGGTATGAATACAGTTCTTTTCCATTTTTTGGCCAGATACCTGAATGCCATATCTTTTTGCACAGTGCATGATAGACTGTTGCATTCCTCCTGCTTTAATAAATTCAGCTGTTATCTCATCACATCCTGGTGATTTACCATTTTTCAGATTCTTTATTGGCCATAAAACTTCTTCTATTGTCGGTTCAGGTTCTTTCTCCTCCAATAATAATTCACATTGTTGATTTCTGTTTCCACAGTCGATTGTTTCATACATTCCTCTGCAATATTCCTTCCGTCTTTCTAGAATTTCCTCTGTCTCTGTCAAGGTATTCCCCATCTCATCACAAATTACATTTAGCTTAGGTGTGACATTTCTCGTCAATGTCTTAATTTCTTTTAGCATTTCACTATCTCTTCCACACTTCTGATGTCCTTCGCAATCTTGTATGTATTGTTTTTTTTTGTCTTTTCTTATGTTTCTTCGTACTTCTTTTGTTAAAGTTTTATATTTCTCTTTGTTGTTGTTTGTCACTTTCCATTGCGTCTTCATTTCTCTACTTTGTTTTATCAGTTCTAGTGTACCTGCTGTAATCCATCCATTCTTGTGTATTTTCTTTACTGGAACCATGTCTTTAGCTGTTATTATTGGCCTGCGTAGCCAATTCATCTGGTGTCATCTCCTCCTGTACAACCATCAGGATTTCGAAACGGTTCTTCACTTCTATACCATATTGTTCTGGTATATTTGTAAGATCAAAGTGGAGTTGTCTTGATCCCATAACTGTCTTTTTTATCTTTATCTTCTTGTCTGCTATTAATAACTCATGGTCCGTGTCACAATCAGCACCTGGTAAAGTTTTTGCTGATGTTATACTTGATCTCCACCTTCTTTGCACTAAAATGTAATCTATTTGATACCTGGTTTTACCATCAGGTGATGTCCATGTGTAAAGTCTTCTTGGATGTTGTTTAAAAAGTGTGTTAGCGATCATTAGCTCATTTTCCATGCAAAACGCCATTAGATTGTCACCTGCCTCATTTCTATGTCCTGTGCTAAATTTCCCTACAACATGTCCTTCGTCTTCTGCTCTTTCTGTGCCAGTTTTTGCATTAAAATCACCCATTATTAATACAATATCATTTTCCGTACCTGGTCTATTGTCGTTTACAGTGTGTTATAAAAGTCTTCTACTTCCTCTTCTTCTGCTGCTGATGTAGGTGCATATATCTGAATGATTGCTACATTTCTAGGAATGCCCTTAATTCTGATTGTTAGTATTCTATCACTTACTGGATTATAGCTTAGTAATGTTTTTGATGTTGATTTGTCCAAATAAAAAGCCACTCCATTCTTTCCTCCTACTTCTCCACCAGAGTATATAAAGATATCATTCTCGCTCTTAAAGTGTCCTGATCCTTTCCATCGATGTTCGCAGATTCCCAAAATGTGTATCCCCGTTCTTTTCATCTCGTCACTTATTACTTGATATTTTCCCTCATACATACTTCTTACATTCCATGTTCCTACTCTTATTTTTCTTTTTAGTTTGATGCAGGGGTTTTCCTTGGTAACACCGTCAGGATGATGATGGTATAGACATGGGAAATAGCTAATGTAGTAGGGGAGGTTACTGCAATTATTATTTTATAGTATAATAAAAGACAGTCGTGGCACTTCAAATATTTGTGAAGACAACTATTTGAAGTAAAAATAATTATATATTATATAAAAAAATAATTATATATTATGTCTTTTAACATAATTTTTTTATTGCATCTCATACCGCCTTAACTGATTCAATTATATATGACTGCGTGATCAGTCAGTCATCTGCATGTTCCTTTCGGAACTTTTCCTCCCTAACAGCTCTCCTGTAGGCCTCTCGGTTGTAAGCAAGATGCCCTGCTGCTGTTGCATCAATTTGTAGATTATCAACGATGTCTTGGAATCATCTTCGCCTTGATCCTCCTCTTTCTTTTTGCTTATTATGTACCCTTTCAAGATAGTCTTCTCTAAATTCTCATGACGCTTAATTTGTCCAAAATATTTAAGTTTTCTCTCTTTAATCCTCTTTACTAGCCAGCCTTCTTCAATATTAAGTTCTTGTAGTATGGATATATTTGTTCTTTTTTGTGTCCATGATATTAAGAACTCTTCTGCAGCATTTACATTCAAAGGCATTTATGTGTTTCTCAGCTGTTTTGTTAAGTGTCCAGGTCTCACAGGCATATGTTGCGATGGGAAAGATCTTCTTATATCTTATAAACATCCCACGTGCCGCTAAACGTCACATAGGGCTCGCAAGATGGTTCGCCAATTTTTCCTGTCTTCGGCGAGTCTTTCAACCTCATCAAGGGATTTTATGCCTGTTAATTTAGCCTCTCTTAACAATGTCCTCTTCAGAGTTTCACGCAGTCTGCCTCTTTTTCTTTGGCCTTTTGTATTCCACTTGATAGCTTGTTTTGGGTTTCTCTGATCGTTTCTTCTCATCACGTGACCAATGTATGCTCATCTCCTTTTCCTGATCACCCATGAGACTGGTTGTTGTTCAGTCATCTGTCTTATCTCTGCATTGTTCTTGAATTCGTTCCACTTGATGCCGAGTATTCTCCTTAGGCATTTGTTTTCAAAAGAGTCTAATTTCTTGTCTATTTCTTTAGTTGTTTTCCAAGACGGGAAAGATGCATGCCCTTAAAAAAAACTTACTTTTATAGTTCAGTCTGTTCCTCTCCACAGATTCTTTAGTTGTTTTACTTTCTGTAGAGCAATAGTGTCCTCCTTTTAATTTCCCGTGATGCACAATAGTAATACTTGACTTTGTTCTTTCACGCCAAACTGATATGCGTTATGAAAACATCACCTGTACTGAAATCTACTCTTCACTTGATGATCAGAGATTAAATGAAGGCCTTGCTGCAAATGGGGATGCTATCAACATTGTAAACAAAAAAAAGGTAAAGGTAATCCTCTCATGCCTTAGAGCCACATAAGGATATGGTATTAGTGCCCATATTTTCCTTGGCCTGTCAGCACACTAGAGGGTGATATGGTTAGTATCATGCTTGGCCGCCATTCTTGTCCCCAACTCCAGAAGAAGTCGAGTACCCATTTCTACAGCTGGGTGACTGGGGCGCCTCCGGCCGGATTCGAACCCCCGGCCTTCGCCATGAGAGACCAGTGCACTAACCACTTTACCACTCAAAAGCCCAGCAACATTGTTCTTTATGTTAAAGTACATTCCATATAAATGGCAAATAGATGGCTGTAGAATTTATATTCAAATTCCACAAAGGAATGGTTGTAGGGATGATGATACAGATCAAATATAAGTAGTCCACGCCCATCAAAGGAAGACAGACATAAGAATAAAACCGCAGAGAAATCTAATTATTACAGCAACAACAACAACAACAATCTGTATTAGGATATTAAGCCTTCACATAAGAACAATGACCTTAAAAGTAATATTTTTAGCAGCATGATTAGCCAATACAGGACCGGAATTTACAACAGAACTTACAGAGAATGAACTACCTGAAAACTAGAGATATGGACAAGCATATCAGAAGACCACAGAGATTATTTCTATAAATGGAGATTATGAAGGTTTTTTTTTCTTCTTCTTCTTCTTCTTTTTTTAAAATACTGATCACAGCAAGTAAACTCAAAATATTCACATACTTGAATTCACTGAAACAAATCTTAGAGAACAAAATCCTAACTATTAAGAATATTTTTCTTAGCATGGACTTATAAGGGAAGTGAAAGCTGGAAAAATATTCTAGTCAGTCAACTCAGTGATTCTTTCAACAACACCGCCTCAGATGGATAGTAAAGCAATAGAACACAGTGTTGTATGGCTTGTCCTTAAAAAAAAAACACTTTTAGACAATCAATCAACTATGTGCCGTGCCGCGTGGCGTAGGCGATCATTTCTCTCCACAATTCCCTGTCTTTAGACTTGATTATGAGATTTACCGGTGACTTTCTTCCTAGCCACACTGACAGCCCATCCAGTAACTTCTCTCTCTCTCTCTTTCTCTCTCTCTCTCTCTGTCTTGCTCTGTCTCTTATTCCCTCAGTTTTTCTAGTTGCCACAATGCATTCCAGTTTTCCTCTTCTCGGAAAATGTCCTACAAATCTCGCTTGTCTGCCTCTGATCTTTGTTGTAATTTGCATTTTAACTCCAGCCTCTCTTAAGACTTCTTCGTTGGTTTTCTTAACTGTCCATGGTACCTTCAACATCTTTTATATGACTTTTAGACATGAAAGAAAATGACAAGAGAATTACTTGGGACTTGAACCACGGACCCCGGTAGGACAAGCAACTGTCTAGCCATGAGAGAACAGCACATTAGTAAAGTTCACTATTTCAGACCCCCAGAAAAAAAGGATGTTTGATACGAGTAGCGAAGCCGTCGATGCCTGTACGGAGCAACACTGTTCTGCTGCTTCATTGTGCGAAAGCCTCGTTGTTTTCTGTTTGTAAAAAATTGTCTGAATTGCTTGTCTTCCCTCATTTTTCTTGTTCATATCTGACTTATCTAGTCTCATTACTTGCCTAACATCCTAAGCAAAAGGATCTCTGCCAGCTAAGATTTGCTTGTCATCCTTGACACTACAATGACTTTTGAGAGACAGTTTATATAGATTAGCCCGCCTTGCTTGACGCACAAAAATAACCTGTCACTGAATCTGAATTTCCATCATTCACTTTCTTATTGGTGCACGCTAAAAACAGTCCCCTGACACAGGATAACTGTGATAGTGGCTGTGGTAAAACTGGTACTAGTAGAGTTAGATGGAGGTGTATGGTGCAGTTTTACAAAAACAGAGAGTGGGAAGAAAAATTAAGAATACAGTGTAAGAACAGTGAAATGGATACGAAAAACAACAGCAAAAATTTCGGCAAATACGCATTTATCAAGTATAACATAAAAGACAAGACAAACATATAAACATGCTCAAAAATCTTATCTACATTTCGCTCTTTGAGGAAACCGGACAAAGATTGTGGCCACAGCCGAAAGTGGAAATATGAGGAGCAAGGGTAGCCAACCATGGAGTGCAGTCAGCTATAAACTAGAGCAGCAAGGGGGAGGGGAGAGAGAGAGAGAGAGAGGGACATTATTGCAAGTCCTTCGTGGCAGAACTCACGTTATTGATTAAGAGTGGGAACGTAAGCCAAGGAGACAGTGATTTTCATAAGACAACTGTACAATAATATAGCATTCACTACAATGAGAATAAAATGAGAATGCAGTTACGGACAGTTTCTCGCACAGCAACTAAAACTGCACTCCGTAGGCAGAATAGACAAGCGAGCACTAGCCTATTTGTCACATATCAAAAATATGCTCTATGATTCCTAGAAAGTCGTCATTGTAAACACACACTTGACCGCTTTTTTAGTAAATAAACAAGATTTATTACTAATATATACTACATATTTCAGCTCTTTTGTGATAAATTCTCCTCGGTACAGTATGATATATTAAAAAATGATACATATGTGAAATAAATGCTTTGTTACCTTACGACAATGATAGCCGTGACGTATTGAATGAAGAATCAGAAGTTCAGATGTTTTCGTGGACATAATTTCACTATTAAATGGATTCGCTGATTTGACAGATAACTAAACACGTTAGTGTCATATCAGTAACATCTGCATGTCGTGAAACAAAAACTGTTTAAAGAGATTTTAGAAGTGTAAAGAACCCAAATGTGACTGAACGTAAGGAGAGATTGCCAAGAAACGGAGGGAAGCCCTTCTCGTCTAGATCAACAATATTGTCTTGCCACGTCAAACCTAGTTACAGTTTGTGATATTCGTAATGATGCTTTAGTGTATTTTTATGTTTGTGCGAAGATGACACAGAACCGTGCGAAGATGACACAGAACCAGCAAAACACAGATGAACCCCGACGTATGGCCCAGGCCTTCTTCCTAGAATTAGGCTGCTGTGGTGCCTTCACTAAAACGAGCTGGGACTAGTACGATCATTTTTGGCTTGGGGCTTACTCAGAAGGTTGTCGTGTAGGTTCGTTTCGAGAGTTAAAAGCGCTGGGCTCACACGTTGTCCAGTATGATGCTTGTCACAGGATCTTTTTCATGGCAGTCTCCACCAAGAGCTACATGGTTACAGGAACAATAAGATCACCATGATGCATGTCATATGTCTGTAACTTGATCTTTTATCCACGATTACTCTGTTGCAAGTACATTATCTCTCTCTCTCTCTGAACCTTAAGTGCCCAGGGCACATGGGGCTTCCGCAAGGGTTTTCCACAAATGCCTGTCCTTCGCCTTTTTTTCTGCTCTTGCCCAGGTGAGCCCTCTATTGCTCAACATCCTTTCTGTTGTTCTTCTCCATGTCTCTTTTGGTCTACCCTTACTTCTGCTCCCCTGTGGTGTCCATCTTAGTGCTATTTTTGGTAGTGAGTTGTCAGTCATTCGGAGCACATGTCCCAACCATCGCCAGCGTCTTTCCTCAATAATTGTTGTCAGTGGTTTCATCTGCATTTCTGCAATAAGATGTTATTTCTTATGGTGTTTGGCCAAAATATTTTTCTAATTCTTCGTAAACATTTAGTCTGGAAAGAATTCAACTTGTTTTCTATAGTTTTGGTGATTTTCCAGCATTCACTTCCATAGAGTAGTACACTTAGAACATTACTCTTAAATATCCTGATTTTCATATTTATGCTTAGTTTTTTTTATTTCCATATATTCTGCAGCATTGCAAAAGCCTGGTTTGCTCTAGTAAGTCTGCTGTTGATGTCCTCTGTGCTGTCTCCATTTTCTACTACTCTGCTGCCAAGGTATACAAATTTGTTGACCTCCTCCACTAACTTGTTATCTACTCTGAGTACATTTCTGTTGTTCACATTTTGCTTCATTAACTTTGTCTTTCCTACGTTGATCTTTAGTCCTATGTTGTTTGCATTCTGAGTTAGCTTGTTTATTTTATCTTGCATATCTTTGTGACTGCTTGATAATAGACAAATGTCGTCCGCAAAGTCAAGGTCCTCCAGCACTGTGTCAAGGGTCCATTGTAATCCTCTGCGTTTGTCTGATGTTGCCTCCTCATTAACCAGTCTACTGCCAAGATAAATAATGTTGGTGATAGTACACATCCCTGTTTCACTCCTGTTTGTACCCTAAAGCTGCTGGAGGTATGTTCTCCACAGATAACTTTGCACTGAAAACCCTCTATAGGGCTTTGATTACATTAACTATCTTATGGGGGAGGCCATGCCATCTTAGGATTTTCCACAGTGCATCTCTGTTGACACTGTCAAAGGCTTTCTCAAAATCTATGAATAATGCATATGTTGTGCTATGCCACTCATTTGCCTGTTCTAATATTTGTCTAAGTACAAATATGTGGTCTATGCATGATCTTCCTTTCCTAAATCCTGCCTGCTCTTTCCGAAGTTTTTCCTCAAGTGTTGGTACAATTCTGTTGATGATTATTCTGCAAAATACTTTACTGGTGAGTGGCAGTAGGGTATTGCCTCTCCAGTTCCCGCAATCTCTGAGGTCACCCTTCTTTGGTAGTTTTATTATAAGCCCAGTTTTCCACTCCTCTGGGGCTTTTTCTAGATCCCAAATTTGTTGTAATATCCAGCAAAGTTGTTTTGGTGTTTCTGTTTTTCTGCTTTCAACATCTCAGCAGTCACTTCATCTTCACCTGGTGCCCTGTCAGATTTTAGCTTCTTTATCGCCTCCTTTATTTTATTTATTGTTATTGGTCCTGTACTGATGTTTAGATCCGTTTTTGCTTCAGGTATGTCTATTGTTTGTGCTGCTTGTGTTCTGTTTAGTAGGGTGTTAAAGTGTTCCCTCCATCTTTCAATTTTTTCTCTTTCTCCACTGACCAGTTGTCCATATTGTGTTCTTACTGCACTTTCACATCTTGTGTTGAAGTTACCTGTCATCTGCTTTGTGATTTTATATATGGTTTTTATGTCATTTGTATATGCTGCTTTCTCTGCTGTTTCTGCTAAGTTGTCATAATATTGACGTTTATCTTGACGGTATGATTCCTTCACTTCTTTGTCTTTTTGTGCATAATTACTTAAAACTCGTTCTTTAAGCTGTTGTGATTTGGTGTTCAGTAATTTTTTCTTGATTTCTTTTCTTTGCTCTATCTTTTCCCATGTGGTCTCGCTTATCCATTCCTCTTTTCTCCTTTTCCGATATCCCAGCACCTCTTTTGCTGTTTCCTGTAGTGTTTTATTGAACTCTAATATGGACATTTCTGCTTCGTCTTGTAGGACACTGAAGCGGTTCTTAAGTACTATTGAGAATTCATTTCTTGTTTGCTGGTCTATCAGTTTTCTTGTATCAAAATGTATCTTTCTGTGTTCTCCGATTTTGGCTTTCCTTAATTTTAGTTTTATTTTTGCTACCAGAAGGTTGTAATCACTTCCTACATTTGCTCCTTTCCTTGCTCGCACATCTTATAGTGACCGTTTCTACTTGTTGTTTATTAGTATGTGATCGATTTGGTTTTCTGTGGTTTTATCTGGTGACCTCCAAGTCACCTTATGGATGTATTTGTGTTGGAAAATTGTCCCTCCGACGGTCATCATGTTTTCTTCACAGAAACTGCACAGTCTTTCTCCATTTTCATTTATTTCTCCGATTCCTTCTCTTCCCATGATTCTTCTTCTATCTTCATTTCCTTCACCTACTTTTGCATTGAAGTCGCCCAAGATGAGTAGCATATCATGCTTGGGTATTGTTTCTACTGTTGCTTGGAGGCTGTTGTAAAAATCTTCTTTTAATTCCTCTTCAGCTGCTTCTGTTGGTGCATAACAAACTATAATAGACAGCTTCGTGAGTCTTGAGTTGAACCGTGCATATAATAATCTCTCATTTATTGGGGTCCATTTCAGCAATGCTCTTGATGCTTCTTTTGTTATAATCAGTGCTACTCCTCCTTCATGAAGATCTTCTTTACCTGACCATATTATTGTATCTTCTGTGTGCTATGTTGTTAATTTCCTTCTGCCTTGTCCTGTCCATCTTGCTTCTTGTATTCCTAGTATGTCTAGTTTGTATCTGTGCATTTCCTTGATGGTTTGTGCTAGTTTTCCAGTCTGGTTTAGTGTTCTTACATTCCAGCTACCTATTTGCATCTTGTGTTTAGGTTCCAGGAGGTCTGCAGTCGGGCTGGGGACTTCCAGTGGCTGGCTTTCATCCACAACCTTCATGGGCTCAGTTTCCTGATACGCATTTCTCCTTCCACCTGCATTTGTTTTTTCCCTTGCTTCCGTTTCTGTAGCAGTCTGATAGTTTTTTACCAGATAGGGTTGCTGGCCCTATGCTGAACCCTCCTTAGTCGCCTTTTACAATCATGTGTGGTAGGGTACAGTGGTCCTATTCTTTGCAGATCCCGGGTACCACACAGGGGAAGTACATTATACTTACAGCTAAATATAAACAAAATGTGCTGTGTATTCAAGTTGTTCATTGCCAAGTCTCAAGTCATTGCAGTTTTGAGTAGAGTATCAAGTCCATGAATCTGAATGTTAGAAAAATATGTAGTCTTGAGCTTGTTTGATAAATAAATATGCATTCAGGCCTATGAATCTTCTTTCTGTTCCTTTGTGACCAAATATCTTGTGGTTAAAAAAGAAAACAACATGGCAAAAAAAAAACCTCTACTGACTTCTTCCACAAAGACTAGCAAATCAACTGTAACCTTGAGATAAATGTTTCTCTTGTAGAGGTTGGGTGATTCAGGTCTAGCTAGCTGTACCCCAGTTACTCAGCTTTAAAAATGGTTACCCAGCTCCTTTTGCAAGGAAAGGTAGCCAGAAATGGTGCTGATCACATCCTCCTCTAGTGCGCCTTCAGGTCAAGGAGATTATGACCACTAATACCGTGTGACATTTCCCATCAGCTGTTATAATTGTTCCTAAGTACATGAATCTGTCAGCTTGTTTCAGTTCTGTGCCATCAATGGTAAGAATACATTTTGGTGGTATTCTTTTCTTTGAGATGACCATCACTTCAGTCTTCTTTTTATTCAGGCTGAGACCTTTACTTTTACTTTCACGAACCACGACGTCCAGAAGAGGCTGTAGCACCCCTTCACTTTTAGCAATCAGAACTGTGTCATCTCTCTCTCTCTCTCTCTGAACCTTAAGTGCCCAGGGCACATGGGGCTTCCGCAAGGGTTTTCCACAAATGCCTGTCCTTCGCCTTTTTTTCTGCTCTTGCCCAGGTGAGCCCTCTAATGCTCAACATCCTTTCTGTTGTTCTCCATGTCTCTTTTGGTCATCTGCATATCTTAAATTGTTAAGATATTTCTGGCATGTTCTTTATATTTCTCATTATGTACAAAGAGAAGAAGTCAGGAGATAGAACACATCCTTGTCTCACTCCCAATTTTATGTCTTGGAATTTTCCTATTTGTTCTCAACCTTCACTGCTGCCAGTATATGTTTTTGATGAGTTTCAGATCTTTCCCATCTATGTTGATGTCTTCCAGCATTCTTATAATTTCTGTGCATCTCACTTTATCAAATGCTTTACAGTAGTCCATGAATAAAAGAGTACAGCGAGAAATGGAGGCCATGGAAATGTGGTTCATAAGAAGGATGTTGAAGGTAGTATAGACAGCTAAGAAAACTAACGAAGAAGTCTAAAGAGAGGCTGGAGTTAAAAGGCAAATTACAACAAAGATCAGAGGCAGACAAGTGAGATTTGTAGGACATTTTCTGAGAAGAGGAAAATTGGAACACATTGTGCAACTGGAAAAACTGAGGGAAGAAGAGACAGAGGAAGACAGAGAGAAGTTACTGGATGGGCTGTCAGTGTGGCTAGGAAAAAAGTCACTGGGAGATCTCGTAATCAAGTCTAAAGACAAGGAATTGTAGAGAGAAATGATCGCCTTTTCGCCACGCTGCATGGCACATGATTGGTTGATTGATTGACTGATTGATTGATTGATTGATTGAATACCATGTCCTTACGTGTCCATGTGACATGTTTGGATATTTTTTTTTGTGTGATAAAGTTTGTTTAACTCTGTTGTAATGATTTAAGGAACAATTTTGTATAAATAGGAAACTACGAGGTTTTGGTACGTTAAAGTAAGAGAACAAATATTGTAGGATTAAACCTCGAAAAGATCGTAGACAAAGCACTTTAGTGAGACATGAGAGAAAGAAAAATCACAAGAGAATTACCTGGGATTCGAACACGGACTCCGGTAGGACAAGCAGCCGTCTAGCCACGAGAGAACAGCGTACTATCGACTTAGTGTAATGATTGACCTGTTCAAGTCATTTGTCTAGATCTGTACCAAACTGGTGAAAATATGGCATGTTAACTGATGAAAATATGGCTTGTTAACTGATGAAAATATGGCTTAACTGATGAAAATATGGCATGTTAACTGATGAAAATATGGCTTGTTAACTGATGGAATTATGGCTTGTTAACTGATGAAAGATACAATGAGGGAAATTAAAAGGAGGACATCTATTGCTCTTCAGAAAGTAAAACAAATAAAGAATCTGTGGAGAGGAGCAGACAGAACCACAAAAATAATATTTTTAAGGGCATGCATCTTTCCCATCGCAACATATGCCTGTGAGACCTGGATACTTAACAAAACAGCTGAGAAGCACATAAATGCCTTTGAATGTAAATGCTATAGAAGAGTTCTCCAAATATCGTGGACACAAAAAAGAACAAATATATCTATACTGCAAGAGCTTAATATTGAAGAAGGCTGGCTAGTAAAGAGGATTAAAGAGAGAAAACTTAAATATTTTGGCCACATTAAACGTCATGATAATTTAGAGAAGACCGTATTGGAAGGATACATAATGGGAAAAAGAAAGAGAGGAAGACCGAAACGAAGATGGCTGCAAGACATCGTTGATGATCTGGAAATGGATGCAGCAGCAGCAGGCCATCTTGCTCACAACCGAGAGGCCTACAGGAGTGCTGTTTGGGAGGCAAAGTTCCGCAAGGGACATGCAAAGGAATGAATGAATGAATAACTGATGAAAATATGGCTTGTTAACTGATGAAATTCTCATGCAGCACCAAATTATTAATCTACGCATGGCAGACTTAAGATTGTTTTCTGTTTTGGATGAATTAACTCTTACAAACTAACACCATATCCAATTCATGGAGTCTTAAGTTTTGATTATTCAATTCATATGTAATATCCACCCTAATTTATGCATGCGAAAGCTGGAAATCAACTAAAGAAATAGACAAGAAATTAGACTCTTTTGAAAACAAATGCCTAAGGAAAATACTTGGTATAAGGTGGAAAGAATTCAAGAATAATGCAGAGATAAGACAAATGAGCGAACAACAGCTCTCTCATGGGTAATCAGTAAAAGGAGATGGATATACATTGGTCACATGATGAGAAGAAACAATCAGAGAATCCCTAAACAAGCCATCAAGTGGAACACAACAGGCCAAAGAAGATTAGGTTGACCATTTGAAACTCTGAAGAGGACATTGTTAAGAGAGGCCAAATGAAAAGATGAGGTTGAAAAACTCGCAGAAAATGGAAAACTTGGCGAACTACCATGCAAGCTCTATATGATGTTTAACGGCATGGTAGGGATGTAAGATGTAAGAGGAATATGTGGCATTTTTTGGGAACCCATAATAACAAGGTTTTCATTCTCCTGAAACAAACTCTAAGCATTGAAAAAGTAGGTATTTTAACCTAGCGTTCTATTTTCACTTTCCATACAAAAATAGTCACTAGTTTCTTGCTGAAACTGTGGAGTTTTTTGTTTTTTTTTTCTCCACAGATTCATTGAGAGAGACAGTATGACTTAAAGTAGTTGAATGGTTACATATAGTCATCAAAGCAGAAACATAACACCATGCTGGAAGTCATAGCCAATCTTCCTAGAGGTCCTGTTTTTTTGGCAGGAGAAACTTTGGTCTGTGATGTGACTTTTATTAATTCGTCTACAGAAAATC
The DNA here is from genome assembly GCA_009760885.1 of Achatina immaculata. NCBI lineage: Eukaryota > Metazoa > Mollusca > Gastropoda > Stylommatophora > Achatinidae > Lissachatina > Lissachatina immaculata. The sequence continues at coordinate 44,406,357 of CM019717.1, read as the reverse complement.
AGTAAGGTTCCTTTTCAGTTCAGCTTATCCTTGTTTATATGCAAACTTTTACCTTCTTCTTTATCTTTCCGAGCCATTGAGGCTCATTGCTGCAGATAAAGTTTGCCTCTATTCCTCTCTATTCCTAATCTTCTGTCTCCAGTTGGTGACACCAATTTCTTTTATATCCACTTCTATGTTGTCTTTCCATCTCTGTCTTGGTCTACCCCTTGGTCTTGTTTCCCTCATCTCTTGTGCATACATCATTTTTGTTTGTCTGTTCTCTTCCATGATTTCTATATGCTCCAGCCAGTGTAGTCTGCTCAGTTTCAAGAACTTTTCAAAACATGAAAACAGAGTTTAAAAAACTTTTACCTTACCCTTAAAAAAAGAACAAAAAACTTGTCTCTTCATGTCTGTACGCAAGCTGTCAGTTTTACTGTTTAAGCACGTGAACTGGAATCTACACCCTTATCTCTTTCTTATTGTAAATCAAAGTTTTCGTGTATAAATTGCTAATTAAATTATATATAAAGTATGTAATTTATTTATGTGTTAATTTTCATAAATTTCGTGTATAAGTCACAAAATAACTAAGATGAGAACAAAAATTCACAGTATATTAAGGCAAAAATTAGTAAATGAAGCTGTAAATAAAACAGATTCAACAAGCTGACATTTTTTTGAAAAGTGAATAGCAAAGATTAAATACAAATTTAATGCTCAGATATTGTTTTGTAAGCTTATTAATATGATTTTTTCATAGGGCCAGAAACATGATGTTCAGATACAGTGTTGTAAGCTTATTAATGTGAATTTTTTTATAAGACAAGAAACATGATGGCTCGTATATTGCCTTGTAAGTTTATTGGTCAACTTTTTATCAGGTCAGGAGAAGAAGTGTTAGCCTGGTCTAGTGTGCAGATAATATGCCAGTGTACTGTAAGTGAATCTCGTGTTCAGTTGCCTCGGGAAAATATATTGTTAGCTGAAGAAGCCTCAACGACAGGCTGTGACACATCATTTGTCCCAAACAAAGGTGAGGCAGGTTTCTTAGTAAAGTATACAAATTCCTTGGGGCACTTTTAGAAAATTAGTGATATTGCTTGATTAGAATTTCTCATTTTCTTTGGTATATTTCTTTGAACTATAAAATGGTTAAGATTGACAGAATAATATTTAGTTTGTATTATGCTAGCGTAGTTGCTCGCTTAACAATATTTGGGATTAATTTGTTCATTGAAATTTAAACTTTTTTGATACAAGAGTATGTGTGGCAGGACAAGATCAGGAACGAGGTCTTGGAAAGGGCAGGACAAGACCTATGAACCTACAAATCATGTCTAGGAAGTGGAGGTGGATTGGCCACACTCTGAGGAAACCTGACACTAACATAGCAAGACAGGCACCGACATGGAATTCTCAAGGAAATAGAAAATGAGGAAGACCTAGACTTACTTGGAGAAGAGAAATTATGACAGTGCTCAGAGACAAGGGATACATATGGAAGGAAGCAGAGAATAATTCCAAGAACAGGGATGACTTGAGAGCTTTTGTCAACCGTGCAGAGCAGGCTGCTGTTGCGCAGACTGACTGTTCTTTTGGCGAAAAAGCGCTCTCAAGTTCCATGTGTGGGGAGAAAGGTCTTCACTCCCTTCCTGGATGGCAAGAGTTATGGTGGTTTGATACAGAAGCGAGTGGTTTGTCTGTCGAGTGAAGCCTATAAACGGCTAGCCAGCCAGGTTCATGCTAACGCGTCGGTAATATACTATGGTGTTGTCGACCAGTGGTCTCGAAATTGGCCCATCTCTCGCAAAGAGTATCAGGTCTGCAGTATGTAATGTGTGTTGGTTGTCGGAGGTGTGCTTTCTTCTCGTTCGTTAGAGCAGAGAGAGCCGACCGCTGCCACTGGTGGTTATAGGAAATGAAATGCCACCGGGGTCAAAAGAGATCCGCTCTTAGCAGAGCGCTGTCTCCTTTGCCCCGCGTCGGTCTGTCTGCAGATATCCGACTAAGGTTCAGTGAAGTAAGCTGTCTGGTTGATCCTGCCAGTAGTCATATGCTTGTCTCAAAGATTAAGCCATGCATGTCTAAGTTCACACTGTCTCACAGTGAAACCGCGAATGGCTCATTAAATCAGGTGAGGTTCCTTAGATGACACTTGGGTAACTGTGGCAATTCTAGAGCTTATACATGCTTACTAAGCTCCGATCCTCGTGGAAAGAGCACTTTTATTAGTTCAAAACCAATCATCGTTACCCTTTTGCGGGGCATGGCGTCCTAACTCGTGACTCTGTATAACTTTGTGCTGGTCGCATGGCCTTCTGTGCCAGCGATGCATCTTTCAAATGTCTGCCCTATCAAATGTTGATGGCGCTGTTGGCGGGATTCTTTGGGTGCCATGTGTGGGGCGAAACTCCTCCCAGCCAGTGAAGAAAAATGTGATTAGATTGTGCAGCGCTGCCGTGGAAAAGGTAATGGAAAGGCTTAAGTGAAGTTAAATCGATATGGCCAGTAGTCTCGCGGTGAGGGCTACCCATATCATGGCATCTCTGCTCCAGAGGCCGGCCACGTCCTGTGTGCACCAGAACTGGGATAATATGCCTAAACCGGCTTAACCCAGGGGTGAGACTCAATAATGATGAAGATTCGTCCTCCTCAGCAGGGGCTCCATCCTGGTCACTGCCAGGAAGGGTTTGGCGGCCACGACCACAGAATGCTGAAGTCGAAGACACTGGACCAGTGCAGTCTCGATAGACAACCTCCTCTCACCAGGCGGGGATATTATTCATATCTTATCCACGTTGAGGTTTTCCAGTGGGAAAGTCCAACTCAAGGCTGAACTGGTGCAACAAAACCACAGTGTCACCTCTGCTCTAGAGCCTGGCCACATCCTATATACTCCAAAACTGGGATAATATGCCTGAACTGGCTCAACGCAGGGGTGAGACTCACTAGTGGCAAGGATTCATCCTCCTCGACAAAAGCTCTGTCCTGGTCACCACCAGCAAGGGTAGCAACCATGACCGCAAAACGCTGAAGTCGGAGTAACTGATAGGTAGACAATCTCTTTTCACCTGGCGGGAATATGTTCATATCCACACCACATCGAGTTTTGCAGTGAGTAAAGTCAAACTCGAAGCTGAACTGGTGCAATGAAAACCTCAGTGTCATGCAATTCCACTTCTGTGACCCTACGATGCTCCGAGCCTCCATCCTAAATGAGACTGTCTTGAGAACTGCAGGAGTAAATTCAGTAGGATCATGGGGCGATCTTGGTAGTAGAAGCAAACAAAGAAGGAGAGCCTTTATCCGTGGCCTATGCTCTCAAGGAGTGAAAGGTGATGATGATGATGATATGTGTTTGTGTGCATGAGTTAGAAAATCACCATTGGGTTCTGAAGATGAGTCTCTTCCAGTACGTATTTTTTTTTCCACTCTGCTGATGTTTTTTGTGCAGTTATTTATTATTTCTTGTGGATGAAACATTTTTATTCTAATTCTCATGTTTTCACCTCAGGTATAATACAGTGTGAATGAGTTGAATCTTTATATGAATATCCTATTCTTTAACATGTTGGTAGCTGCAAGTAGATATTCTCCAAATCTTGATTAAGGTCATCAAAAACAAAATGTCAGTTACCAATGTTTAAAGAATTGACTGGGACATACCAGAGCTGGGTCATTAACCCAGTTCCCTTACCTTGTGAAGCTAGATCATTACTTCTGTGTCTCTCTTGTGGTCTGTGTGTCTTGTGTATGTTTTTGTTCAGTTGTGTTCTATCATTATCAAAGTGTTAAGTTTACTGTTGTGTTAAATACAAGTGTAGATACTGTCTCTTGAATTTAAGTGGGTTTTTTCTTAATTTTATTATTATTAAACAAACTTTGGGCCCTGCTAGTATCAGATTTAATGTCACAGGCTTAGTCTGTGCCAGTGTCAGACTTACTGTCATAAGTATTCACTAGTAATGCTTAGTCTCTGCCATTATCAGACTTAATGCCACAAGTATTCACTAGTAATGCTTAGTCTCTGCTAGTATTAGACTTAATTTGCCAGTTTCAGACATAATGTCACAAGTATTCACTAATAATGTTTACCCTATCATTTAGATCATGGGAAGAATCTTCCCCATAATCTCATCAAAGGTCAGTATTTCATGCTTACTGAAAATGGGGATGGCCTCGGTTGTGTCCATATATATATATATGTGTGTATATATATATGTTTGAAATCAGTAAATTTTATATGAAAAATACAATACACTTTGTGAAAAGTCTTTATATTTAAAAACAAATTAAAAAAAGGAAAAAAAAAGAGGCCAGTCTTCACTGCAGTGAAAGGAACATTGTTGCCAGCCATTCCTGTTTGTGCAAACCAGTTCAGTTTATAAAGAGTTGTTTCTTCTCTGGCTGTTGGTTTATTCTTATCAGTACCTGGACAGTTGGTTTAGGGGAATATTTTTCATGGAATGTTGTTGACATTTAAATAATTCTTACGTACTCTTTCCAGTTGATTAAAAACATGTAATGTGATTTTAGAAAGAAAATAGCTGTTGCTCAGTACAGAGTTGCTAGGCAACTTTCTCATTGACTTGGCTTGCATTAAGAATACTGTAGGTGTGATTGTGCAAGCTGTAATGAAGCAGACAGTGGTAATCATTTTCTGTGTTATTAATTAAGTATAGAAGTAAAATGCAGTGTGGTTAATCATTTTGAGTTGATATTTTTTCTAATTTATTTTCGGTATATTGGCTCCAGATTCTTGAAAAACTTAACCTTTATTATCATATTTCTAATTTGTCATGTTTTTTTTTCCTTCTCTTGCTTTGTTTCTGCCCCACTTTATATACCTCAAGTTGCCAGATTAACCTTTAGTAAACCAGGTATAAGATGTATATATGTGGCATATATAAAGACCATCCAAGAATCAGTGACACTCTACTAAGGATTGCATATACTTTTCAAGTTTCAGATTTCTGATTTAAAAAAAGAACCACAAATCACATTTTCAGTTTCAAGTTTTCTGCTGTCTTCCGTATTTCATCTCTGATTATCCCAGTATCAGGCATTTCATAAAGGTGGAATGTTATTCATGTGTTAAAATAAAGTAATTTGTTTCATGAAGATTCAAGTCAGAGACCTCAGATTTTGCTGTTGGATGAAGGAGGATTTGATGAAACCAGTCCCCATACATTCTCACAGGAGTCATTGTTTGCATGAGCATTACTGCTAAATGCAGCACTGTCTTTTGAGCTTATTTCCTGTGGCCTAGGGTGGTAGCTCACTGAACTCAGACTGCATAAAATAATTGTTAATTTATAAGAAAATTTTGAGAGAAAAACTTTTTTTTCAGTTCCAAGGCCTTTTACTGAAATAGCTTTAAAGAATTCCAGATTTGCACAACATGGCAGTGATTGACATTGTCTCTGTCATGACTGAACATTATAAGAAGCAAGTAAGATGGTGGATCCGGCGGATACCAGTGCTGTAGAAGAAACTGCAAAACAAGGATTTCACTGCAAATTCTGAATCAGCATCCTTGCCAAAAATGAGGGAACTGAGGATAAAACTTGGAGTTGCAAAGCAAGACTGGCTTGTTAAAAGCACCAGAAGGATGGTCAGTCAGTGTAAGAAGAGATGTTACCAGTCATAAGCTGATGGAGATATTGAAGAGAAGATTGGAGCACCTTTACTCATCCCTGGAACGTAAAAGTGATGGTTCTTTCTAAGCTGTAACTGAGAAACCAGCATTGCAGCTTCTGGAATAATACTGATGTTTTCATCCCAGAAAAAAGAAGAAAGCCGTGACAGCCTGCAATAATCATAGTCTGTCAACCCTAGGTAGAAGAACAAATAACTCAGTCTTACAGCATTCAGAAGAAGTTAAATACAGAATTCATGAGCACATAAATTCATCTTTCAGTCTGTTTATAGAAAATTTATCATTCACCATCAACTTTAAATATTTAACTCTGGAACATAACAGCATATCCAAGTGCATCAGTCTGGGGGCAAAAAATCCATATGTAGTTGCATTATTTACTTTCATACACTTCTAGAGAAAGACTATGATGACGCTAATGGCGGCAGCTCACAAATGCAACATATCATGTATGGCTCTTTCTGTCTTTAAGCAGATGAATGTCAGATGTTAAAGGAAACTAACTTCATAGATGACTGTATGACTGATTGGCAGAATTAACCACTCAAATTAATTAATATATTTAAGATTAAGAATGTTAAACATGTTCAGAAAAGTGCAGAACATTTTTTTCTTCTAAAGGCAGTTCATTGGAAGACTTATACGAACTCTATGTAACTGCAAGCTGGTGTTCTTTACAGCTGATGCTGTAGAGGTGTTGAGGCACAGCATAGTATCAGCATGGGAGTGGGTTATGGCAGCTACTTTTTCCAGTCCCGGAGTACAGCTAAAAAGCAGGGGGTGTGCAGTGCCTCTCTAGCAGACTCCACCATCATGGGGACTGTGGTGATCCCTGCCCCGTTAGCCAGGCTAGGCCTGTTCCTAAGGGTACCAACTGAGAGGTGGAACATGGTCTTGGTCAACTATGGTTCACTAACCCTGACCTTGGCAAATCAGCTACGGGTCGCTGATTGCCTCATTGGACAGGCATCTTCACTCCCCTTCATTAGAAGAATAAATTACATATATTGGAGCAAGATTTGCTTGAATGATATCAACATGGCTACTTGAAGTTGTTCTTTCTGCCTTAGTGTGCCGCTGCTTCCATTCATAGCTAGTGCTACAGAGTGCATGCACTGTGCTGGTATCCCTCACAGCAGGAGACAAGGAACACTTATGTATCTGTCCAGTGTTAACATTTCACCAGTTGCATATATAACATAGAACTAGTACAAGATGATCTGAAATTAGATGCTTTGCACTGTAGCTCTGTTTGCAGTAAGAAACTTTGTATCCTCTTTTAGTTCATCCTCCTGTGTCAGAAAAATAATAAGTAATTTTGTATGTTGGTTTATTTTAGTTGATTTAATCAAAATTATGTATCATGTATATTAATCTGGAATAATTATTATACATTGTTGCAAGAGGGGTAATGAGCTAGATTTCATCACCTTGTAATCATGGTAGCTTTTGACTAATTGCATTACACATTACTGGATCACTTGGTGTATTATTTTTTGAATGGGTCACGTATTCCTCCTTTAAGTACATTTTCCTTTTTTAAATTTATATTTTGATGGGATTGAAACAGCTAAATAATATACTGTCCAAAAAAAGAAACACATAGCTTATATAAGCTTCATTTTTATATGCTATGACAAAATTTTTTTTCCCGGGCATCTCAAACCAAACCAAAAATTGTCACCAAGATATTAGGTCCATGATTTAGCGTGAATTTTGCTATTCTTGTATATAGTTGGAACGCAGTAGCTGCCCTTGCTAATCACGCAATTTTTTTACCATAACTAATGTTTATGGAAAAGTCATGATTTTTGTGGTGAGCACAACTCACTTCCCACACAAATGAAACCCTATAAAAGTTTACACAAACAAATTCAGTTAATTTTCAGGCTGACAGTTATGCCACGTCTATCACTGATTTTACGAAATATTGCTATTGTTTGCCTGGAAGCAGGCGAAAGTCAAAATCAGGTTGCCAGGCATTTAAACGTGCAGCAGAGAACCATCGGTCGACTTTGGCACCGTTTCCAAGCCACTGGCTCAGCTGAAGATCAGCACCACAGTGGACGACACAGGGTGACAACAGCAGCTGATGATCACTTTATTTTGGTTCATCACCCCAGAAACAGGTTTACAACAGCTTCCTCAAGTGTCCAGTTATTGCCTGCAGGACGTCATGTGTCTGATCAAACTGTCCGGAATAGACTGCATGAACCTGGACTGGTGGCACAACAACCTCACCGAGGTCCTATCTTAACGAGACGCCATCGCCAAAATCGACTTGTTTTGGGCCAACCAACATCGGCTCTGGACAACTGATAATCAATGGAGACATGTCTGGTTTTGCGATGAATCTTCCTTTTTGTTGCACTGCCATGATATGCAGAGAAAGGTCTACCGTAGGCCAAATGAATGTTTTGCTCAAAATTGTGTTGATGAAGCTCCACTGCATGGTGGTGGAGGTGTAATGGTATGAGGAATGATCAATTTCAACGGAAGGAGTCCATTGGTGCAGATTGAAGGAGGCTTGAATGGACAATGATACAACAGTGAAATTCTTCAACCTCATGTCCTTCCATTTTTGGTTGCGCAAAGGTCTGTGTTTCAACAGGACAATGCCAGACACCATTCTGCATGGTTCACCACACAGTTCCTGACTGCCAACAACATTCTTACCCTTCCCTGGTCATCCCTGTCTCTAGACATGAATCCAATCAAGCACCTATGGGATGAGCTGCAAAGACGTGTTTATCAGCGAAACATTTCTCCAGCCAATCATCGTGATCTGTGGCAGGCACTCCAGGAAGAGTGGGCAGCCATCCCACAGGCGAACATCAGACATCTGATCACATCTATGCCCAGGAAATCCCAGTTGCTGATCGATGCAAGCGGAGGCCACACACCATACTAACTTGAGAACCCCTGGGACTAACAAATTCTCATCACACAGATGTAAAAAACTGTCAAGTGAGTGTTTAGACCCTCAGGTATTATTGTGTGCAATTTGAAAATTTTATTCATTCTATTTTAAAAAGCTATAGAATATCAAAGTTATGGCTGAAATTGGGTCATCAGTAGTTATGCATTTCTTTTTTTGGACAGTATATATCCCATGTTAAAAGTGTAAGAAATCTAGTGCTTCTGTTTTGATCATAACTCATTGTTTTCTGTCTGAAGTGCTGCATTCTTTATGTCTGGATTATTATCACTGGCCATTGTTAAATGTTAAACAGGTGTATTTCATGAGAATTGAGATTAGATTAAAGATTAATTTCAGAGACAGGATAGAAGTGAAAATGAAGGATTTATCCAACATTTCTAGTATATTCTAACAGCTTATCATTTTATTTTAACAATTTGTGTGAAAGAAATGTGCTGCAGACCTCTTACTTGACCAAAAAAAAAAAAAAAGCTTTGTTAACAGCCTGTGATTAATGTACTACTTGAAACATCTTTTCAAGAACTACCACATCTTGTGCTACTGTCTTCAGGTGAAAGAGGCCTGACTGTCTTATGTACGAAGCCCAAAATTTTGTTTTGTGATCTGAAACTCATACCTGGGATGTCAAGATCCTGTGAGTGGTGGCGCATGAGATTATGTCTTTTAAGTAATTAAATGTATGAGATTGTCTTTTAAATAATTAAATATATGAGATTATGTCTTTTAAATAATTAAATGTATGAGATTATGTCTTTTAAATAATTAAATATATGAGATTATGTCTTTTAAATAATTAAATATATGAGATTATGTCTTTTAATAATTAAATATATGAGATTATGTCTTTTAAATAATTAAATATATGAGATTATGTCTTTTAAATAATTAAATGTATAAGATTATCTTTTAAATAATTAAATGTATTAGATTATGTCTTTTAAATAATTAAATGTATTAGATTGTCTTTTAAATAATTAAATGTATTAGATTATGTCTTTTAAATAATTAACAACAAATAACTGTAAATATGAGTTTTATTATGAGTTTGAGTTTTAGAAAACCATTCATTCATTCATTTGCATGTCCCTTGCGTAACTTTGCCTCCCAAACAGCACTCCTGTAGGCCTCTCAGTTGTGAGCAAGATCGCCTGCTGCTGCTGTGTCCATTTGCAGATCATCAACGATTTCTTGCAGCCATCTTCGTTTTGGTCTTCCTCTTTTTCTTTTTCCCATTATGTATCCTTCCAATATGGTCTTCTCTAAATTATCATGACGTTTTAGAAAACCAAGTTTTCCTTATTGATAGACTGTTCTTAAATATACACTTTTCCATATTAGTAAAGTGTTTCTAAAGTGTCTGTTTTCCCATATTAATAGAGTGTTTTTAATGTATTCATTTTCTAGCTTTCATTGTGCACTTCAAGTATCATTTTTACAAATTGATAGTGTTTTTCAGTTTTCTAGGCAGGAAAAGAGAGTGAAACAATCTCACAGCTCTTCAGCTTATTTTAGAAACACTCTCTGTCTAATCCACCTTCATCCAAGAGTTTTAGCCACTTAAGAGTGATAGAATGTTATTAAAGTATTCATTTTCCATGTTTACAAATTTCATCATTCATTCAATTATTCCTGCTGTGCTGTCATTTTTGCTAACAGCATTAGTTGCAGTCTGTCCTTTTACCAGTGACTTGTTCTCAGTTGGTATGTGGATTGAGCACACTTGTTAGTAATTTGATTTTTTTTTTCTGCCTCTTTTCTTTTGTCTTCAATATAACCAAAATGATGACCAATCAGATCAGTATGAGGAAGTGATCCCAACAGATGCACCCCCATCATTTAGAGGACAAGCAGTGAAGTATTCATACAAAGTCATTGTTGGCACTCAGAGACTAGAAAAGGCAACCAAGTTGGTGAGGGTTCCTTTCAGAGTCCTTGTTCTCTATGGTAAGTTGCCTTAGTTTTACTGATGTACCGTATTTGTGCACGAGTTTATCTAATTTGGCTTGGGTTTGAATTTATCTAATTTATTGTGTAATTTTTTTTATAATTTGCATTGGATTTTTCATCTGTTGCTATTTAGATAGGAAGGACCATCATTCATGCATTCAGACATATCCATAGGAGCTCCAGTATCCTCTTCAGTATCACCTGCAGTGTACAGTAACTGATTACACCCATTCTTTGTTGAATGACTATCCTTCTGGAGCTCTTGATGAATTATTCACTTTTTGCCACCCCCAAATTTCACCAACTCCTTCATTCTTGACAGTGATGTCAGTTCACATTTATCAGTGAAGTCCTTTGTTCAACCAGCTTCTCTTATCATAGCACTGATGATGTCTGCTCACTGTCGCCCTGCCTTTCCTCCACGACAGCTGTGTTGGCCAACAGATGCACTCTTTCATTTCCCCTGACACCTGCATAGCCTGGTACAGAAGTGAAGGTCAGTCAATGGTTCCATGACACCTGCATGGCCTGGTACAGAAGTGAAGGTCAGTCAATGGCTCCGTGACACCTGCATAGCCTGGTACAGAAGTGAAGGTCAGTCAATGGCTCCGTGACACCTGCATGGCCTGGTACAGAAGTGAAGGTCCGTCAATGGCTCCGTGACCCCTGCATAGCCTGGTACAGAAGTGAAGGTCAGTCAATGGCTCCGTGACACCTGCATAGCCTGGTACAGAAGTGAAGGTCAGTCAATGGCTCCGTGACCCCTGCATAGCCTGGTACAGAAGTGAAGGCCAGTCAATGGCTCCGTGACACCTGCAGGATTTTGACTCATTGTTGCTTTATAGAGTCAGCTTGAATTTTCTTTAGCGTGTTCATTGAGTTGCTCAAGATGCATGCCTGCGTTCAGTCTTGTGACTTGAGCCACCTCAGGGCTCTTGTTACATAGACTTGACCCACCTCAGGGCTCTTGTTACATAGACTTGACCCACCCCAGGGCTCTTGTCACATAGACATGACCACCTCAGGGCTCTTGTTACATAGACTTGACCCACCTCAGGGCTCTTGTCACATAGACTTGACCCACCCCAGGGCTCTTGTCACATAGACTTGACCCACCTCAGGGCTCTTGTCACATAGACTTGACCCACCTCAGAGATCTTGTTACATAGTCTTGACCCACCTCAGGGCTCTTGTCACATAGACTTGATCCACCTCAGGGATCTTGTCACATAGACTTGACCCACCTCAGGGCTCTTGTCACATAATGTTTATTGAAGTAAAATATGTGAATATATTCCTTTAATTATTCACTACTTATGTTGCTGTCTGAAGAGTAAACTGTGCTATATAATTCTCAGAGGTGTCATCCTTTTTTTTTTCTATTTAAATTTGCGATAGAAAAGATGTTTTAATTTAAATTATGGATTTTTGTGCAAAGCCTTTTGTTTTCTCTGCAGGTAGACATTTGATTTCTTATTTGCTGATGCTTTTGAGCAAAATATTTTGTCCTGTGTTTTTGAAGCAGTAGTTTCTTTTGTTTGATTTCTCCAGGGTTGAATGATATTAGTGTGTACAATGAGTCAGAAGAAATTGCTCCCAGCAACCCATTCCTTCATAACTGCCGTAAAGAAACTTCAGTGCTAGATGTTGCTCTTCAAGTTATTTCTACTGTTACAGCCAGAAAAGCACCTCGTAAGTGGCTTATTATTGCTCTGGTCATGATCTATAAATAGGGCCTGTTAGCATTCTCCGTAGAGCAGTGTTTAATATTTGTTTCTGTGAATGCTAAGGAGACCCAGCATCTGCTTTTCTGTATGGTGAGGATGGGGATAGGTAGTGATGACAGAAGCCTGTCATGGCATCATTCATTTTCCAGTAACAGTGGCAGAAAACTGTCATGGCATCATTCATTTAACAGTAACAGAAAACTGTCATGTCATCCTTCATTTTCCAGTGACAGATGACTGTCAGAGCATCCTTCATTTCTCAATAACAGTGACATAAAACTGTCATGGCATCCTTCATTTTCCAGTAAGAGTGACAGAAGATTATCATAGCATCCTTCATTTCCCAGTAACAGTGACAGAAAACTGTCATGGCATCTTTCATTTCTCATTAAGTAACAGTGACAGAAAACTGTCATGGCATCTTTCATTTCTCATTAAGTAACAGTGACAGAAAACTGTCATGGCATCCTTCATTTTCCAGTAAGAGTGACAGAAGATTATCATAGCATCCTTCATTTCCCAGTAACAGTGACAGAAAACTGTCATGGCATCTTTCATTTCTCATTAAGTAACAGTGACAGAAAACTGTCATGGCATCTTTCATTTCTCATTAAGTAACAGTGACAGAAAACTGTCATGGCATCCTTCATTTTCCAGTAAGAGTGACAGAAGATTATCATAGCATCCTTCATTTCCCAGTAACAGTGACAGAAAACTGTCATGGCATCTTTCATTTCTCATTAAGTAACAGTGACAGAAAACTGTCATGGCATCTTTCATTTCTCATTAAGTAACAGTGACAGAAGACTGCCATAACCAAGCTCCTCAGCCAGATTTCATTGAAAAGTATTGATATTTTACCAGGTTATGTCATAAGTGTACATCAGCGACCAAAGTTGGATATCAGCTCTTGTGGTTAGTACATAGTTCCCTTGTAATAACTGTAAAGAGTTTCAGTTTGCTGAATGTACAAGGTGAGAGATGATTAGATGGTTTAGAACGCTGTATATTTTTTTCTTCATTGTTCCAGATTCCTATAACATTACTAATGCTCGTGGGCGAGTGGCCAAGTTCTTGCTGTTTAAACAGGCCTACAAACTAGGGGAGGACATTGTTGGGATGTTTGATTTCAGTGTAGGAACAGTTCCTTGTGTACAGGTGTGTTGTCTGCATTTTCATGAATAGTTGTTCTCGAAGCTTCACATCATGGTTTGTGAAACTCGGATACTGAAAGAAGCCTTATCTAATATATGTAATGATGGGTCACATTTAATGTTGAAAGATTCTTTAGTGGACAACATATGTAACAGATAACGGTAAAAGTAACTTCCTTGTTTCCATGCCATTAAGGCATATTGGGTGTTTGGTCCATGTTTCCACGATCTTCAGCACATGAAAGTGTGATGTGGTCGGTATCATGCCTGGCCACATTTACATTTCCAGATTTCTCTGGTGCCCATTTTTATAGGCTGGTTGGACCCTGGGATCATTTTGGTGTGGTGGTACCAGAAAAAATCCCTGCTGCTGAGATTCAAACCTAGTACCACCAGATTAGTAGACCGAGCACCTAACCACTTCAACCAGCCAGATAAATAATATACAAGTGTAAATACGAGGAGTGATTGATAAGTTCACGGCATAAGGTACAATGAATTATTTGTGGACCACTTTTTTGGGTTATTTCTCAACATAGTCCCCTTGCAAGTTTATGCACTTAGTCCAGCGATCCTGGAGCATATAGATCCCTTCTTTGTAAAAGTCAGCCTCTTGTGCCAGTAGAAAGTGGTCTACAGCATGAATGACATCATCATCTGAAGCAAATTTGCTACCACTAAGCTCCTTTTTGAGTTTGGTAAACAGGTAATAGTCCGAAGGGGCCTAATCTGGGGAATAAGGAGGATGTTCAAGAAGCAAGGCACATTCATGAATGGCAGCCATTGCCACCGCCGACTTGTGAACTGGAGCTTTGTCTTGATGAAAGATGACTCCTCTTGTCAATTTCCCTCAACGCTTTTCCTTCAATTTGACCCGCAGTTGCTTCACAAAATTAGCGTAATAGACCCCGGTGACCGTTCTGCTCTTTTGAAGATAGTCTACCAATAGCACACCTTCTGAATCCCAAAAAATGGATGCCATCACTTTGCCTGCAGACAGAACCAGCCTTGCTTTCTTTGGAGGTGGGGATCCATGATGTTTCCACTGCTTTGGCTGTTCTTTGGTTTCTGATTGAAAATGATGAACCCAAGTCTCACCCACGGTCACAAATTTCTGAAGAAACTTTTCAGGATCTGCAGAAAAATGGCCAAGATAGTCTCTTGACATATTGAGACGCTGTTGTTTGTGATCAGTTCCAAGAAGTTTCAGGATCCATCGAGCAGAGACCTTCATCATTTGAAGATCATTGTGAATAATGGCATGAACACGTTACTGGGAGATGCCCAACTCTGTAGCAATATTTCACTCAGTTAGTCGTCTGTCCTCCATTATCATGTCATGGATTGTGCCGGTGGTTTCATCAGTGGTTACCATTCTTGGTCTTCCTGGATGGGGATCATCTTCCAGACTCTCCCTTCCATGTTTGCATTGGGCTGCCCATTTCTTCACTGTGCTGTAAGAAGGGCCACTCTCCCATAGAGTCTCTACCATATCCTCATGGACTCCGACAATGCAGAGGTAGTGAATGACTGCTCGATGAGAAATATTATCCATTTTCTCAATTTCTGCCACCCCTTACCACTTCAGCAGCTTGTAAAAAAAAATTGGTTGCAGTTAATTTCTTGAAACTTTGTGTTTAATCTTACATTAACCTGATCTACAGATGCACCTAATATCAACTGTTTCAAGTATTTGTACCTTATGCCGAGAACTTATCAGTCACCCCTCGTATAATAGTATCATTGATGGACAACTTTTAATATATTGGCATGTTTGTTATACTAAATTTTTATGTTAATTTATAGTTTATAAAAAAAATATTAATATTGGTAATTTTAATGGGCTACATTTAGTATAATAGTACATTTACTTGACTACATTTGATAAAGTGGTATCTTTTGTGGGAATATGTTTGAGAAAATATGTTATGAATATTCTAAGTGCCATGCCGTGTGGCATAGGTGATCTTTTCTCTCCACAATTCCACTTTCTTCCTAGCCACATTGACAGCCCACCCAGTAATTTCTCTCTCTGTCTTCCTCTGTTTCTTCTTCCCTTAATTTTTCCAGTTGCTACAATGTGTTCCAGTTTTCCTCTTCTCAGGAAATGTCCTATAAATCTCATTTGTCTGCCACTGATCTTTGCTATAATTTGCTTTATACCTCCAGCCTTTCTTAAGACTTCTTCATTGGTTTTCTTGGCTGTCCATGGTACCTTCAACATCCTTCTTATAAACCGCATTTCCATGGCCTCCATTTCTTACTGTACTCTCTTATTCATAGACCATGCCGCTTCACGCTCATAAAATAGAATTGGCTCGATGTAACATTTAAGTACCTGGAATCTTGTTTCCATTGATATGGATCTGTTGCACAAGATGTATCTCATTTTCTGGAATGCTGAATTGGCCTGAGCATGTCTGCTTTTTATTTCATTGTGACATTTCCCATCAGTATAAATGTGAATATCATATTCATAACATTTCCCCAACTGATGGGAAATGTTATGAATATGATATTAACATTTGTTGAGGCAAGTTATTGAGAATAATAATTGAAGCTAGATAAAGTTTCTAAAGTGTTTTGAAGCATAAGCTAATGTGGTTATGTACATTGAGCATGTAACAGAAATTACTCATTACATTGCAGGAAATAGATATGATAAAGAAGTATATAAACATGTAGATAAGTTCAAAGATGACAGTTCCTTTGAGGCGATGCATGAATGAGAAGCTGTGTTCCAAGATCTATTCTCCAGTGATGATTAGACTGTGGAATCCACTGACAATCACAATGAGATTTAAAGTGCATTGTGGCTGTATGTGATCAACAGCGTATGAAAATTTGACATTTATTTTTTAGGGTTACCAGTGGTAGCAACTGAAGAAGTTGTATAGGTTCAGCGTATTGTGAGTGAAAATAGTGTAGCTGATGAATATGGCCATATTGGTCATGAATTAACATAGTATACACATTGAGCAGAAAGATTTGTGAAGCAAGTTGTGTAACAGCTAGTGATGAAACTTGGCTGTGTACAACCTGAATTTAATTTAGATAAAGAGATTGATGCTTTAAAAAAAAACAAACTACAAACATTTGTAAACAGTGCATTGCAAGACTGGCCTTGAACTTTCAAGAAACATTGAAGCTGCAGATCAGATAATTAAAAGGTTACTTGTGTAAAGTTCTTGAATGTTTAGATCTTACATCCTTCCTGTGCCGCATAGGGCTCACATAGTTGTTTGCCAAGTTTTCCTGTTCTCGACAAGTCTTTCAACTTCATCAAGGGATGTTATTCTCACTAATCTGGCTTCTCTTAACAGTGTTCACTTTAGAGTTTCACGTGGTCAAACTCTTTTTCTTCGGCCTGTTGCACTCCATTTGATAGCTTGTTTTGGTATTCTCTGATTGTTTCTTCGCATCACATGGCCTACATATGTCCATCTTCCTTTTTCTGATCACCCATGAGACAGGTTGTTGTTTGCTCATCTGTCTTATCTCCTTGTTGTTTAGATGCAGCACCAATAATCATAGCCAGTATCAGCAATGTTTCCAAGGAACTGAATTCAAATTTTTCTAAACTAGTGGAATTGTTGAAAGTGATTTTGCTAAAATGATGACGTGGCTGTGAGAAACAGAAAAGCTTGGCCCATCATGGTCCAGATATACTCCATTATGCTTTTTCTGATAAACTGTTGAGATCTTGAAACTTTTAAAGTGATTGATGCATTCTCTACAGTGGTGAACTTACTGAAAAACCTGCTGATTGTGGCCATATGGGGGATTAAGGAAAGCCATCTTAACTCACCTTTCAGCCTATATACTTATATAAGATCTTTGCCAAGATATCAGCTTCCAAGACTTCATGTTTGTAGATACAGAGGGATAAAACAACAACAGTTTGGTAAAATAAACAAATGTTTTCTTTCTATGTAGTACTCTGTCACCCTGCAGAGCGAGGAACAAATCTCTGAGGAGTGCAGACGCAAGCCCAGCCAAGGAACCACAGTGACATCATATGTGAAGCACCAGGAAATGTGTCTGCACACAGAAAGAACACATATGAACATCCCCATCCCTCTCACAGCCACTCCAGGATTCATCACAGACATTGGTAAAGTCTTTTACTTGTGCACCACTCACTGATCTGCTGACAGCCATTTGTATAGACTGTAATATTTAGCTAAAAAAAAAAGATATGAAATTTATGAGTTCATGAAATATTCAGACTGAAGAAAAAAATGTTAAAATATATCATTCATTAATTCATTTGCATGTCCCTTGCAGAACTTTGCGCGCCCCCCCCCCCCCCCCCCCCCCCCCAACAGCACTCCTGTAGGCCTCTCAGTTGTGAGCAAGATGGCCTGCTTGCTGATTCATCCATTTGCACATCATCAGTGATGTCTTGCAGCCATCTTCGCCTTGGTCTTCCTCTCTTTCTTTTTCGCATTATGTACCCTTCTCTAGATTATCATGATGTTTAATGTGTCCAAAATATTTAAGTTTTCTCTGTTTAATCCTCTTTACTAGCCAGCCTTCTTCAATATTAAGTTCTTGTAGCATGGATATATTTGTTTGTGTCCATGATATTTGAAGAACTCTTCTGTAGCATTTACATTCAAAGGTATTTATGTGTTTCTCAGCTGTTTTGTTAAGTGTCCAGGTCTCACAGGCATATGTTGTGATGGGAAAGATGCATGCCCTTAAAAATCTTATTTTTGTACTTCTGTCTGCTCCTCTTCACAGCTTCTTTAGTTGTTTTACTTTCTGAAGCGCGATAGATGTCCTCCTTTTAATTTCCCCTCATTGTATCTCCATTATTAGTTAGTAGTGATCCAAGATATTCAAAACTCTCTACTTCTTCCAGTTTTTCCTCATTGATACATATTTCAGCTGTCTTCTTTGATTTGTCAGGTGTCATCAATTTAGTTTTATTCGCATTAAGATAGAGGTTTTGCTCTTCACTGTTCTTACGGACTGACATAATTAGTTTTTCCATTCCTTTTTATGTTGTAGACGGTAATACTGTGTCATCAGCATATCTAATCTCTGGTATTTCATTACCTCCAATTGTTATGGCATTGTAATATTCTTTGTCTACATCTTCTCTAACATACCTCATTATATTTTCAATATACAAATTATATGCAGTATTCCTTCCATCTTTCTAGAATTTCCTCTGTCTCTGTCAAGGTATTCCCCATCTCGCCACAAATTACATTTAGCTTAGGTGTGACATTTCACATCAATGTCTTCATTTCTTTAAACATTTCACTATCTCTTCCACACTTCTGATGTCCTTCTATTCTTTCACAACAATCTTGTATGTATTGTTTTTTTTTGTCTTTTCTTATGTTCCTTCGTACTTCTTTTGTTACAGTTTTATATTTCTCTTTGTTGTTGTTTGTCACTTTCCATTGTGTCTTCATTTCTCTACGTTGTTTTATCAGTTCTAGTGTACCTGCTGTAATCCATCCATTCTTTTGTATTTTCTTTACTGGAACCATGTCTTTAGCTGTTATTATTGGCCTGTGTAGCCAATTCATCTGGTGTCATCTCCTCCTGTACATCCATCATGATTTCAGAACGGTTCTTCACTTCTATACCATATTGTTCTGGTATTTTTGTAAGATCAAAGCGGAGTGGTCTTGATCCTGTAACTGTCTTTTTTATCTTTATCTTCATGTCTGTTATTAATAACTCATGGTCCGTGTCACAATCAGCACCTGATAAAGTTTTTGCTGATGTTATACTTGATCTCCACCTTCTTTGCACTAAAATGTAATCTATTTGATTCTTCGTTTTCCCATCAGGTGATGTCCATGTGTAAAGTCTTCTTGGATGTTGTTTAAAAAATGTGTTAGCAATCATTAGCTCATTTTCCATGCAAAAAGCCATTAGATTGTCACCTGCCTCATTTCTATGTCCTATGCTAAATTTCCCTACATGCCCTTCATCTTCTGCTCTTTCTGTACTAGTCTTTGCATTAAAATCCCCATTATTAATACAATATCATTTTTCTGTACCTGGTATATCATCATTTGCAGACTGTTATAAAAGTCTTCTACTTACTTTTCTTCTGGTGCTGATGTAGGTGCATATATCTGGATAACTGTTACATTTCTAGAACCGCCCTTAAGTCTGATTGTGAGAATTCTGTCACTTACTGGATTGTAGCCTAGTAATGCTTTTGATGTTGATTTGTCCAAGAAAAAAGCCACTCCATTCTTTCCTCCTAATTCTCCACCAGAGTATATAAAGATATTATCATTCTCGCTCTTGAAGTGTCCTGATCCTTTCCATCGATGTTCACAGATTCCCAAAATGTGTATCCCCGTTCTTTTCATCTCATCAGTTATTATTTGATACTTTCCCCTCATACATACTTCTTACATTCCATGACTATATATATTTGAGTAATAGGGAAGTTTTTCTATAAAAGTGATAGCAAAAGATATTCATTTGCAAAAAAAAAAAAAAAAGACAGAAAAACTGTGATTTAGAAAATAATAAAATTAGAGGACCTACATTCTTTGGTGGTGAAAAAGTAGAAGATATAATGTACCTAAGACGTAATATACATTTTTACAAACATAGCTATAGAAATAAGTAATAGTTTCTCCGTAAGTAATAATTTCTGTCCTCAGTGTGTCAGAGATGGAGGCTTCACTTTGAGTTTGTCACATCCTTGGATGAGATCAGCGGGCCTGAGTCTTTACCCTCTCACACAGAAGAGCGGATGTGGCAAGGTCCATCGACACTGAATGTAGAGACCATGGTGTGGGATTTGCCAATTAAAGTGTTCCCAACCAATCCAATTCATGCATCAAGTGTGACACTTATGAAGACATCTGCATCAATACACATGGGGGACTAAAGTTTTCACACTTAGTGAAGACATCTGCATCAATACACATGGGGGACTAAAGTTTTCACACTTACTGAAGACATCTGCATCAATACACATGGGGGACTAAAGTTTTCACACTTACTGAAGACATCTGCATCAATACACATGGGGGACTAAAGTTTTCACACTTAGTGAAGACATATCAGTAATGCCGTACCACCTGGTAATAAGCTTACTGTGGTAAAGCAAATTTCATGATTATTACTGAAAATAAACTTTTCGTGGAGCACAAAAATATATACATTTAATTTTAGAAAATGTGAAAATGAGTTTAAGCAGTATTATAATAGTGTTCCCAAGAGTTGACAGATATAAAACTTTGACAACAAAACTTCCTGTTCTAACTTTTGAAATAAAGGTGACCAGAGTTTTTTGACACTGCATTTTAACTGTGACTGGGGATTTGGTTTAAAAATATTATTTTAGCTTCATTTTCTTAAGCAAATTCAGTAATAAAGTGATATGATAAATATCTACAATGGCAATACAGATGTAAATTTTTCAAGGTTACCTCAGAAGCTGTTTTCAAATTGTGTGAATGCATGAATGCTCAGTGTTGCTGAAAACTGGATGGAAACACTGAATGCTCATTACTGACATATACGAAGAATCACTACATGTTGTGCTAATGAGGAAACCGTGACAGAGCAGTACAGTAATGACTTTCTATAAATCAGTGGGAGTACATCTTCCATCTGTCACCAAACATCCATGAGTCTCAGTCATGCATTCATGCACTGGAAGTTGTTAGTTGCTCACTCGTCTTAACTCAGTCTGTGGACTCCTAGGAGGGGTGTGAGTTGAATTTGTTTCAGTGTTGTTGCTTTTGTCATTGCTTCATCAGATTCTCTACAGATTGTTATTGTCATATTGGTGCATTAACATTTGAGAAATTTAAGTAGGTTCTGTGGGTTAAAACTGCAGATATTGACTTAACCAAGAGAAAAGAATCACATCTTTTGAGATGAAGTGCTGCAGAATACCCCATGGAATATCTTGGAAGAATAAAGGGAACGGCTAGAAAAGCTGAATCAGATAACATGATGACATAGAGAGATCTGTAATTATGTAATGGGTAGGATGTCTGAGAAATGAGGAGGGGGGAGGAGTAAAGGAGATTCCAAGATATACTGAGTGACTACATAATTACGCAATGGCTGTCATGAGAACAAGATAATGAGAAGAACTGTCTAAAATTTGATAACACACAACTTTGTAATTGTTAAGTAATAAAGCTGTTCCTACTTTTTTCCTTGTTTATACATTTTGTCTAAAATTTGAGAACAGGCAACATGAACAGCAGATGAATAAGAAGTGTAACTGGAAAGTGGAAAGCTTGGCTGAAGTACAGAGACTTGGGATAAATGAACATGTGATACTGAAACATAGAAGAGAAATAAAAATGAAAATTATCTATCTGATGAAGCAGAGTGAAACAACCACACAGGCATTGACTTAGTTCTACCAGTAGTGTTATAGAATACATGCCAGCCAGTTTCACATTGGCTTAGTTCTACCATTAGTGCTATAGAACACATCCAAGCCAGTTTCACATTGCCTTAGTTCTACCAGTAGTGCAATAGAACACATGGCAGCCAGTTTCACATTGGCTTAGTTCTACCAGTAGTGCTATAGAACACATGGCAGCCAGTTTCACATTGGCTTAGTTCTACCAGTAGTGCAATAGAACACATGGCAGCCAGTTTCACATTGCCTTAGTTCTACCAGTAGTGTTATAGAATACATGGCAGCCAGTTTCACATTGGCTTAGTTCTACCAGTAGTTCTATAGAACACATGGCAGCCAGTTTCACATTGTTCTAAACAAAGCATGGTGTTCAAAGTGGTTATTTCTGACCATAGAAAAGATACACTGCATGCGTTTTTTTTTTTTATTTATATATTTTCCACGATGCAGGTTGTGTCCATATGTATTTATATTAAATCAAATTCACTTGGAAAAAAACTGTTGGGAACTGAAGATTATTTTTGTGCAGATAACTTCAGGCCAAACTTCATCAGAAGAGAGAGTCTAGCGAGTTCACCTTACTTGACGCAGCACACTGAGAGTTCTAGAAGAAAAACACACAAGGCAGTGCTTCAGAAGAACATTATTTTTTAGCTTTCTGTAAGATATAGACCAGATATCATCATAGTTAGGGGGTAAGAAATGTAGAAAAGAAGTTGGCTGAGTTTCAGCGTTCTCAGAGAAGAACTAAAGAGCACCAGAAAAAAAGAGTAGAAAGGAGACAAACTATTGGTGTACAAGAAAATGGAAAAAAAAACAATGATCAGTACTGAAATGTCATAGTCATAGATGTTGCTCTACAGAATGTATGACTCTAGGAGAAGCAAAGATAGATAGTTTATATATATATACAAATGACCACAGTTTTCTGGCTCTGAGCAGGACACTGCAGGTGAATTCAAACAGATAAACCTGGAGGTCATCAAAACTCCCATTTATCTTGTGCTGAAGTGATTTGCAGACTCCAGAACATCCTACAAACTCAACAGAGATTTATCAGCCCAAACCTGGTAACAGGAAAAAAGAGCATGAAGATGGAAGATTGTTGGGCACACATGAACTTCTGATGACGATGAAATTCATAGAAGCAGTCCTTCTCTCTGAACAGAGCATTTGAAATTGATCGAGAAGAGGAAGTGTGTATGACAAGAAGAAAATTCTCTGCATTTTTTTTTGTTTTTTTGCAAGACATTATTGTCTTCTTTTTAACACATGGAGGAATGCTCATACTTGGAAATTGTATTTAAACCTGATGCCTTTCTTTGCTAAAGTATATGTATGCATTTCATGATGTAACCTTAAACCTGATAAGTGTGGAGTGCTAGAGTCATACCAAAGGCAGTGAATTGTAGCCTGCAGTCCTTGTACTCCAGTCAAACTTGTTGTGAGAATGCATACCTGATACATGTAGAATATCTGCTAGTAAAGTGTGGCACACTAGATATCAACACTTAAGAGTATCTACTAGTAAAGTGTGGCATACCAGATATCAACACTTAGAGTATCTACTAGTAAAGTGTGGCACACCAGATATCACTGGACCCATGACTGTCAGTGCATTAAATGATAAAACAGATGGTTATATAAATTCAACCCCAAATTTATGCCCAAACTGAGAGTCGATGAAAGAAAAAAAAACATGCTGTTTCTTACTCATTTATATGTGTACTTGTGTTTGTAATTTGATTTAAATCTGATTCTAATACATTTATTATCTATTATATATGTACAAGAGTTTGGAACATAATTCCATTTCTTATTCAGTTACATGTGTTCATGTATTACATATCCTTTAAATCTTGAACCATTTATGAATACATTTTGCCTTCTTTCATTATGTGTTTACCAACAGCTCTGTTTAGCTTTTCTCTCCGTTTATGAACAAAATTTTAATAAATTAAAGAGGAGCAGGAGGGAAATTTGTCTCCAGGTAGAATTTTGTAGAGGTCTCTGTGTTTAATCTTTGAGGACATTACTTAAATGTAATTGTGGATCATCATAATCTATTTCCCTGTATGTAGATTTCTACCACCAAATGTTGCTTTGAGTTTTGTATATTCTGTACATGAGACTTGAATAAATTTTCCTCGTATTGTGTTAGTGTAGACAGTGTGGGTGTTCCGAAACCAAATAAAGAAGAAGAAACAAAATGCTAAAAATTGGTCTGTTTTATTTCTAGGGCTGGCCTTCTACATCATCATCAGGTGGCTGGGGTTATTTGACAAGCATTGATGTCTGCAGCGAAGACAGTCATGTATATACAATAACATTTCATTTAGTCAAGGTATAAACGTCTCATGGAAGCGCAGACTTCATTCAATATGTCAGCTTTTTTTTCATTCTCCTAATGTACAATGGAAGTCATAAAATGGTCTGTGTCTGTATATGGTTCATTTCCTGCCTACCGACCTTTGTTCAAGTCTCCCTTCTTCTTCTTCGTTCGCATTGTCTGTCTGTATCTGCAGTCTTGTCTCTTGGACAAATTTCACTGTTTTTTGTCATTCATTCATGGAACCAAAGAGCTTATCTTCTTTAGTGATTTCACTGGGCCAGTAATTATTTCTCAGTGTCTCATAGTTGGTGCAGTTTTGGAGGATATGTTCCACAGTTTGGGGCAAATGGTCACATGTACATAGATTAGTAGTACCAACCTTAAACTTTGTATACATATGACTTCGGAGTTGGCTGTGTCCTGTTCGGAGACAGAAAATGGTGACTTGTTCCTTTCTGTTTAGCATGTGATAGTCATCATGTGGTGGTGTTTGTGGCTTCCTGTAGGTTTTTATCATGCTTTTCTTCAGATTATAGGTGATTGGTATGTCTGGTTGCTCCATTTCAGTGCCCTCTTTTGTCAGATGGTCAGCTTTCTCATTGCCTGGTATCCCACAGTGGGAGGGAATCCACTACAAAGTGACTCCATGTTGTAAGCCAGTTTTTGACAAGGCATCCTTAAGGTCTGGTAGTTTGTTGCACTGAAGAGCTTCCAGCACTGATCTTGCATCTGTGAGAATTACTACGGGGCACATATCAATTCTGGAGTCTGATAGTTTCTCAACTGCAGCAATAATTGCCCTAACTTCTGCATCATAGTTGTTTCAGGTCTCCCTAATGCTGTGTCTATAACCTTGTGCTGTCTCTTACTGTCAGACTTGCAGAAATATGAGTGGAGGTTCCAATTGGCATAGTTTGTTAGTACGCCGTTCTCTCATGTCTGGACGGCTGGTCGTCCTATCGGGGTCTTGTGATTCTTCTTTTTCTCACGTCTCACTAAAGTGCTTTGTCTACGATTTTTCCGAGGTCAAATCCTACAAAACTGTGTTCTCTTAATTTACTGTACGAAAGCCTCGTTGTTTCCTGTTCATAAAAAAAAATTGTTGCAGAAATACGTGCTTTTCTGCTTCATGTCTTCAGTATCACATAGATAGACGCTTTCAAATTTCATCTTAATCACAGACCACACTAATTTTGGGAACTTTACATATGTACACACTTTGTTCCACTAGTATTATGTAAAATACAAGAAAGTAGCAACAACAGTTTAGTGCTAGATAATTAATTATATACCCTGCATGTAAAGGCTGGCGGCCATGCTTGTCTGTTGTACGTGTTCCTTAGTGTCTCCATTCTGTTCATTTACATTCTCTTTTCTGAGCCATCTGGTCAGTCTGTTGTAAGAATTTTTTTTCCTCTTGAATTCCCTCTCCGGGTTTTTTTTAAAGGCTTTAAAAAAATTGCTTGGTAAAAGTTCAAGGTCAAATCTAAATAAACAGTCTTGTTACACTAAAAGCAAGGTAAACTAGCTCTACATTGCTACAAACTACACTACAAACTAGCATAGATTTGGATTTTACAAGTTCACTTGGCAAGATTTGACAAGTGATGCCCGTTTTCTTATTGTCTGTGACCTTGCAACTTTGTCATTGGTCTGAGTTTAAGGAAGGCAGATTTCATATACATGAATCTCACGTATGTCGGGACATTTCAGCATTTCTCTACATTTTCTTTATTATAAGTCATGGATTTTTTTTTTTAGCCTACAGGGAGTGAAAACGCTGTCCATTTGGCAATCAGCAACCCGTAGCTAACATGCTAACGTCAAGGTTGGTAAACCATATCTGACATGCTAACGTCAAGGTTGGTAAACCATATCTGACATGTTAGCATCAAGGTTGGCGAACCATATCTGTCATGCTAATGTCAAGTTGGTGAACCATATCTGTCATGCTAATGTCAAGTTGGTGAACCATATCTGACATGCTAACGTCAAGGTTGGTAAACCATATCTGTCATGCTAACGTCAAGGTTGGTAAACCATATCTGACATGCTAACGTCAAGGTTGGTAAACCATATCTGTCATGCTAACGTCAAGGTTGGTAAACCATATCTGACATGCTAACGTCAAGGTTGGTAAACCATATCTGTCATGCTAACGTCAAGGTTGGTGAACCATAACTGACATGTTAGCATCAAGGTTGGAGAACCATATCTGTCATGCTAACGTCAAGGTTGGTAAACCATATCTGACATGCTAACGTCAAGGTTGGTAAACCATATCTGACATGCTAAAGTCAAGGTTGGTGAACCATAACTGACATGTTAGCATCAAGGTTGGCGAACCATATCTGTCATGCTAATGTCAAGTTGGTGAACCATATCTGACATGCTAACGTCAAGGTTGGTGAACCATATGTGTCATGCTAATGTCAAGTTGGTGAACCATATCTGACATGCTAACGTCAAGGTTGGTGAACCATATCTGTCATGCTAATGTCAAGTTGGTGAACCATATCTGACATGCTAACGTCAAGGTTGGCGAACCATATCTGACATGCTAACGTCAAGTTTGGCGCACCATATCTGACATGCTAACGTCAAGTTTGGCGCACCATATCTGACATGCTAACGTCAAGTTTGGCGCACCATATCTGACATGCTAACGTCAAGTTTGGTAAACCATATCTGACATGCTAACGTCAAGTTTGGAGCACCATATCTGACATGCTAACGTCAAGTTTGGGGCACCATATCTGACATGCTAACGTCAAGTTTGGAGCACCATATCTGACATGCTAACGTCAAGTTTGCGCACCATATCTGACATGCTAACGTCAAGTTTGGCGCACCATATCTGACCAAGACCTTCTGCTGGCACCCCCAGTAGCAGGCCTAGCCTGGCTAACGGGGATCGCCAATCCCCATGGTGGTGGAATCTGCTAAAGAAGTATTTTCCATCCTTTGCTTTTTACCTGGACTTAGGGACTGAAAAAATAGCTGCCATAACCCACTTCTAAGTCGTCACATTTTCATATATTGTGCCTCAACATTTTCACATATTGTGGCTCAACATTTTCGTCACAACAGCACCAGCTACAAGTCCAAGGAGACTGAATGAAGAAGATCTTATCATTCAGCTGACTCTGGAGGTTTCAAAGGCATGTACCTCTGCTCAATTACACAGTCATCAAGTTCAAAGGAGATGGCAGTCAAGGATCTTAAATTCTTTGTAAAACATCACTCTAAACATCATATAACTCGTCCTACACAAGAAGACTACGTTATTAGCCAACTGTCACTATCAAATGAAATATCAATAATATCGATGACCTAATCTCTTTCAACAAAGGATATGGACGACATAAGATGCTATGGCCGCAGTGCAGATATATATTCACGGAAAAAAGTAAATGTGCAGTGGTGTTAAGCGCACCAATCACGTTGTCATGAGTGAAATGAAATAAAAGTTGGCACGAAGATTTGTCTGAGTGTTGTCCACTTCCCCTGCTGCAAGAAGTTGATCGCACTATTCACGGGGAGATAACCACAACTCCAGTGAAATCACATTCAGTGATCCATGATTGGTTACTAACCACGGATAAAATGAGGTAAGTGTGTAATTCTGTTCTCAGAGATCTCTTCACGTAATCGTTGAAGAAAGGAGTAGTGGAATTCCAACATAAACATCCTTTTTCATCATGCCAAGATTGAACGAACATCAGCGAAAAATAGCTGTTGGGATGTTAATTGCTGGATCAACTGTAGCAGCAGTATCTCAACATTTTAATGTTCACAGAAACATAATATCACGCCTTAAAAGTCGTTTTAACCAAAATAGTTCCGTTGGTGACCGCCATAGAAGCAGTAGACCACGAGTTACCACCCTTGCACAAGATCGCTACATCCACCTCATGCACCTTCTCAATAGGCTTCTCCAGGCAACATGGACTGCCAGCAACATTCCAGGTTTAAGGTGTGTGTCGGGCAGGACAGTGCGGAACAGACTCAGAGAGGTAAATCTCTTACCTCATAGGCCTACAGTTAGACCAGTACTGACACTTCGCCACAGACCTGGCCAGGCACCATGTGGCGTGGCCCTGTCATCAATGGAGACGGATCCTATTCACTGATAAGTCCAGAATCTGTCTGCAAGGCCATGATGGGTGTGTTTTAGTGTACAAGCGAAGAGGAGAACGCTTTGCGAATAACTGTGTGCTAGAGATGGGCAAGAGCAGAAAAAAAGGCGAAGGACAGGCATTTGTGGAAAACCCTTGCGGAAGCCCCATGTGCCCTGGGCACTTAAGGTTCAGAGAGAGAGAGAGAGAGAGAGAGAGAGAGAGATGGATAGGAGGAGAGGAGGCAGTGTAATGGTTTTGGGAGAAATTTCCTATGCTGGCCGAACAAACCTAATCTTCCTCAATGGTAACCTTACAAGTTTACGATATAGAGACGAAATCATTACACGCCGCGTAATACCTTTTCTGGATGCTAATGGACAAGGCGTGATACTGCTGCAGGATAACGCTCATCCATATGTCGCACGTGTAAGCAGGGACCACTTTCAACAGCATCAGATTTCTGTCTTGCCATGGCCAGCAGTTTCACCGGAAATGTCACCTATCGAGCACATTTGGGATTTGCAGGTTGCGAAGACGACACAATCGTACTTTAAACCGCCAAGAATTAGCTCATGCCCTGCAATAAGAATGAAATAACATGCCTCAACAATTGATACAAAGTGTCATTGCTTCGATGAGAAGGCGGTGTCAAGCAGTGATAACTGCCCGAGGAGGACACACACGATACTGAAACCCTGATTTTCTTTTCTTGGGGGTGGTGAGCCACATTATGTGAGTTTTTTTTTTTTTCACTCTTTTGTGATATGTGACTGGCCTGAAAGTTATCATTTTATCTGTTATTTGATAATCAAACATAATGTATGCCAAATTTTATTTCAATCCGAACACGTTGCTGGTGCTTTTTAAAGCACTACACACTTACTTTTTTCCGTGAGTATAGATATACATTTACTTCAACGGTTTCGATCAGTCTGAGTGTCAACAACAAAGGCTATGTTGTAATTTCCCAGTGACTCTCTACATAACAAAGCTTTTCATGTTGGCTCCTATATAAACTACAATGAAGTTTCCACGGAATTTGGCTTTCAGGACAAACTGTATACATAAAACCAATGTAAGTAAAAAACATTCTCTGACCCATGTAAGTCGATAATTTAACTCTCTAATCCACCCGCGTAAAAAAGAACTCTCTGTCATATATAAGTATAAAATTCAACTCTCTGACATATATATAAGTCGATAGTTTAACTCTATGACCCATGTAAGTTGATAATTTAACTCTCTGACCCATGTAAGTCAATAATTTAACTCTCTGATTATTACTCAATCTTTTTGATTTCCTGACACATCACAGAGCATTTTCCCCCTCTCCCTTCGCTCCAGCTACACATGAATAATTATTGTATAAGTATATAACTATACACGAAACCACTGCAGTAAAGCTGTGATAACAAACTGAATGAACTAGGAAAAAAGTAGAATACTGTCCCTACTTCTTTCCTAGTTCATTCATTCCAACTACACATATACATATTACACATCACAAATCATTTTTAGATGGGTATTTTAAGTTCATATTTGTCATCTTATTGACATGACAATTGGAGATTATGAAATACCAGAGATTAGATATGCTGATGACACAGTATTACTGTCCACAACACAAAAAGGAATGGAAAAATAATTATATCAATCCGTAAGAATAGTGAAGATCTAAACCTCTATCTTATAATGCGAAGAAAACTAAATTGATGACAAATGACAAAACAAATAAGGCAGCTGAAGTATGTATATCTTATTATATTATATATTAATATTAGTGAGGAAAAATTGGAATAAGTGGAGAGTTTTGAATATCTTGAATCATTACTAACGTATTAGTTATTACGGAGATACAATAAGGGAAATTAAAAGGAGAACATTTATCACTCGTCAGAAAGTAAAACAACTAAAGAAACTGTGGAGAGGAACAGACAGAACTATACAAATACGATTTTTAAGGGCATGCATCTTTCACATTGCAACATGAGACCTGGACACTTAACAAAACAGCTGAGAAACACATAAATACCTTTGAATGTAAATGCTACAGAAGAGTTCTTCAAATATCATGGACACAAAAAAGAACAAATATATCCATACTACTAGAACTTAATATTGAAGAAGGCTGGCTAGTAAAGAGCATTAAACAGAGGAAATTTAAATATTTTTAACTGTTAAACGTCATGATAATTTAGAGAAGACCCTCTTGGAAAGATACATAATGGAAAGAGGAAAGAAGACCAAGGCGAAGATGGCTGCAAGACATCGTTGATAATCTGCAAATGGATGCATCAGCCGCAGGCCATCTTGCTTACAACCGAGAGGCCTACAGGTGAGCAGTTGGGGGGGTGAAGTTCCGCAAGGGACATGCAATTGACTGATTTGTCATGTAAAGTCGGATCTGTTATTTTCACTTCATAGTAGACTTCTCGCTCGCAGGCACAGCCTGATATAAAGGAAATGTCTTTAGGTACAGATTTCTTTCTACCTCTAAAACTATGTTTAAATAATGTCCTGATTCCACGAGGACACGAGAAATCATGTGAATAATGAGGTCTGCAGAGCACGAGTTTGCTGGTTGTGGCCTCTTCACACGACACGATCCTTCTCTGTGACTCCAAGACGCTGCGCTTTGTAACCGTTCCATTTTACTGGAAATCGATTTTAATGAACGAACTTTACTAGTTATTAACAGCGATATGGTTCTGCATGCGCCACAAAGCTATGCCTGGTGTGAAAGTTGGCGCCTTGGGTGAATTTTCGAATTCTGATGTCTGAGGCTGAATAGATTTTATTTGTATTTGTGCATATATGAGAGTCTTCTCGCCGTGAAATGTTTATATATAGGGAAAATGTAATGTGCTAGAATCTGAGAAAAATGGGGGTGGGGGAAGGGAGGGGAAAGAAGAGATCATTAGTTTGTTCTAAAGGAGATCTGCAGGCCCCTGACCCACAAGGATTATGTGTAGCCGGGGAAGACAGGTTTAGATTATATTGAAGGCTAGAAATGTGAGAAGAGTTTTTACATTTATTTTCAAGTTTGAGAGAGTGATGTGAAAGATCAGAAAGGAAGAGGGGTGGGGGAACCTGAGGAGATCCGCGACCTGAACAAGTTTTAGAACCACTGACTTACAGAAAGTGTCTCCGCTTCGCTGGAAAATCGTGAAACTATAAAGTGTCTCCGCTTCGCTTTATTTCTATAAAGCAGAATTTTGCAGCATCTACACCTCAGTTGTCTTCACGAATATTGGCGTAAATTAACAAACCACCATCATGAATTCTTATGTTCACTGAAGACAGACCAAACGTTTTCATTCTATCCGATCTTGACACGGCGTATATTTCGTCATTCTGTATCTTAGAATTCTGCCTGAAAGGCTGTTTACATGTGCTGATGGGTCTGTTACTTCTTCTTTCAAACATCGGTCTTGAGCAAGGTGAGAGACCTGGGTCTGTTACTTCTTCTTTCAAACATAGGTCTTGAGCAAGGTGAGAGACCTAGTTCTGTTACTTCTTCTTTCAAACATCGGTCTTGAGCAAGGTGAGAGACCTAGGTCTGTTACTTCTTCTTTCAAACATCGGTCTTGAGCAAGGTGAGAGACCTAGGTAGCTGTCATGCCCCCTCGGCGCGTCTTTCACCATGTCTATACAGTTTTATCAGTGGGCGTCCTCGCCTCTCATATCCAGATGTCTTCGAGTTGTATGAGGGGCAGCTGGTTGTTCTGGATCCATACATATCAAATGCCCGAACCACATAATTCTCTGGTTTTCGATGTAGTCCTTGACAGGTGTTGTTCCCATCAATTGCCGAATTATTTAATTTCGCGCTTGATGTGTGATGTGGTCGGTATCATGCCCGGCCACATTTACCTTCCCAGATTTCTCTGGTACCTATTTTTAGAGGTTGGCTAGACCTCCGGACATTTTAAATTTAAATGTGAAAGTAACTAATTTTTTTTTTTTTAAATATTAATTTTTTTCCAGTCATTTTTGACTTGTTATTGTCACACATAAAATAGATTATACAAATCATTCCAGACTAAAATGCTTAAATTATTCTCATGTTTTTCTTATATCTCCTAAACATCACCAGAAATGGCACCTTTCGTGTGATGTCCACAACATTAACAGCAGCTCCTCAGCTGTTATCCCTTGTACTTACCTTATGTCAGCAGATTATGGACGTGTCCTTTATAAGTTTAGGATCTCGCATATCTTTTGTACTTACTTATGTCAGCATATTATGGACATGTCCCTTACAGGTTTAGGACCTCGCATACCCTTATGTCAGCAGATTGTGGACGTATCCCTTATAGGTTTAGGACCTCGCATATAAAGTCCAGATGTGCATTACATAATCATTTTCTCTAGATTTTCCTTGCTTCCCATAAGGAAGTAAACTGACATCTTGGTGACAAATT
Source organism: Achatina immaculata (assembly GCA_009760885.1). Lineage (NCBI taxonomy): Eukaryota > Metazoa > Mollusca > Gastropoda > Stylommatophora > Achatinidae > Lissachatina > Lissachatina immaculata. The sequence goes on along the minus strand of CM019717.1, from coordinate 44,373,690 downwards.
TATTCATTTATTCACAGCATAAACTCATATAGTTCTATTATTACAACAGCCTCATTATTACGGTACCATCCGAATTGTGTCACAAAAATACCGAATCTACCATCTCCCTTCTTACATAATTCTTACATATTTAATGGACATAGATCACAGGCTCAGAGCCACTGTAATAGAATTTGTTATATTTTAAAGAAAAGGATGTTGATGTGATCTCGGGGGTTTTTTCCAGTCTTGAGCGACCGTACGAGAGAGCCGAGGTAATTAATTCTGAGACTCGAAAGGGTTAAAGGTTCTAGCGGGGACCTGCCCGTACCCCAGTCTTCAAATTTATCGGGGATTTAAAGAATATAAGTTTCACATTTGACTCTTTAAACAGCAATTGATTTTACACGCAGTCGGTAAGTTACCAAAATCCTAACCTTTTTTTTTTCCTGGCATGAGAACTAATTTATATCGTGGTAAATTCCAAGTCTTGTTTTGTATATAACCGTTTATTTAGTACTGAAAAGTGATAGCAGTAAGAATTACACGGAAATAAAGATAACAGAGCCAAGGCCCTAACTATAACCTCCTGTAACTTGCTTCAGAAAGAAAGATTGCCATGTTACTTCAGCTCGGCCAATGCTCATCGATGTGCCCATTATAAGGTCAAGAGCTCACACGAGCTTCCACATTACAAGCTCGCGATGAAGTAATGTTTGAAAATCACTGATCTCGACCACAGTGGCAAGTTTCTGAAACAATAATAATAGAGAAGTATAACGGCAGGCAGAGAAAGGGACATTTTAACAACAGACTTTGATGATAGCAACAATAAAATTATGTTAAGTTTAGAAAATCTAAGGAAATGTATTCAGTAAATCAATTAACACTACTAAGCTTCGTGACTCTCCTAGGTCAGAAAACCATGATATATCGTGTAACCGATTAGTCTAATTACACACGAACCAAATATCGGAGCTTTTTCTGAAGAATAGATCACGAAAGCGAATGAAGCGAAAGATGAATGAAGGGCTGGAATAAATGAATAACAGGGTGGATGGAAAAGTGATTGGCGGTTTGAAGGAAAGGAAATTAGATGTAACATGAGGGAAAGGAAATTAGATGTAACATAAAAGAGCGGAAGATATAGATGAAAACGTAACACCGACTCGGTGGGAGTGTGGCAAGGTTAAGAATGAACTGACTTGATAAGAGTGTGACAAGGTTATGAATGAATTGACTTGGTAAGAGTGTGACAAGGTTATGAATGAATTGACTTGGTAAGAGTATGACAAGGTTATGAATGAATTGACTTGGTAAGAGTGTGACAAGGTTATGAATGAATTGACTTGGTAAGAGTATGACAAGGTTATGAATGAATTGACTTGGTAAAAGTGTGACAAGGTTATGAATGAATTGACTTGGTAAAAATGTGACAAGGTTATGAATGAATCCACTTGGTAAGAATGTGACAAGATTATGTATGAGATGACTTGGTAAACGTGTGACAAGGTTTTGAAAGAGTAGATATTGTAGGATATATGATGGCAGCACAGAGAGTGAATGTGTATATTTTAAAAAAAACAGGATAGTGGTGGGGGGCAGCTGGGGGAGAGAGAGAGAGAGAGGAGAGGGAGATGGAATTGCTCAAGAAAATACATATATTGTACGTGTTTGTAAGGATATATGAGACTAGGCCGTGAAGTTGTGACAATATTCCAGAGGCGGTTAATAAGGAGTAGAGAGTACGTCTCGCGGATCAAAACGCACAAACGTTGTTCCCAAACACAGAGAGAGGGGGTCGCAGACTGGCCAACAAACCAATGCCCAAGTCGATGTAAAACCGCCAATAACTGGCTACCATAGACAGCTTTAAACCAGTCAATTTATCGCCAATCAATGAACGCATAACACTGCAATAACAATAGTTATGTTAATTAAAGTCGTGCAGAGTGTTGTGCTTGTGCTGGTGAGGGACGTGCCCCGGATTTTCTAAACTTGAAGAACATGTAACTATTTGTTCTTTCATATGTGCGCCTTTCTCGAAGTTTGAGTGGTTTAAAATCTGGTGAAGGAAAATAGAGGGACTCATAAAACGAGGTATGTACTAAAATCATTTAGTTGTGTTCTAGCATCTCTTAATTCCGTCCGTTTTTTAGAGTTTCTTTTAAACACATAGCAGACAAAGAATATCATATATGTTGTCTTTATCTTCGTGATACATTGCTATGCTCTTTTTTATATGTATATTATTAGGGCTGCTATTATTTTGTGTAGTAGGCTACGCTGTGATTAGGTTCTGTTACAAATAATTCAGTATAAGAGATACACAAACGTTTATTGATGTATTATAAGAGATACATACACAGATGTTTTAATGATGTATTGTAAGAGGTACACACGTTTTTATTGGTGTATTATAAGAGATATACACACAATTTTTATTGATGTATTATAGGAGATATACACAGAAGTTTTATTGATGTATTATAAGAGATATACTGCACATACAAGTTTTATTGATGTATTAAAGATATATTAACACAAGTTTTATTGTTGTATTATAGGAAGACTTTTATAAGATTTACACATAAGTTTTATTGATGCATATATTTCTTTGTCTTTTTTTAGTTATTTTATTTATGTCATAACGTATTCCAGGATGTGGCCATAGACTGTTATTAAGAATGTGTGATTTGTTGTTTGTTTGTGAATTTGTTTCTTTGTATGCACTTTAACTTTTTCTGTACTTTAGATCATGCACAACAGTTCTTAAGAACAAAGCAGTTTCTAGTAACAAGAAATAAATGAGAAATTTTGTCAACCTCCTTGTCTGTATTCACAGTTCAAGCTTTTGTTTCGCTGACCAAGAAAATGTATCCACACTGGTTCTCCACCGCTGCTGTTTAGTGCTTCATTTCAGTCCAAAACGGGTTGTCTGTTCATTTTCTAACTCTGAAATTCTTTCTCCTTTTTTAAAAAAAAGTGGCGGTTTGAATTATTATATTCCTTCGTCCCTAGTTCTACATCATGGCCAACTTGTTTGCTTTTTTGAGAACACAAGCTGTGTAGTTTTTCTTTGTTCTTTTTAATTTTTGTTTTCTTCGCTCCTCTTTTGGAAATCTTGATTGTTACGTGGATCCCTTTGCCAGCTTGTCTTCACAATTGAATTCGCCCAGTCTTTATCAAATCTACATGAAGTGTCCTAGCAGCGCTGAAGTGTCCTAGCAGCGCTGAAGTGTCCTAGCCACCAAAAGTTCAGATTTCTACGCTCAGAGGATAACAAAACTTTTACTGCTCATTTCTTCCAAGCGCTGCTTTTTCTACTATTTCACATCTTATCGATTGTTCAATACATCCTGACGAAGGGTCATGCAGTGTAACATATCGTGGAATGAGAAGCAGTTTTATAGCTTTCGAGTTCTACAAAGGCACCAGGAAATAACTGCACAGACAAATTTTGTAAGACTAATCTCGACATTCGTAGTCCTTGGTTTCTATGTATTACAACTTCCCTGCTATTCTCGTGTAATGCGCTAAGTAGAGCAAAACCTCGATTTCATATCTCGTCCAATATTTCTCATACGCTGGTATAAGGAGCATCAATAATTATTCTCAATCCTCTTTGAAATTCATCTGATTTGGGCCGTACATTTTTGGGGAAAAAAATTGTGGCTGGATTCAAAATATAATTACTGTAGATTCTTTTTACTCTGTAAGACGGTTTTGTTATGCTATAAGCAGTACTGAACTTTCTTTTCGTTTGATGAAAAGTATTATATTATTGCCAGTTCTAAGTCTAAATATCTCTTATCCTGGTTTTTCCTCTCGCTAGTTCTTCACATCCTATCACATTAGTCTTTCTTCTGTACTCATACTTTGCTTTCTCTTGTTGGAGGTTGCAGTTATTTGCTGCAAAACGTTGTATGCCTGAATCTTCCTTCATGGCGTCAGTTTTGTGTGAAGCATAACTCTTGTGGAATCAGGTCACAAAAGATTTCCATCACTGAACTGATCAAACCTATCATAGAAGTGTTCCAGTGAAGTTAGTTTTGTTGAATGGTAAAATCCCGCTTTGCGTCCCCTAACTTTCTCTTCTGCTCGTCTAACGTCCTGTTAAAGTAATATTTGATGTCCTGTTTGTCAGGGATCGGCAACCTACGGCACGAGTGTCAAGCTGGCACGTGGAACTGTTTACAATGGCACACGGTTTGAATTGAAATACAGTAAATATTATCTCTTAAAAATTGCAATTTTAATTAACTAGAAGCATATCTTTAAAGAGATTCCTGTTTTTACATCCATTCAGAACAAAAGTTGTAAAGCACAGGCGGTAAAACTGTACAATCCGATGCAAAGTCACTTCATACTACTCGAACCGTTGGAGTTTCTGTGTTAACAAAATATGCACTTAACATTTTTCTAATAAAATCTCAAAATAATGTTTTCACAACTTAAATTTTGCTAAACATAATTTTTTTATATGTTCCTAGTTATATTAAAATATTAAATAATCAACAAGAAATAACACACTTATTTCATGTTTTCATTGGTTTTTGTATATAAAAATATGGTAGGCTTAGGCTGACACCCCGAGTGACTTGGCAACATTACTTGGGCACGATACTACTAAAAGGTTGCCCAATTGTTTGTGATGATCTTCTGTCACTTCTTCGCTATTCCTTTAAAAAATATGTTCGTTTATACCACTTTACTTTATGCTGATATAATATATGTCGTTGTGATAAATATTAATAACATTTTCTGTTCGTTTTATAGCGATATGTTAGATCTCTCTCTCTTCTCTCTCTCTCTCTCTCTCTCTCTCTCTGATAACACACGCCGTATAATACACCTTGTACTGTAATCGATAAGTCACCACTGAAGGATTAAGTTGCACATTTATTGTACCTTATTCCCTAAGGGTTCCGAAAGTTCATTTATTTGTGATGTCTGCAAAGCCCGTGAATGCACTAGCAGTCTGACATATTTAACTGTACTTAAAAACAAATGTACACATGCTCCTTGACTTAAGATTATTCAATTTATCATATTTCAACTTTACTAAGCTGCGAGAGAGAGACACATTCAACAGAAGCCATACCTCTAATTTTGAATTTCCTTCTTTTCTGGACTAGCCGTTTGATACTCTACTTTGGCGCAATCTCGGCGTTATTATCAGTTTCACAAACAATTCATCTCCTAGCCAATGTTTTTTCATCTTCTACTCAATTTTTTTTTCGTCTCCTAACTAATGTTTTCTAAATGTTTATTTATACTCTTAGACTTTTGGATTTATGAGGGAATGCATCAAGTATGAAATAATTTCAATATGCACGTCCACACGTATTTCATTGAGAACTTTACATTGTCATAAAATAATCTGTTAGATGATTTTGCTCAGCAGTAGGCTGCTGTAAGTATTTTGAGCGCCTTTAAGGTAAACTAACGTAAGTACTCTGAGCACGTTTAAGGTAGACTAATGTAAATGTTCTGACCACGTTTAAGGTAGACTAATGTAAGTGTTCTGACCACGTTTAAGGTAGGCTAATGTAAGTGTTCTGAGCACGTTTAAGGTAGGCTAACGTAAGTGTTCTGACCACGTTTAAGGTAGGCTAATGTAATGTTCTGAGCACGTTTAAGGTAGGCTAATGTAAGTGTTCTGAGCACGTTTAAGACAGGCTAATGTAAATGTTCTGAGCACGTTTAAGATAGGCTAATGTAAATGTTCTGAGCACGTTTAAGATAGGCTAATGTAAATGTTCTGAACACGTTTAAGATAGGATAATGTAAATGTTCTGAACACGTTAAGGTTACAAAAAAAGGTAAAGGTAAAGACAGTCCCATAGCAAATGCCGTAGGGGATGAAGCGTTAGAGATCTCATTATCCTGGACTATCAGCGTATAAGGTAGGGTGGCCAGTTCCTGTCCTCGCTGCCTTTCCTTCCCAGATTTTCTCTGGTAGTCAGTTTACGAGACTGGGTCGTTTTGTAGAGTATCCCCGCTCAGCTGGGGATTTGAACACTTGACCATGCGGTTGCTAGACGAGCGCTCTAGCCACTACGCTAGCTGGTTCCCCCTAGACTAAACCATGATGTTCGGTAGTTTAGGTGTATCACATGCTTGTTCGACTTCCGATGGGTTCATTGGAACATGCCTCCACCTGTAAGAGAACTTTGATTGGGAGTTTCCCCATACATCTATGCTTGTAATATTTGCCTGTCTGAATGACTAATATAATTTACATATGGCTCAGTGACTATTCCGTATTATCTTCGTTATAGCAATCAGTTAAAATATAAGTGTATACAAATTTATTTGCTTTCAGAGAAAACTGATGAACAACTGAATTGATGAATTTAGCATGTATCAAGATGTAATCTGTTCATTTGCTGCAGGGACTTTTTCATGGCAAGTTGATAACTAGTAACTGCTATTAGTTATATCGGTGTTTCAGATACTTGTACAAGACATTAAGGGGGGGGGAATGATATGACCCATTTATTTAGAATACAGTCAGGTCAGCCGTCATCGCAGGCTATCAACAGCAGCTGATGATAAGGCAAATGATCTCACGAAATAAGAACTAGTGATAGCAAACCAGACTCTGAAGATATCGAGAACAGTGCTAACAGAAGCCAGACGCTTCACACAAAACAGTGAACTATTTTTGTCAAGAAAGTCAACGAGACATTGGAAAGACTTGGTGAAGTAGGTAGAAGGAAGAGCAATTGTTTATATCGTTAACTTCCACAGAAATCTTGGCCACTCATCTGACTTCCCTGATTACTTGATCGATTTTCTCCCCAAATTTGGAACTTTTCTTTTTGTTTATTTTTATTTTGTCAAGGTGCCCAGTCACCAAGAAAAGATTGGGGTGCGGGGATAGGTTGGACAGAGATGGAAAGACTGGAGAGACATTTAGGAGCTGTCGACCAGTCTATGAGGCCCTGACTGGCAGTATATAGGGAGGGGAGGGGGAGAGGATGACTTGCGATATGGCCTTCACCTCTTGTGAAACGCATGGTTATAACATCGCGAGAATTAACGAGATCTCGTACCAGTTGAACTGGAAAATGCTTTTGATGAAAATTCAGAGTATAACCATGTTTTACTCATGGAAAGTGTGCAATTTAAAAAAGTAGTGCACACAGTCAGAATTTTTTTTACTGCAGTTTTCAGTCAGACATAATGTATGCGTTTTTGTAAAATTATTCGTGAATATGTCGGGACATTAGCATCAATATTTATTTATAAAAAAAAGTATGTAGGCAGAAACTGAGAGCGAACTGACACGAAGACATCAAGATAACCAGCGAAGGAATGGGAACAAAGTCAAGAGATACAGGGTGTAGTGATATTTCTGGTTTCTCACAACAAGACAGTGTTGGCCTCTACATATCAGACGATACAACGCGCTGACAAACAGTCGTATGTGACCACAATAATACAAAAACAGCTCCACGGACTTTTTTCATGTAGAGTTGTATTTACAACAAGATATTTTTTATAAATAGGAAACTACGAGGTTTTGGTACGGTAAAGTAAGAGAACAAATACTGTAGGATTAAACCTCGAAAAAATCGTAGACAAAGCACTTTAGTGAGACGTGAGAGAAAGAAAAATCACAAGAGAATTACCTGGGATTCGAACACGGACTCCGGTAGGACTAGCAGCCGTCTAGCCACGAGAGAACAGCGTACTATCCTCGTGGCTAGACGGCTGCTCGTCCTACCGGAGTCCGTGTTCGAATCCCAGGTAATTCTCTTGTGATTTTTCTTTCTCTCACGTCTCACTAAAGTGCTTTGTCTACGATTTTTTCGAGGTTTAATCCTACAATATTTGTTCTCTTACTTTACAACAAGATAGTCCACAGACAGGAAGAAGACACTACAAGAAAGACTACAAGTCAAAGATTTATGACTTCACTGAAAGTGCTACTAGAGATATGCTACACTGCGTCTAGCAGAAGCTCAACTAAAATGTTTTACCTTACTGGTTTTCTGTGTACCTATATTTTAAAAAAGGTGGTGCTCCTACAGATAAGTGTTAAGTTCATTCTAGTTTTAGATTTTAATCAGTCACTATGTAATACATATCTTAATTAACAATGCTCTCTTTTTTTTAGTGTATTTTTTCCCTGTGTAAGTCCGCTCTTACGTGCTAGAAGTTTTTTAAAAAGTTCATTATAGTTATGTTTAAAAGCAGATAATAAAAACAAATCTTTCATTTGTGTCATTGTAAACTGGGATTCTGTCTGGAGCTCGTGTAAAGAATGTGCCGTTTTTGTGTGTGTGGGTGTGTGTGTGTGTGTGTGTGTGTGTGTGTGTGTGCGTGTGCGCGCGCACCATTAAGTTTATTTTGAGCCACAGAAACAGATGTCTATTTATACACAGCCAAAGATCAAAACACATTCTCCTAAGCGAAGCCGTCCGCGTGAATTAACCTGATTGAAACCCTGACAATGGTTAACAGATTCCGTGTTTAATGAAATGATGGGAGTTGATGGACAACAAAACCAGCTATTCACAAATCCTCTGAAATATTACAATGAAAGCAATGGGAGCCCTACTTTTGTGCAGGACGATCAATAGTGTCTTAAATGAGATATAGATCAGTATTTCTTTTCCTTCTTCTTTTTTTTACATTTTTTTCAGCTACGTTTCAGCTTTTTTTTATGTCTCATATTTCTTTATTCCTCCAAGACCGCCACCCACCCCCTAACACACACATACATCCACGCACGTACGCGCACACACACACATACATCCACGCACGTACGCGCACACACACACACACATACTACCACCACACATATTGTCATCCTGCACATAAAATGTATCTGCATAAATCAATCTACGTTAGTTTCCGACTTTAGCAATCAGCGTACAATATCTTCTCCTTGTTTCTGTGGTTTACTGGTATACAGATACTCCTCGATTTCCGACGCCCAGCTTTACAACAGTCCGTTTTTCCGACCATCTGTCCAATGAATTCTTATCGTAAATTTACAAATATTTTTAGCATATACAGTACTTCTTTAATCTAAAACTACTTATTTTAAAGCCTGTGTACAGATTACAAGACCATTCTAGTTTAACTTTTCTTCCTTAAAATATGCATGTCTGTTGACAGTAAGGAAATGTATACTCATCCTTATGAAATTAGGTTTACGTCTATTTCGCTTTCCGGCGGTTCTGTCAGAAAGGAACACCGCCGAATAGCGAGGACTTGCTCATCTTCCGGTATATTATAAAAGATAAACTCCAAACAATAAAACCGTAAAATCAAGAAACAATGTCTTGTAATTAGCTTCTGTTGGGTTTTCTCTCATTTTTCGTTTTGGTGCGTCCCGCCCCCCCCCTCCCCCCAGTAAAACAAGCAGAATTCAGCTAGCCTTTTAAAAAAACATTTGTTGCTTTATATTGGTTAATATTTACAATCCTCGTTATGTCTCTTAAGAAGACACGTGATATTTCAAGTCTGGCATGTTTATTCCCCAGCGCGAAACCTTCAGACGGCAGCAGTTACAAGGTCGCTCTAGTTTATTTTTAAGGCATGGTTTTTCGCTGTGATGATTGGCGAAGCCGTTTGGAGATTTGTTTAGTTTTTTAAATGTGTCTTTCAGCACGTTTCACGTGCCGTGTATTTTGCTTTGAGCAGTTTTTGCATGGCATGCTAAAGAATATGAGTGCGCATATTCATGGAACATATCCCGCTGTCAGCGTTATTTCACATGTTAAAGTGTTCGGGTCAAATATTAATGAAGAAGTGTTCTTTGATCTATAAAGCTGAAGATATATTATCTAGTCTCTACCACTGCTTGTCACTGTCCTGATTGTCAGATGATAACTGAACACATTTCAACTGCAAATGTGGCAGGAATATTTTGTTTTGAGTATAATAATGTTGATTACACTGAATATTACATTGCACAATCACTGCTTGTCAATATCAGTGCATTTTATAAGATGAATAGTTTGTAATGTTCTGTAGACCGAATGGTGCTTGAAACACTTGGTGACAATTAACATCGTCAATCCAGGAGGCATTCTTGAACCATGATTTTCTCAGAAGTACACAATTTGAAAATAAGTCCATGGTGACCGAATCCATTAACATAAGATAAAGTAAAAGGTCAATTCATTATTTTCATATGCATCTTGACCACAGCTATAAAACACGTGAATTCGTTCTTTAGTTTCTTACTAATGTATACAATGTATATTTCTATTTTCAGTTGTTGTCTATCATCCTGATTTCGACTCTTCTATCTGATTGGCTGCAACATGCTATCTTTCTACACTCTTCCATTCGAGGTCTTTGTTTAGTTCTACTTAGATTCCTGGTCTGCTTCTGGTATAGTGAAGTCCGTCTGCTTCTGGTCTAGTGGAATCTGCCTTCTCTGTTCTCCTCTTGTTCTCAACTACATATATCTCCTGTCTCTACTGCTTCTTTCTCTACTTATATGTCCAACAAGTCCGTCGTTCACTCGTCCAATCTAAACTCCTCCCCTTTTGGTCAGCTGATCTTTTTTGGCGTCCTTAATGGGCTCAGGATAAGCCTAGATTATATATTGGTCGGCTGGCCTCTTCACGTGTCCACTTTGAGTCTTAGATAAACATGTCAATCCTGTCAGTAATTCTGTTGCATCAGATGTGTTAATTCCTCTATTCTATTGTCATGGGAGATATTATCCAGTCCACTATCTCCTTCGTGTCGTAGGTATCAGGGGTTAGTTCGTTTTCTACTTTTCTTGTGCCGTTGTTTCATTGTATCTGGTATTTCTGCATATCTACAAGCAGTAATTTTATTACTTTTCTCAGCGTCCTGTCGTAACATTACAGTAGTTACTAATACCTCTCCCACTGGTTTTCAAATTTTGTATCTTGTTACCTTCATTCTCCAGCTATACTCCACTAATCAATAATAATCAAAATAATAATAATAGTAACATTCTTAACGTCATGATAATTTAGACAAGACCGTATTGGAAGGATACATAATGGGAAAAAGAAAAAGAGCAAGACCAAAACGAAGATGGCTGCAAGACATTGTTGACGATCTGCAAATGGATGCATCAGCAGCAGGCCATCTTGCTCACAACCGAGAGGCCTACAGGAATGCTGTTTGGGAGGCAAAGTTCCGCAAGGGACATGCAAATGAATGAATGAATGAATGAACATTCTTAATAATACTATCTTAATTTACAAGGCACTATATAACAAGAAATGGTAATTATTGAGGAAAGACGCTGGCGATGGTTGGGACATGTGCTCCGAATGACTGACAACTCACTACCAAAAATAGCACTAAGATGGACACCACAGGGGAACAGAAGTAAGGGTAGACCAAAAGAGACATGGAGAAGAACAACAGAAAGGATGTTGAGCAATAGAGGGCTCACCTGGGCAAGAGCAGAAAAAAAGGCGAAGGACAGGCATTTGTGGAAAACCCTTGCGGAAGCCCCATGTGCCCTGGGCACTTAAGGTTCAGAGAGAGAGAGAGAGAGAGAGAGAGATAACAAGAATTATAGCAGAAGTGGTCCTAGCGAACAAAAAAAAACACAACAAAATAACAACAGAAATACTACTCTTATTATTTAACAGGATTTGGGAAGAAGATAAGGTCCCAGAAGACTGGAAGGAGGCCCGTCTTATAAAACTCCCTAAGAAAGGAGATCTATTAGAATGTAAGAATTAGAGAGACATCTCCCTTTTGTTAAACAGAATTAAAACATCAATAGGTAGTAAACTAAAAGAAGAGCAACCAGGTTCCAGGAAGATCCTGTACTGACCACATTGCTACAATGTGAATAATAGTAGAACAGTCAATGCAGTGGAATTCTTCACTGTTAGTTACATTCATTGATTATGAGAAAGCATAGTTTAGATCGGAAAATGCTATGGAAACTACTGGAACACTATGGTATCCAAGCGAAGATAACAAAGCTTATAAAGACAGTATATGAAGGAACAACTTGTAGAATCATGCGTGGAGGAACTCTCACAGAAAGCTTTAAAGTGGAAACGGGCGTGCGGCTGGGATGTTTGCTATCACCATTCCTATTTCTTCTAGCAATTTTTTTGGATCATGAAAACTACCACACAAAGAAAAAAAGGGGATACAATGGACATTGTAGAACCAATTGGAAGATCTTGACTTTGCAGATGATGTGGCACTTCTGGCACACAGCCACACACAAATCCAAGAGAAACTTCAGATGTTAGATAAGAATTCAGCTAAACTGGGACTATATATTAACAGGCAAAAAAACAAAGATAATGAAAAGTAATAGTGCAGGCAATAGCCTCATGGTAAATGAGGGAGTGCCAATTGAGGAAGTAGAGTATTTCACATATTTAGGCAGCATAGTGGATAAATATGGAGGAACGGAAAAGGATGTTAAAGCTAGAAGGACAGCACACAAGGCCAGGACAGCATTTATCCAACTTAACAAAATATGGTCATCTAAGAACATCACAACAAGAACAAAACTTAGACTTTTCAATACAAACGTAAAGACTATCCTACTATATGGTTCAGAAACATGGGTTATGACCAAGACACTACAAAAGAAGATACAGGCATTCATGAATTACTGCTTGAGGAGGATTTTAAACATTAAATGGCAGGAAAAGATCAGAAAGAAGGAGGTCTGGGAAAGGGCAGGACAAGAACCTGTGAATCTACAAATCATGTCTAGGAAGTGGAGGTGGATTGGCCACACTCTGAAAAACCCGACATCAGCATAGCAAGACAGGCACCGACATGGAATCCTCAAGGAAATAGAAAACAAGGAAGACCTAGACTTACTTGGAGACGAGAAATTATGACAGTGCTCAGAGACAAGGGATACACATAGAAGGAAGCAGAGAATAATTCCAAGAACAGGGATGACTGAAGAGCCTTTATCCGTGGTTTATGCTCCCAAGGGAGTGAAAGGCGATGATGATGATGATGATGATGATGATGATGTAATAAGAATACAAATCGTTTTCATGACTATTTTATAAGGCCTATTCGTGGATTTCAATATTGTTATATATATATATATACACACACAAGTATGTATCCGCTGACCAAATACACACTCCCCATATCCCTTTCCGATCCGTTGGCACCTTCTTAAGTGCTCAATGTACAATTTCCTGATCGATTAAAATTCTCTCACATTTCCTATTTATACTCTTGAGTCGGTACTTATTTAGTTTCGCACCCTCTGAGCTGACCGGTCACTGACCCCATAGGGGTATATAATACATATATTCTTTTTAAAAATTATTTCTGGTATACATCCATACTACAAGAACTTAATATTGAAGAAGGTTGGCTAGTAAAGAGGATTAAAGAGAGAAAACTTAAATATTTTGGACATATTAAAAGTCATGATAATCTAGAGAAAACCATCTTGGAAGGGTACATAATCGGAAAAAGAAAGAGAGGAAGACCAAGGCGAAGATGGCTGCAAGACATCGTTGATGATCTGCAAATGGATGCATCAGCAGCAGGCCATCTTGCTCACAACCGAGAAGCTTACAGGAGTGCTGTTAGGGAGGCAAAGTTCCGCAAGGGATATGCATATGAATGAATGAATGAATGAATGATATCTTATCTCGGAAAAACAAACACACAAACAAACAAAAACAAACAAACGATTATCTCATGACATCACGCGTAATATCGCACTCGTTTAATCAAACTCCAAGTGATGGAGCTTCGATACATCGTCAAATCTCTTTTCTTTTATTACCCTCGTCCAATTAATTCTACACACTGACCTGTACCCTGCTGGTCTCGACATCATGTACTTGTGTAAACTATTCGTCGCGTTTTTATTAGACGCCTATAGTGCAGTAATTGATACTATAGTGAGATAGCAACAGTAACAAGTAAGAGACGGTCATGTACGTTTGTACGTTTACAGTCACATATCGTTCACTTACATCTAGCAGAGAGAGAGAGAGAGAGAGAGAGAGAGAGAGAGAGAGAGAGAGAGAGAGAGAAATATCTGGCTAACTGTTCTTATAGTTTGACCACAAGTTTTTTTTTTCTGATATACCGTCTTCCGTTTTACGTGGAATCTCAGCAACTGAACTTTTATTTTTCCAGACTGCTTCGCATTTGTGTCTTCTTCTTCTTCTTCTTCGTTCTCATTGTCTATACCTGCAGTCCTGTCTCTTGGATAAATTTCACTGTTTTTTGTAACTCATGTATGGAACCGTAGAGCTTATCTTCTTTAGTGGTTTCACTGGGCCAGTAATTATTTCTCAGTGTTTCATAGTTGGTGCAGTTTTGGAGGATATGTTCCACAGTTTGGGGCACCTGGGCACATGTACATAGATTAGCAGTACCAACCTTAAACTTTGTATACATATGACTTCGGAGTCGGGTGTGTCCCGTTCGGAGACGGAAGATGGTGACTTGTTCCTTTCTGTTTAGCATGTGATAGTCATCATGTGGTGGTGTTTGTGGCTTCCTGTAGGTTTTTATCATGCTTTTCTTCTGATTATAAGTGATTGGTATGTCTGGTTGCTCCATTTCAGTGCCCTCTTTGGCCAGATGGTCAGCTTTCTCATTGCCTGGTATCCCACAGTGGGAGGGAATCCATTGCAAAGTGACTCCATGTTGTAAGCCAATTTTTGACAAGGCATCCTTAAGGTCTGGTAGTTTGTTGCACTGAAGAGCTTCCAGTACTGATCTTGCATCTGTGAGAATTACTACAGGACATGTATCAATTCTGGAGTCTGATAGTTTTTCAACTGCAGCAATAATTGCCCTAACTTCTACATCAAAGTTGTTGCAGTATTTTCCAGTGGGTATGGAAATCTTGTCAGTGGTGTTGTTTGGATATTCAATATATGCTCCTGCCCCTCCATTCTTTATGGCATTGTGTGCAGATCCGTCTGTATACACACGTATCTAGGTGTCACATGGATATTTGTCATCTAGCACACTAAGTGTGGCTGTTGATCTTACAGGCTGCTTTGCATCTCACCATTCTGCACACCTTTCACTTCAGTCTGAATAGTTATTTGTGTATAATCTGCTTCTTTCCATGGTGAAAAACATTTATGTAATAAAGACAGGGAATCTGAGCAAACAAGAAACAAGAGACTATATCAAGAATAAGAAACAAGAGACTATATCAAGAGTAAGAAACAAGAGACTACGTCAAGAATAAGCAACAAGAGACTATATCAAGAATAAGAAACAAAAGTCAGATGAAAGAGTGAACTGAACAAACTATTCCGACTCAAGAATGTAAAAGAAATGAAAAGTTATATTACACTTTTTTATGTAATAATATCTTAGATTATTTTCTTATATTACTTTTGACCGAAGATAGACATTATTCAGAATTTAGGTCCCCCTCCCCCAACCACAAAACCCCCCACCGATTTCCCATTGTCATTATTTTCTTTACCACTGTGCTGGTAGCAAGAAATTCCAGGGCTTATCCGGTTCAGTTCTAGGACAAATACGCGTGTTTTTTCCTCATTAATGATCATCGGAAGAAATGACCAGAACCCCACCCCCCACCCCACCCTCCCGACCTGAGCTTCTGTATCTAGTGGAGAAACAATTGATTAGGATGCCCGTTGGTGATAGAGAATACCATGGGTGAAGATCGTGTTCTGGTGTATGTATTGATCCAGAAAACGTAGGTGAAGATCGTGTTCTAATGTATGTATTGATCCAGAAAACTTAGGTGAAGATCGTGTTCTTGATGTATGTATTGATCCAGAAAACGTAGGTGAAGATCGTGTTCTAATGTATGTATTGATCCAGAAAACGTAGGTGCAGATCGTGTTATTGATATATGTATTGATCCAGAAAACGTAGGTGCAGATCGTGTTCTTGATATATGTATTGATCCAGAAAACGTAGGTGCAGATCGTGTTCTTGATATATGTATTGATCCAGAAAACGTAGGTGAAGATCGTGTTCTAATGAATGTATTGATCCAGAAAACGTAGGTGAAGATCGTGTTCTTGATATATGTATTGATCCAGAAAACGTAGGTGCAGATCGTGTTCTTGATATATGTATTGATCCAGAAAACGTAGGTGCAGATCGTGTTCTAATGTATGTATTGATCCAGAAAACGTAGGTGAAGATCGTGTTCTGGTGTAAATGCTAGTCTAGAGTACAGTGAGTGGAACGACTCTGCAGAACCTGCCTAAATCCTCCAGGACACTCTGTGCATAGTTAGAACACATGAATACTCCAAAAAGCACAGAAAAATCGTGAAGGAGAGGTTACACACTCTGGATGGAGAAGAAAAGGCCCCATTATACTGCCATGACAAAGACAAAACCATCCCGCCTTCGAAAACATGAAGAAGAAAAGAGAGACTGGTAGTAGATCAGGAGAAAATGGTTATTATAACTTCCACCCACAAACAGTATGATCTTACACCCATAGAAAACCATAAATACAGGGCATCTGAAGATCTGTCTTCTCTCAGCTTTCCCAATAATTCCTCATTTCGTCTTGATCACGGTCGGATAGTTTGAGGCTCACGCATCGACGGAGCCATGATCAATGAAGACAGAAATAAGCATTCGGCCGCAGATAACACATGGGTCGTTTACCAGCGCTGTGATCTACAAGAGAAAAGAAATCGACAAAATCCAGATAAGCTTATGATCTCTATACTTCGCTGTATACAGCTCACAGCTTTTACATTTCTTTTCAACGATTGTCGTGTAAAACATAGCGCAGTCACAAGACTCCGATTTTAAAAAAAAAGTAATTTAAAATGCACTAAGTCTTGTTTTTTCTTAATAAGATGTGCCATGGCGTTACAAACACACAGTTATTTACAACACTACAACTACTATGTAGACTTAACGTCTACACAGCTTTAACAACTATTACTGGCTAGTCTTCGCTCCTCTTAAATGTCATAACACTGTCTATCGCATCACATCCCAGCAGTAACATCTCATCTCAATGTCCTGGTACGTTTTAATTCATACATACATCCAAAGAGCAGCACATAAACATATGTGAATTTGACAATGCTTCTATCGCGCGACTATTCTTGAATATCTCGATCTGGAAGGAATTAGTCTTACAATACACAACGTAGTGTTGGCAGAAATGCAGATGAAGCCACTGACAGCAATTATTGAGGAAAGACGCTGGCGATGGTTGGGACATGTGCTCCGAATGACTGACAACTCACTACCAAAAATAGCACTAAAATGGACACCACAGGGGAACAGAAGTAAGGGTAGACCAAAAGTGACATGGAGAAGAACAACAGAGAGCAATAGAGGGCTCACCTGGACAAGAGCAGAAAAAACGGCAAAGGACAGACATTTGTGGAAAATCCTTGCGGAAGCCCCATGTTGTGCCCTGGGCATTTAAGGCTCAGAGAGAGAGAGAGAGAGAGAGAGATAGAGAGAGAGAGAGAGACCGCGTAGTAAAGTTCAAGCCAAAAGTTATACATTACAGCGTAAATCGTCGATGCTGCTGTTGTCTGTTGCTTGCTAGATTACCCTCGAAACAAAATATGGACAGAAAACATGGCTATTGACCACACGAGCCCGTCTTATTCACATCTACATGTCCTGTTGACCTTGTTTCAGAGAGTGTATGAACTTTTACTCCTCACTGCCTACACGTTTAGAGATTCTATGATGACAGATCAAATCTAATAAAAGTCTTTTCACGTTCTAGCAAGTGTTTTCACGTGCACTCAACTTCAAGGCGAAATCTAAAATATTTTCACGTACACTCAAATTCAAGGCGAAATCTAAAATATTTTCACGTGCACTCAAGTTCAAGGCGAAATCTAAAATATTTTCACGTACACTCAACTTCAAGGCGAAATCTAAAATATTTTCACGTGCACTCAAGTTCAAGGCGAAATCTAAAATATTTTCACGTGCACTCAACTTCAAGGCGAAATCTAAAATATTTTCACGTGCACTCAACTTCAAGGCGAAATCTAAAATATTTTCACGTGCACGCAAATTCAAGGTAAAAAGTCGTGTGGTATAAAGACGAGTTCAAGGTCAAATAAGTTTTTTTTTTTAAATTGACAGCCAGCAAGTTACAATACAGTCAAATAATTTTAGACATGCGAAAGAGTTGGAGAGAAAATATACTCATGTTTAAAATGCAAAAGCATGTGCCGTCTTGACATAAATACTCATAATTTACAGCCATAGGTTTCTTCTTGACTGATCTTTACATAACGCATGAAGTGACTGACTGTACCACAGACTAGCAAGAAATCAGAACAGACCTGACAGCTTTGATGCTCAAAATATTAGATCAAAATAGTTTATTTTTTATTCCCAGTGTCATCCCGTCGACTATTCAGCCCTAATTAAAATATAACCACTTAACTGCTTTTCTTTTTAATTCTCTGTAATAAAAATATAACGTTAAAATGGATAAAAATTGTGCAATTTAAACACACCGCACCCATACGCGCCCGCATACACACAGAGTTAAAACTGTTCAAAACAAAAGTGGGAACAACCTCATTAATTAGCAAGCACAAAGTTGTAACGTTTCGGTTTACACCTTAATCATACAAAAACATACAGAACAAAAACGTAGGGAAAGAAGATAAAATATACATCCACATGACATATATATATATATATAATCTTTACTGCTGTGACTTCGTGTGTATTTGTATATTTAGTTTGGTATACTTACACCCAGACTTTTCATATGTGACACACATACCCGTACACACACATACACGCACACAAACACTCATGCACATACACACTGACCGATGCTGAAAAGTTCACTTCTAAGAGCTATAGGGAATTCATGGAGACTACTTAACTAGACTCGCTTTTATTTGCATTTTGAATAATCTGAATGTCGCCTTGTATCTTGATTACAAAGTTAAAATAGCACATAAAAGACAATAATTGTATGACTTAAATGACGAGTTTCTATCATCAGGGCAGTAATAGAGGACTGTAATCTCAGTCTCCACATCGTCGACCGCCCGTGCAAATTGGCGATCAAATTGCGAAATTTTGCATCATATTAGATCCGGAGCACTAGTCTATGAACGACTACTCGCATATCGATTGGTCAGTTTGGCTATATTGTTTTAAAATACCGATTTTCCTGATGGTTGTGTGAGGTGGTATAGCAGTACTTGTGTAAAAACTGTTGGCTTGATAGTAAGGGCATTATTATGAGTTTTTCTTTTTGAATTTTCTTGTGCTGAGATCCTTCGAGAATGTCACGGGGGCTGTAAAACCCGTGACAGGGAATTGTGGGGGCAAGGCTGAGTGCGTGGAGTCAGCTTTGGTTTGAACTTGTAACTTTGCGGACGTTTTTTGTGCGGTGTGATGTCTTCGTGGAACATATGAACGTTATAGTTGTACTGCAGTTGTTCGTATGAATGGACTAGCCACATGGCAGGGATAACCAACTGGCAGTCAGATTTAATGTTGTTTTCATCAACATTATCGTCCTTCCATCAATAAATGTTCCAAGTCACAGTTATCCAGGATTTACTTGACTATTTGTACCAGTTGTCGTCAACGTGAGGTTTTGAAGAGCCTGGATGAGAAGTATGTCTGGAGCAGTGTTTAACTAATCCAGCAAGTGAGAGTGAGAGCTGGAATTCTGTGTATAACTAGTCCAGTAACCTCAACTCACGAAGATCGAGATGAAAGTCTACCCTGTTGTTCACGTGCGTAACATGATCACTACGATGGGATACGCCTAAGTAAAGCCCCATTAACACAATGTACACACCAAAAGTACAGACAGAAAGAACAAGACCACCAAAATCCTGTCATAATGGGCTGAGCTTGGTGCTTTGAAATCTGCCGTTAGGAGTGTCAAGGGTCAACCTGCCTCGTGGTTTTCTGGGCTATCTTGTCACGTGATGTGTTGGTCAGGTAGAGTTTAATGTGCTAGCTAGTTCAGTCGGTTCCGGAGCTTTTGGAGAAGCAGCGCACGTTTATCTGGGGGAGCTGTTGTCGTGGTATATCTGGATGTGTTTACTGTAGTTTTCATATATGTATATGATGATGTTGGATAAATGGATTGTTTAGCTATGAACCCTGGTGCTTGCTCAGGCCGCCTCATGTTTGTGTAAGTCGATTTATGTAAGTTTTCGGATGTCGGATGTAGAGTTGTGTAAGTATGTATCGTGAGAAGTGTTCGGTTTTAAGTGTTTAATGAGTTATTCATCAAGATAAGATTTGAAATGCATAATTTTCACCATTGTTATACTTTTCATTGCTATGCATCCATATATTCACATGTTTCACGTTTTGATCACGGACACTGAAATGTGTTCCTTTGTGTTTGTGAGTGCGCACGTGTTTATGCTGACCAGTATCGATTTCACCCATGATTTACAATGCTATGCTATGTTTCATTATTCGGTATCATACTGAGTCATACTGGTTATTAATGTGTCACTGATCATTTCATATTTGCAATTTGTGTGTTGATGTTGACGCAGGCAGAGTAATGCGTATATGTATTATATGTCTGAGTTATCAAGAAGTTCCTAGACGGGAAAGGGAGTGTGGCTAACTTTTTATTAATAGTGAATATGCAATTCTATATTGTTAAAGAGAAGACTAGAGATTGTAAGAGATAAGTGGTAACGTCAATTGGAGCGACGCCTTTTGTTGGTTCATGCAGATTTCATGCTCATATTTCCCCGTGCGTGATTCTAATTGTCGTGGGGATACATGTTGTACGTGTGTTGATATATTATACATGTATCTGGTGTAATCGTGTATGGCGTCTGGTGTTGTCATTAAACGAACTCTTTATTTTGCCTTGATCAGTGTAAGCCTTTTGAGTAGTTATTTGTTGTTGGAGGAGCTAGAGAATTACTGAGATGATAACTTGTTCCAGCCAATAAAGTCATTAAGGGGAGCTTATACAGACACCAACTGAAAGGGAAAGAGCCTGGGTTGTGAATCGGATGGAGGGGCTCAGTAACTGAGAGTGTTCCAGGCACAGCTGGACTTCACTGGGCACTAACTCGTTACATTAGGCTAGCGATTTAAGCGATGAGCACTTGAGAAATCTCCATTACGATGATAAAAGAGAAGAAGTAGAGAAGCAAGATGGGAGAGAAGAACTGAAAAGTTAAAAGATGTAATAAGCACCAAAGTAATAAGTAAATCAAGCACCAAATTTTACGGCTGCTTCTCGAGTAGTTTAACAGTCAACACGTGAAGAGAGGCGAATATTTCTGCATTACAGAGAGAAAAACAAAAGTTATCTTTGGTCATCCGTTACTAGAAACATTTGAAAGTTCTCACTCTCAGACATGCTTTCAAGGGGATGCTAAATTAAAAATGTTGCAAATTAAAAAAAAAAGTCTGTGCATCTTTTGATCAGACATTTGAAGTGAACGATGTTTTGCCTGTTTATCCTGATGAGCTAAATCAAAGAGAAAAATATGAACAAATGTCGACAAGAATTATACACATATGTGGTCATGGTAGGCTCTTTGTAGTCCGATAGTGACAATACTCTCTATCACAGATAGTCACTTCATACATTGTCTCTTTTAACAATTTGTTAAATGCTAAATTGTCTCTTTGAACAGTATGTTAAATGCTAAAAATCTTCGTTCTTGAAGTTAAGGTAAAGGTAATGTAAAGTTTCCGTGTCCGTGCCATTACGACATATTGATGAATACGGTGTTAGGCCCATATTTTCCATGACCTTCGGCACATGAAAGTGTGACCTGGTCAGTATCACGCCTGGCCGTTTTACTTTCCCAGATTTCTCTGGTACCCATTTTTAGAGGCTGGGTGAACTCCGGAACCTTTTTGGTATGTACCAAAAAAAAAAAAAACAGGATTAGTAAACCGAGCGCCTAACCACTCGGCTAACCAGGTTCTTGAAAGTATATCTGGAATATATCACTCTTTAACTCCAGAGGGTACCAGACACCCGCATTGAGAAGCAAGAAGCCTCACCATTTACAGAAGTTTGTTTCAAATCGATACCTTTTCAGAATCGATTCTGCTAGAACCTTTGAATCGAAATTGGGATCGACTTCAAATACCGCTGTTCTAAATACTTTTTTTTTTCGGACGATGAGAATTGTGCTTAACTCTACCCGATTGATTCCTTCGGTACAAAACAATATGACCAGAAATAGACTTTCTGTCAATACGGGGCTCACGAGTTTTCAGTATCTTTTACATCCGGAAATAGCATATTCTAATGGAAAAGTGAACATTGTAATGCTGCATACCAGGTTAAAATTCCCTGTCCTTATCAGATATTATCATGTTTTTTTTTGTTCACGTTTAACGCCAGTTACCTATGGGTTAGTTGTTTGCTCTCTGGATTAACGTTTTGGCGTAAAGAACTGTTAGTACGACAAGTCATGTTTACGATGTCCCCGGGAAATTTGCCTTGCATGCATATTTTCTATGTTTTGGAGTGATTCCTCAAAGTAAATGTGTCAGGTCGATATTTTTACAGCTGAATCTACAGACAGTCTTGGAAGGGTACATAATTGGAAAAGAAAAGAAAAGAAGACCAAGATGAAGACGGCTGCAAGGCATCGTTGACGATTTGGAATGGATGTATCAGCGGCAGGGCATCTTGCTTACGACCGAGAGGTCTATAGGAGAGCTGTTAAGGAAGCAAAGTTCCGCAAGGGACATGCAAGTAACTGACTGAATCTACGGGATGGTAGATGGTTCATAGACTGTTCTCTCCACCAGACTATAAAAATAAGATTAGGGGAAGGCTGAACATCACAAGTAGGTAGAACACCATCCCTCCTCCCTTTACCCAATACTCGGCTTCCTTTGAACCCACAGCCTTTGTCTCAGAATGCTGATGCTTAACCATTGACCACAGAAACCATCCTAGGATCTGAATACAAAACAGTAAGTGTTAACTCAATTCATTGCAAATTTTCTGCCATAAAAAGTTCAAGTATGTTATAAAACAAGATGATGCACTCCGATACTTGACTTAAATCAGACATAAGTAATATGGATTGACATATGTACTCGGAAACCTGACTTAAGTGGGATACAAATAATATGGACTGACATATGTACTCGGATATTTGACTGAAATCAGTCACAAGTAACAAGGACAAGCACTGATCCAAGTGTGGTTCCTGCCATTTCATTTCCTTCTCTTCAGAATGGAAACAGGTGATTTATTCATTAAATTATTGATGTGGTTTGATTTTCTGTCAGTTTCAATTAATTACCTGGATTACCTGAAAACCTGACTGAATTTAGTTGCCTTTAATTTCCTGGTAGTCGTATTTACTTCACTTACATGTTGGATCTAAGGTAGTTTATGAATTAAGAGTTCAAAACGGGCCTAGTATCTGTGGAAATTAATGAATATAAAATATATGTAGGTGTATTCAATGTATATTATCACGAATATAAGACATACATGTATGTACTTGTGTCCAGTATATCTTGTCAGAAATATCAAATATATTTAGTGGCCTAATGTAAGCTATAGGCATGTAGAATAAAATCGAGGGCTTCTTTAGATGGATCTTGTTGGTATTCTGAAGCGCTATAATGACTGACATTACCGCAAGCACCAGTTTGACCCCTTTTCTCGCTGCTCAGGCTTTTGTGACACTATGAAATGAGGGAGGGTCTTGCCCAGGTTTAGTCTGGCAACCTTCGACGTCAGAACAGTTGTCTCTGCACTCCCTCTTTTTCCCCAAATCCATTTTCCCACAAGCCCGCAGCACAAAGAGCCCTGAAAGTTGGGTGTTCTAAAGAAGTGTGATTGGTGAAATTAAAAAAAGAAAAACCTAACTGCAGTTGACGCCCACACATTTTTATGCCAATTTGTTCTTGTAAAAAACAGTTATCTCCCTTGAAACAGCGGCATTGCGGTAAATCTTAATGACCAGGCATCCGAATTTAACGGAAATGGAATTTTCTTCGCTTTACTAGCAAAAGAAAATCCATAATTAGAGAGTTGAACTTTTTGCTGCTTATACTCAATTCAGATGTTATTAATGCTATTTGTGTTCCGTTTTCCTTTAGAGAAATAGATTATATTCTGTTTATAAAGTGCATCATTAACGTGTTTTATCATGGCCGTTCGTTTGGTCTGGGGCGTTTGTTTTTGATCTCTTGGAAAATACATAATATGGGCTCTTTCCCAGCGACTTTGTTGTGTATAGACCGTAGATACAGACTTCTAGCTAGATATGGAGCAGATCATTTCCAGGAGTGGGCTCAGGACGCGGGATTCTCAGAATGTTCCGTCACTACGTGGAGCCACGCTCGGTGAGCGCTGTGGTCTGTTACTTGGAGCACTACCCCCGCTCTCGTTCTATCATAACTGCACTGACACATCAACAAAGTTCTGTTATAATTGCACTGACACATTAACAAAGTTCTGCCATAACTGCACTGACACATCAACAAAGTTCTGTTATAATTGCACTGACACATCAACAAAGTTCCGTCATAACTGCGCTGACACATCAACAAAGTTCTGTCATAACTGCACTGACACATCAACAAAGTTCTGTCATAACTGCATTGACACATCAATAAAGTTCCGTCATAACTGCACTGACACATCAACAAAGTTGTGCTATAACTGCACTGACACATCAACAAATTCTGTTATAACTGCACTGACACATCAACAAAGTTCTGTCATAACCGCACTGACACATCAACAAAGTTCTGTCATAACTGCACTGACACATCAACAAAGTTATCTTTGCCCTAGATTTTTCCCCTGATTGTTTTTGTCACAAAACTTGCCACATCTTCACTAATTTTTCATTATCTGAATTTTTATTCACTTCATAATACGAGAGTAAGATCTAAGAGTTTACAGGTATTACCACACTGACTACAGCCATTAAAAGACTGTTGAAGAATCTTTTGTTCAAACAGGTTCAAATCTGAGCTCAAGGTGGAGTTTGTATGAACTTGTATACGTGATTTTGTATATGTGTTTGTAATATTTAGCACCTACAGATCACGTTTATTTGTGTGTCTTATGTTTTGGAAAAGAATTTCCAGTGTGATTTTCTTCGTTAGTCCTTGTGTTATTAATATCTCTTCAATGCCATATAAGACTTGATCACGTAGTCAATGTCATCTACGCCCTGGTCAAGTAGTCTAGACCATGTAATTCTTGGTCAAGTAGTTCACGCCAAGTCCTGGCCAGTTGGTCCATGTCGTTTAAGTCCTGGTCAAGTAATCCAGGTCATGTACGCCTTGAGTAGTCCACGTTATGTAAGTCCTTGCCAAGTAGTCCATGCCGTGTAAATCTTGATCCCAGTAGTCCACGCCATGTAAGTCTTGTTCAAGTAGTCCATGCCGTGTAAATCTAGGTCAAGTAGTTCAGAACATGTAAGTCTTGGTCAAGAAGTTCACGCCATGTAAGTCTTGGTCAAGTATGGTCTTTAATATCAAGGATAACAAGGGAGTGAAAATGTCACTGTGAGAGTAACTTACATAGCTAGACTTCTAACCTTTACATCTTCCCGACCATGCTAGAAACAAGTAGTTATTCTCCAGTAGTCAGAATAAAGGCTGTTGCTCTATGTGTTCTCTTTTTTTTCAAATCCAACCAGTAATTCAAGCAAACCATGGCAAACCAGCATCAGTTCAACTCAGTGCTTGTATTTTGTCCAACTGTTACTGCTACAAAAATGTGTTTTTATCGCTTGGAAACATTGCATTAACAGGTAATTAACAGCGGACGGTAGTAAACAAATGTAACTGAAAACTGGCAGATGCAAGTGTGGTCATAGAGTACTTACTAAATAAACTACGAGAGTATGAGCCGTTCAAAAAAACTGATTCTCGATACACATTTTTTCACAACTCGGTATCGATTTGTTTTGGAATCAGATCATGAGAGATCGATTTCTTTTGTTTATATATCAATGAGTAAGACGCGGAGCACCTTTCGGAAGTGATTTTGTCAAGTTTATTCAGAACCTCCTTGGTGACAGGTATGCCGCTTTCTGATAAGTAAAGGTAACACAATTTGTTCCAAGGCAAGAAAGGAAGCATATAATTGGTCTAAAACTAGCAGGTGGCCAACATTGTACAGAACAATAATGTTTATTCTGTTCAGTGTTTTATATTAATCACGAGGTGGAGCAGAGGCGAAGAGACAAATTAGGAAATCTTGCTTTTGTTTATGCTGTCGTAATTCTCCACGCCATCCTCGAGCTGTATCTGAAGATACTGCTTGCTCAATCTTTGTCTACACCAGCAGAATTAGAACGTAATTTTCTAGAACATCGTGGCCAGAAAATTTTCTGCTGAAAAATCTGCTTACTTAGGTGCTTGGCTAGGTGTCAGTTCAGAGAATTAACGACAGTCGCCAAAGTTCTTTCCTTATCCATGAAGATCTTCAGCGTAGTTTGCAATCTCTAAGCTCATAACGATGCATCAGCAGCAGGCCATCTTGCTTACAACCGAGAGGCCCACAGGAGCACTGTTAGGGAGGCAAAGTTCCGAAAAGGACATGCAGATGAATGAATGAATGAAGCTTATAACTAAAGGATTTTCATTAAAACCAGTCAATGAAGGCGTAGATCTGTTTTCATTTCAGGTCCTGCTTCGCTGCATCACGGTAACGTTACCGCGACTCTGCTTCATCAAAATCTCCTGACCTAGCTGTATCATATCAAGCACATCATCTTCTTAGTATCTTAGCCTCTATGAGCGCCATGTTTTCCACAGTGTAATAAATTTAAAGATTCAACATGTTAAAACCTCCACACTGGTCACGCCAGAGATCGACACATTCAACAGTGACAACAAAACCACCAACTAAGTGGCATATGCTTGTAATCACGGTTTATAAGAATTTTAAAAAAATATTTCGTACCAAATGACTTTTACATTTACCTCGTAGATTATTACAGTCTCTAGGTCGTGACACAAAAACTATCGAGAAACGTGTTTCAGATAACTTATACAACCGTGTTCGTGATTCACTTGCTCTCATTCAGGGTCTGAATGCGACTGCTTACAAAAAAACGCACTTACTTAAAATATGTTCTTGATTTTCGATCATATAATATTCAGCTTTTGGTAAGAAGAGGTCTACCAGTCGGCAGTAGCGCAGACAGAGGGGCAACAGCGACAGAATCTGCTGTCTTCAAGAATATTGTAAACATTAATGTTCAGATTCAGCACGATTGTGGCCCCACAGCAGACGAGAATATCCCATAATTTCTCTGCCGCCTGTGCCAGTGACATCTCCTGGAATGCACAAGAACTGTTCCTCGGCATGTTCATGCACAATTATGAAAAGTACTCCGTGCACGAAGAATGCACACATCTCCGCAAATGTCCTCAGTAGGGAGGCACTCACATCCAGCTCTAAGCAGTTATATGGCGCAACCTCCCAAAGAACACAGCAGAATGCACCAGCCATGTTTAGCAAAGACCAATCACTGGTAGGGAATTCCATGCACCACTAAAAGTCAAAGCTCACAGTGACGCCCCTAGCACTTAACTCAGTAGCTAGGGCGCCAAACCGGGCTCACAACACCACGAAACTGACCCAGACAAAGCGTAGAGAAAGGCAAACAAAGGCGCAATCATCAACGGTCACATTCACCCTTCAGCTATTTTGGAACCGAAAGGAACTAATCATATGAGTCCTGTATAAGTATATTGAAGAATGTACGATACAAGTCTAGAATCTGAGGACGCGAAATAAGATAGTGAATATTTTGTGTACTTTATAAAAGATCTTCATCATGGGTGTTCCAAAAATAAGACAGATCATGCAAACTGATATTTTGATTCTGAGCGCCAAAGAGCGTTTGCGCTGTGTCCTCTGCCAGCATACATCCGGAATATGTCTGGAAACTTCTGTTTTCTTAAATCATCCTGATAGCTGAGACACCTTTGTAAAGTGAGTACACACTTGGTAGCTTGATCTCCAAGTTTTGAGCGTAATGTCAACGAAAAATTTTATTTGAGAATAAGAGTGGCGAGACTGGCAATGTCGTATCACAAGAGCTTGACCAGAAACTCCTTGTCTCTACACATCGAAACATTTGAGCAGATTTACTTGTTTCAATGTCCGCATGTTCTTTACTTCCAATTGCCAATACGCACTTGAACCAATACGCACTTGAACCAATACGCACTTGAAACTGAATCGATGTTTTACTGCAGTTTTTTTTCTGTTCATATTTTTCAATCTTTTCAAACATACATATATCACATGATAAACGAGTTATTACTATCGTTCACGAAGATTTTTAGCTGGAAACATTCCTTGATTCTTATCGATAACCTTGCTGGAACTGATTATAAGCAAAACTAAAAAAAAAAAAAATCAGACAAAATATTTATTATAGCATATGAAAGCTGGACAATCCATCTAGAAAACAGGTCAACCGTAAAGAAGTCCCAAACAGCACCGGAAGGGAACCATAGATCACTTATATCAGGAGAAGGCGAAGAGACAAGAATTCAGAATCGAAATATTATTAAAGAAATCACCAGACGGCCGAGCAATGTCCTCGTCTGAGGACTTTAAAACTTTGAAGAGGTTTGTATACCTTAAGCAAATGAACGAAAATGTATTTCAAGGAAATATAGGACAGATCTAAATCGGTTACGTCTACAAATGAGATAAACGCCACAGGTGTAATTAGAATGAATGTGAAAGCAGAATGAACCACGGAATAAAGTAAAGCCCCTATTTAAAACAGACAGATTCACGTGCTGTAACTTCACAGTAACAAATCCGTTGTTAACTGGAAATAATTCCTATACCAGAGACAGATAGCACAGTGAGCTGTATAAACTACAGGTTAACGTTCACAGGCAGAGATGCTGAGTAATTTATTGCTAGATATAATCTAACAAAGGTGAAAGTCCCATGGGGAACAATTTACACTAAGCTGAGCAGATTGAAACAATCGCAAAACGAAGCAGGGCACTTTCGTTCAAGTTACAAATTTTTGATGGACACAGCATGTGGGTTGACAGATTTGAACATGTAAAAATACAAACGATGCAGAATCTACACATTTCAAAACAACTAATGATCCAAAATGACTAAACTACAGACAGAGAGACTTGCAAATTCCGAATTAGACCTAACGAATGGCCGAAATTGTCTGTAAATTTATGAATCTTCATACTAATAAACAGTTTCAACGATACCGCCCATGTTTCTAAAATTAACGCGTTCTTAGACTAGGACAGATAGTCGAATGGACAAATCAGTCTTGAATATCGATACTGTCCCAACGACCTGTGTTGCCTCCGAGGTTTAAGAATAGCCTCTTCTTTTTTATTAGACAAAGTAAGAACAAGGAGCTATTCTGAGACAGAAATGAGAAAAAAAAAACAAACAGAAAAAAAACTTACCCTTACTTTTCTGTGATGGTTATAAGAATCGAGTTCATCAAATTCTCTTACTATTCTGCTGATGGCGATACGAATCAGATTCATCACTGCCAAAACGTAATCGTACACATTACAAACAATCTGGTGGCTGGCCCAGACAGAAACTGCAAGTCAAACATTAATTTAGAACGCTATATGATGTACGCTCACAACACCATCAAGACATAGCACTTGATGTGTTTGGCGTAACTTTATTTTCATATTTTGCCAGATTTTTCTACTTTCTTCAAGAAGCTTTCATATATTGCCTTTCAATTTTCTTCCATTTTTCTGAGTTCTTCTATTTCAGTCCGGTATCTCTTGTGAGCCGTGCAACATTTATTATCAGTTTTAGTCCGTTTCTGATTATTGGATATTTAGCATTTGAAAAAAATAGCGAGTAGCTGACTATCCACACGAAACAGAGCTCTTTTCACTCGGTCTATGAAAAAAAAAAACAGAAATACTTCTATATATTTTTAAAATCTAAACGTGATGCTGAACATAACTTCTGTCGTTTTCTGATTACTGATTTCATTGCTTACTTCGTTTATACTGGGCATGGCTTTTGTTGTTTTCTGATTACTGATTTCACTGCTTACTTTGTTTATACTGGGCATGGCTTTTGTTGTTTTCTGATTACTGATTTCACTGCTTACTTTGTTTATACTGGGCATGTCTTTTGTTGTTTTCTGATTACTGATTTCATTGCTTAGTTTGTTTATACTAGGCATAGCTTTTGTTGTTTTCTGATTACTGATTTCATTGCTTACTTTGTTTATGATTTTGTTTGGATTACTCTTGATGAGTTTCTTGATATCGCATATCTGGAATGTTCTTTGCTCTTCTTTCGTGTTTTCTAGTAGCACTCCTCATCCATCTCTACTCTTCTTTCTGATAGTCTTTTCTTTCCCATCTTCATCGTTTTTTGTTCTTAGTCTTACTCTTCCTCTTTCTTATTTCTTCCTACATTTCCTATTCTTCATCATCATCTTCTTACCAGACCTTTCTTGATAACGTTTTTCTCCTCTTCACTCTTCTACTTCCATCTTTCTTCTGGAAAGAATTCTAGAAAATTTTGAACGCTTCTTATATGAGGTTTTTCAGAAACTTTTCTGGATTTCTGTTCAGTAGTTGCTACAACTGAGATTCTAATCTTATCGACTACAGCTTCCTCTTTTGAAGAACGTTCCTTCATCTCTCGGATTGTGACGCGCTGCTGAAGAAAATGAAGGCATTCTAGATGCCTTTCATATAGAATGTTAAAAACTAATATCTTGACTACAAATCAGAATACATCAAGTACATGATTATGTTTTAAAATTAAACTGATAAACAGAAATGGAAATATCTGAACAAATTGCGCCTGAATTTGTCTTTAGAATTCATTTCACTGGGTTTCCTGTAGCTTTGAGGAATGGCATATGCTTGGAAAATTAATTCCTATACATAAATATAAACAACTGTTAATTAACAATGGATGCATCAGCAGCAGGCCATCTTGCTCACAACCGAGAGGCCTACAGGAGTGCTGTTAGGGAGACAAAGTTCCGCAAGGGACATGTAAATGAATGAATGAATGAAATAATTAACAAATGTTTTTCAAAATAAATTGAAAAATCTCTCAGTTACTCAGTTTCGTATGGGAAATATTATTAAGTCTGTATTTGTTTTTCAAATTTCATTTAATTTTTCACCAATAAATCGTTTGTTTAATCTACTTTCTGTTTTAGTTTGTAACAGAGCAGATGAAAATTAAATAATTTCGAATATTTAATGGTGTCTTTTTTTTTCCTGGAAACAGAGAGACACTCCAGAAGTATAAGCTATAAATTTGTTTTAATGGGACAAAATAACCGAAAGCACAGAAACGTTTATATACTTTCTCAGCAAAGTTTGGATACATATTTTTTTTCTAAACTCATGCCCATGTGACATCTGTGACAGCCTACAAGTGTGACTGTTCTCAGATGAGTCGTTATAAATATTCCACGACTGATCAACCGTCCAATGCCAGAGCGCCAGGTCAGGTTGTCACGTGAACACTAAAGTAATGCGTGACCTGGATGAGCATACTCATAGATACCATCATCACAGTCAGCACCACAAACTCCAGCAACATCAGAACCATAGCTCCTGTCTACATCTCCAAGTTATCGCTCTATATGTTCTACTTCTCGTACAACACGTAGGTAAGTAAAATCTTTCAAAACCTATTTTGGTTGCTTTGTTAGTTGGAGTATATAACATTCACACAGCTGCAAGTGTGTACAATAATAACATTCGCCGTATAAGAGACAAAAACGTGCAGAAAAACAAGGGAAAACGAACATTCTCAGTAAAAGTGTTCACAGTTTGAGGGACTTGTTAGAGTGCAGTACACGGGTAAATGGAAACATCTGAGGGACTTGTTAGAGTGCAGTACACGGGTAAATGGAAACATCTGAGGGACTTGTTAGAGTGCAGTACACGGGTAAGCGGAGACAGCTGAAGGACTTGTTAGAGTGCAGTACACGGGTAAGCGGAGACAGCTGAAGGACTTGTTAGAGTGCAGTACTCGGGTAAGCGGAGACAGCTGAAGGACTTGTTAGAGTGCAGTACACGGGTAAATGGAAACATTTGAGGGACTTGTTAGAGTGCAGTACACGGGTAAATGGAAACATTTGAGGGACTTGTTAGAGTGCAGTACACGGGTAAATGGAAACATTTGAGGGACTTGTTAGAGTGCAGTACACGGGTAAATGGAAACATCTGAGGGACTTGTTAGAGTGCAGTACACGGGTAAGCGGAGACAGCTGAAGGACTTGTTAGAGTGCAGTACACGGGTAAGCGGAGACAGTTGAAGGACTTGTTAGAGTGCAATACACGGGTAAATGGAAACATCTGAGGGACTTGTTAGAGTGCAGTACACAGGTAAGCGGAGAGAGAAATGTGAAAACGTGTTCACTAAAAATTTGTGGAGCTACAGATCTACCATTCAAGTAAGCCCTAGCTCAGCATGGAGGGTATAACAGAAACAGTAAACACGGACGAGAAGGTAGACTTGTTGGAGGGTTCAGATTTCACTCACTTCCATGTCTGTGGGACATTTATTTATGTGTCCTATTTCTGTGCCGCAGTGGTGTAGTAGCTGTCACATGCAGAAGAAAGAGTCTCGAGGTCGATTCTCCATTGGAGCGAATTTTTTTTGTGGGGGGGGGGGGGAGGAAACCAATGTGCTTGTGAAGCATGATTTGACAATCCAGTTGGTCCCAACAAATACCTTGGCCAGACAGAAAAACAAACGAAGAGGTCTTCATATAAGTTTCAGAACAAAGAAAAGTAGTTAAAACGATAAGAAAAAGAAAATCTAAATTTCTTGGGCATGTCGTGAGAAGACAGAAATTGGAGAACATAGCAGTGACTGGAAAAATGTAGGGGAAAAGAAAGAGAGGAAGACCAAGAGAAAAATACCCCCACTGGACTGTCATAGTGAAAGAAAGGATCTAAATTAACCGGAAACACCAAGGACTGCAGAAGCAAGATCGCCAATGCTTTTTCGCCACGGCACATGATAATAATGACAATAATAATAACAACAATAATAACAATAACAATAATAATAACAACAAGCAACCGGCACCAGGACATGAGTACGGGGTTTACTTCGGGAAACATACAGGCAGGTCAAACTTTGCTCTCCTTACCTCACAACATTATGTGAAGCTACTAACCTCCTTACCTCGTAACATTATGTGAAGCTGCTAACCTCCTTACCTCACAACATTATGTGAAGCTACTAACCTCCTTACCTCGTAACATTATGTGAAGCTGCTAACCTCCTTACCCCGTAACATTGTGTGAAGCTACTAACCTCCTTACCCCGTAACATTATGTGAAGCTACTAACCTCCTTACCTCGTAACATTATGTGAAGCTACTAACCTCCTTACCTCACAACATTGTGTGAAGCTACTAACCTCCTTACCTCGTAACATTATGTGAAGCTACTAACCTCCTTACCCCGTAACATTGTGTGAAGCTACTAACCTCCTTACCCCGTAACATTATGTGAAGCTACTAACCTCCTTACCCCGTAACATTGTGTGAAGCTACTAACCTCCTTACCTCACAACATTGTGTGAAGCTACTAACCTCCTTACCTCACAACATTGTGTGAAGCTACTAACCTCCTTACCTCACAACATTGTGTGAAGCTATTAACCTCCTTATCTGGAAACATTATGAGAAGGTACTAATGCTTTATACCACCAGACTTGCAAATGTCACTGGACAAGTAAATGCCACGGGACATACAAATGTCACGGGACATGCAAATGCCACGGGACATGCAAAAGCCACGGGTCACTTTTGAAATTGGTCTTCAAACCTACTGATAGTGTTTCTGCATCATTATTGAGTTTTCTACGTTTTTTTTCCTCTGCTTCTTAAAAGTGAAGTTAGCTGCGTCCGTTGTTTTCAGCGGCAGTCAGAGCTTGACCTACTTCCAAGAATCTGTTGTCATACTCAGATTTAAATACTCATATTTTACAATTCTAGACAGGTTTTTATTGTAGAAACAGATAAAATGTGATTACCAGGCAATATTCAAATAGAGAAGTCTAGAGTAAACTAGTTTACATGGCGAGAACTAACCAAAGATCGAAACATTCGGGATAGTTTTTAGAGGGGAAAAAAGTTCATCCGCGCCCCGTGGTCATTTACGTTAATGCATTTTGGGAGCTTTGCCTGATTTATGCTCATTTAATCTGACACGGCTAACTCGAAGAATTTCTCCTTCCCCGCCAATTCCACTTTCCACTTCTGAGAAGTTCTGGATAGCGGTCACGCTGCCTTGTGTTCTGTTCTTTATGGCTGTGGCGTTATGGAGAAATAAACGAGGTTTAAGTTCAGCCATTTCTCTTCCTTGTTGTCCTGTACTTTCCTCTACCTCTGTCCTTGGACCCTCATTTAGTTTAATTTTTGCGTATCCCTTCCTGTCTCTTCTCGCTTCCTTCCGTTTTTCTACCCAGCTTTTGTGGTCTGGCTGGGCGAAATGTGGGCGATCGGTCACTGATCGCTATCAATTTGCTGTGGATTCTTAATCGGCTACGACGAGTCGAGATAGACGGTGTTGGCTGGGGGAGAAAACTGCCCAGACTTGATTGGTCTGTGACGCGGTCTCCGGCCGCATTAGGAAACATGATCTCTTACTAGGACTAAAATGCTAGACCGTAGAGATATAGTAAAAGCAAAATAAAACACACATTTTAAAAAAAATGTAAATGAAGCATTCCGGCAATAATCTGATCACTCTGTCTGTCTTCATTTTTCAGATTTGAAAAGAGCAAAACTTTGTATTATTATTATTATTTATTTATTTATTTATTTTTACAATCAAAGCAAACATGAATCTACAATTTTCCATGTTGGATAATTCTAGTAAATAAATAATTATAGCTTTCTAATCCAACGTCCGAGTAATTTATAACGAATACTATCTTATTTATGCGAACATAACAATGCATTTATGTTTTTTTTATGTTCATATAAGATTATACAGTAAAGTATGCAGAATGTATTAAATATATAAATCTACAGCTCTGAAGAATATGTTAGAAGATCATAATCGCGCCACTATCAGTTTTTCTCCCCTCGATTTGAAAACCTGTAGTGTGTCTTGTAGAAAACCTGTAGTATGTCTCGAAGACAGCCTGTAGTGTATCTCGTATTAAACCTGTAGTATATCTCGTAGAAAACATGTAGTGTGTGTCTTGTAGAAAACATGTAGTGTGTGTCTCATAGAAAACCTGTAGTATGTCTCGTAGAAAACCTGTAGTATGTCTCGTAGAAAACATGTAGTGTGTGTCTCATAGAAAACCTGTAGCGTGTCTCGTAGAAAACCTGTAGTATGTCTCGAAGAAAGCTTGTAGTGTATCTCGTAGAAAACTTGTAGTGTTTCTTGTAGAAAACCTGTAGTGTGTCTCGTAGAAAGCATGTAGTGTGTCTCGTAGAAAACCTGTAGTGTGTCTCGTAGGGAACATGTAGTGTGTGTCTCGTAGAAAACCTGTAGTGAGTCTCGAAGAAAACCTGTAGTATATCCGTAGAAAACGGTTAATGTGTCTCTTAAAACCTGTAGTGTGTCTCGTAGAAAACCTGTAGTGTGTCTCGTATGAAACATGTATTGTGTGTGTCTCGTAGAAAACTTGTAGTGTGTCTCGTAGAAAACCAGTAGTGTGTCTCGTAGAAAACATGCAGTGTGTCTCGTAGAAAACCTGTAGTGTGTCTCGTAGAAAACCAGTAGAATGTCTCGTAGAAAACCCGTAGTGTGTCTCGTAGAAAACCTGTAGTGTGTCTCGTAGAAAAACTATAGTATGTCCGTAGAAAGCTTGTAGTGTGTCTTGTAGAAAACATGCAGTATGTTTCATAGAAAACCTGTAGTATGTCTCGTAGAAAACTTGTAGTGTGTGTCTCAAAGAAACATGTGGTGTGTATCTCGTAGAAAACATGTAGTGTGTCTCGTGGAAAACCTGTAGTGTGTGTCTCGTAGAAAACCTGTAGCGTGTCTCGTTATAAGAGTACGATGTTTTTGTATGTCGTAAAGATAATCCATTAAACACTTTTCATAAAATGTGTACACTACAGCGCTACGATGAAATTTTTTTTAAAAGGAGGAAACCGGAATAGAGAAAATACCGTATTTGTGATATATAGTGCATTTTCTTAGTGTCTGTGTCAATAAAGTGTTTAATTTTGGCAAATTGGTAAACTTTTAGTGCAGTGAGTTTGGCTAGACTGTCTACATAACGAAACCAACTGAGATGGTAGTAAATCATGAGACCTGGAGACTTATGTCCATTAACATTCTCTATCTGTGAAGCTCCAGCATTGAGCTGTAGTGTTGCTATTGGTGAATGCGTCAATTTCTATCTTGTTGTAGTGAGCAGGAATTTTGTTCTGCTAGTGTTTATGAGCATTATGTTGTTGTTGTTGCTCCTGTTAACAGACTATTTATTCCAAACTGAAGAGTTTTCAATCTGAAGAGCTGACTCAAGATTAATACAATCGTTATAACTGGTTTAAATTGTTCAGCTGTCAGCAAAAAAAAAAAAAGATCACAAGACGATTTTTTTTAGATGCAGTGGAAGATCATTGATGTAGATGGTAAAAAAAACAGAGCACCAAGAATAGACCCTTGTGGATCACTATAATCAGTCATAGAGAAATCTGAATTGGAGTTTTTGAGGCACATTACCTGCTATATTAAACCACCGAGAGAGAGAGACAGACAGAGAGAAAGAGAGAGAGAGAGAGAGAGGATGACTTATGTGACATAAACATCTATACCAGATGGAGCAAACGTCTCGACAGAATCAGCAAAACAAAAAAAAAATGAGTATATGAAAGTACAGACTTCAGATTAATTCGGGCTTGAAATAGCTGTCAGTTACCCAAAGCTGACTGCTGGTGGCGGGGTTGGTGATCCGTGACCGGCGAAGATCATGCCCCATCTCGCTGTTGGTACTTCCAATTACAGGTTCAGGCTGGCTAAAGGGGCAGTGTCGCTTTAGTCTCCATGGTGGTGGAGTCTGTTAAAAAAAAACAAGTTCTGCACCCTTTCTCGTTTTTTTTTTTTTTTGTGCGTTTCTTCAGACCTGCAAATATAGCCGCCATAAGTCACTTTCCATCCGGCCCCATGTTTTTGCTTCAACACATTCGCCTATCAGCTGCAGATACATTCATGTGGCAGTTCCAGCGAGATAGAACAACAATAAAAGCATGTAACAACACTATTATGTTTTAGATATATTTCTTCTGGTAAATGGTTTTAAATTGTGTAAGACAGTCGACGTCGTTCTCTGGGCCACTTTGCCATTGAAAGTTGATTGCAATCTCTCCGTCTGTCTGTGTTGGTCTGTCTTTCTCCCTCATGTGCCAGATTTGACTGGTCCTAGTAATATTTCTATCCCTTCAGGTAACATCATAAAGTAAATTGCTTCTTTACAGAAAAATAAACTACTGTTTGCTGCTATCAAGGAATAAGGTAACTGAACTACCATGTTAAAAAAAACCACACTATTTGTTTTCAGCCTAAAACACGTGGAAAATTAATTGTGTTGAATGATTTCAATGAACACAGTGTACCAGAGTATAAAACAAAGGATTAGCAAAGAAGTTCATCTGCTTGCTAAATGCAGGAGCACTGGAATTGAATCTAATATTTAAGTAAGAGCCATTCTCCTGCCAGTTATGTACAAGGACTTCTATCTTTCATTAGACTTATCTTTCAGACTTTAATACTTACCATTAGCCCAGCTCTCTTTCTATGGCTTGTGTGTCTGAATGTGATACTTTCATGGGGAAAACTAGCACAGCGCTGGTGCGAAATTGTCATCATTGTGTCTTCAAAACAGCGCCTGAACGTTTCTATTGATTTTAAGTGATATTTACTCGGTGAACAGGTTACTGCCACTCACACCAAGAAAACAAGTCAGGAATGTTTGGTTAATTATAGTTGATGTACATTTTTCTTGTCTAACCAGTTACAAGCCTGCTTGTGCAAGCTATGTTGGCGCGACCTAAATCAGTGGTTGTCAGATAGCGCAACATCAGATGGTCTGTGGCTGTGTTATCGGTTTGGTATTAAATGTTATTTATTGAATAACAACAATTAAAGGATATACATGACATAGCTTATATTGTATAAAGGTGGCCTGGTGGCTGAGTGGTAAGAGTTCAGTCTACTAATTCGGTGGCACCGGGTTCAGGCCAGAGCAGTGGGATTTTTTTCTGGTAGCAGCTCAGCAAGAAGGCGCCGGGGTCCACCCAGCCTCTAAAAATTGGTAGCAGAGAAATCTGGGAAGGTACATGCGGCCAGTCGTGATAGTGACCACATCAGACTTTCGTGTGCCGATGGTCATGCAAATATGGGCAGAACACCGTATCTATTTCCTACTAGGGGATCAAAAAGCAAAGTTTATATTTTCCATCAATTTTTCGTGATTTTATGTTGTTTTGTTTTTTGTATGTGACCCTTGAAAAAGGCTTTTGCCGAAATATTGAATTGCTGTATGTCCTTCATGTGTATGTGCTCATCTTGCTTCTTGCCATTCTTGTCTCTGCCCACTTTCCTCACCCTTCCTACCTTGTTGTAAAACTGAACCATACACCTCTATTTACTTTATCACTAGAACCAGTTTTGCCGCAGTCGTCATTTCTCTTATTGAACACATTATCTCCAGCATATTTTAACAGTATGGAAACGGGGATTTTACCTTTACCTTTATATTGCATACGAGGGGTGATTGATAAGTTCTCGGCATAAGGTACAAATACTTGAAACACACAGTTGGTATTAGGTGCATTTATAGATCAGGTTAATGTAAGATTAAACGCCAAGTTTCAAGAAATTAACTGCAACCAATTTTTTACAGGTTACCGAAGTGGTAAAGAATGGCAGAAATTGAGAAAATGGATAAAATTTCATCGAAGGAGATCCATGAGGATATGGTAGAGACTCTAGGGGAGAGTGTCCCTTCTTACAGCACAGTGAAGAAATGGGCAGCTCAATTCAAACATGGAAAGGAGAGTCTGGAAGATGATCCCCATCCAGGAAGACCAAGAACGGTAACCACTGATGAAACCACCGGCACAAACCATGGCATGATAATGGAGGATCGACGACTAACTGAGTGAAATATTGCTACTGAGTTGGGCATCTCCTAGGAACGTGTTCATGCCATTATTCACAATGATCTTCAAATGACAAAGGTGGGTCCCGAAATTTCTTGGAGCTGAACACAAACGACAGCGTCTCAACATGTCAAGAGACAATCTTGACCATTTTTTTGCAGATCCTGAAAAGTTTCTTCAGCAATTTATGACTATGGATGAGACTTGGGTTCATCATTTTCAACCAGAAACCAAAGAACAGTCAACGCAACAGAAACATCATGGATCCCAACCTCCAAAGAAAGCAAAGGTGGTTCTGTCTGCAGGCAAAGTGATGGCTTCCATCTTTTGGGATTCAGATGGTGTGCTATTGGTAGACTTTCTTCAAAAGAGCAGAACGGTCACCGGGGCCTATTACGCTAATCTTGTGAAGTTAATGCAGGTCAAATTGAAGGAAAAACGTCGAGGGAAATTGACAAGAGGAGTCATCTTTCATCAAGACAAAGCTCCAGTTCACAAGTTGGCGGTGGCAATGGCTGCCATTCATGAATGAGGCTTCCAGCTTCTTGAACTCCTTATTCCCCAGATTTGGCCCCTTCGGACTATTACCTGTTTATCAAACTCAAAAAGGAGCTCAGTGGTAGCAAATTTGCTTCAGATGATGACATCATTCATGCTGTAAACCACTTTCTACTGACACAAGATGCTGACTTTTACAAAGAAGGGATCCGTATGCTCCAGGATCGATGGACTAAGTGCATAAACTTGCAAGGGGACTATGTTGAAAAATAACCCAAAAAAGTTGTCCACAAATAATTCGTTGTACCTTATGCCGAGAACTTATCAATCACCCCTCGTATAAGCTGATGGTTCGCAACTTATATGCAGTGTTTCTCAGGGTAAAAAGTTTGTGAGTCACTGGTTCTCCAAAAAGCAACTACGGTCCTGGAAACTGGCTACACGGAATGACTGAACTATCGGCTAATCTCATCAAATACGTGTAGTTGTTGATTGCATTGTCGCTGCATTTGTCATAATCCCAAGATTAGCCCGAGGGTATCTCTTTTCTGCTAGATGATACTCTTTAATGAAAATCGTGCCTTTTCTTTTCAAATCAATCACTCCTGTCCATTGTGGTAAATCATTAGCACACCATTTCGAGTGGCCATTTCATGTCAGTGAGTGTTCTTATATAACAGAGAAATAGTGCTTTCGGGCAAGAAACTCATCATCTCAGCGTGGAGCATTTAGGAAAAGATATGTACTCTGATATGTTTACTATGATATGTACTCTGATATGTTTACTATGATATGTACTCTGATATGCTTACTATGATATGTACTCTGATATGTTTACTATGATATGTACTCTGATATGTTTACTATGATATGTACTCTGATATGTTTACTATGATATGTACTCTGATATGTTTACTACGATATGTACTCTGATATGTTTACTACGATATGTACTCTGATATGTTTACTATGATATGTACTCTGATATGTTTACTATGATATGTACTCTGATATGTTTACTATGATATGTACTCTGATATGTTTACTATTATATGTACTCTGATATGTTTACTATGATATGTACTCTGATATGTTTACTATGATATGTACTCTGATATGTTTACTATGATATGTACTCTGATATGTTTACTATGATATGTACTCTGATATGTTTACTATTATATGTACTCTGATATGTTTACAATGATATGTACTCTGATATGTTTACTATGATATGTACTCTGATATGTTTACTATGATATGTACTATGATATGTTTATTATGACTCTTGGAATCAATGGCCATGTTTCTGAAGATAGAATATAGAATGAGATAAGAGTTTAAAACAGACTAGAAAACTGAGAGTAATTCTTCTTTCTTTCTTTCTTTCTTTCTTCTTCTTCTTCTTCTTCTTCCTCCTCCTCTATCTCCCCAGAACTACAAGCTTGACGTTCTTTGCAGCCTATAGGGTAAAGTGTGTGTCGGTTTGGGAGCTAAAAAGCAAGGAATGTGCAGTACTTCTTTAGCAGACTCCACCACCATGGGGACTATGGCGATCCGTGTTCCGTTAGCCAGGCTGAGCCTGCTACTGTGGGGTACCAACGGAGAGGTGGGGCAGGGTCCTGGTCGACTATAATTGGCCAGGCCTGACGCTAGCATGTCAGTTATTGGTCCCTGAATGCAAAAACATATATACAAGGGACAACATTCCCCACCTCCACCCCCACCCGCGGGAAAAACTGAGAGTAGTAAAATTACTGAAAATAATGATAATGAAAATAACACGTAAGCAGTGAAGTTACAGAAGATTCAAAACTAAGAAGTGAGACATAAAGAAACTGAAGACAGCTGTAAAGAGATGGGGGGAAAAGTTATAAACAATGTTACAAAAAAAAGTTATAAACAAAGAAATCAGTCTTTACGCTGGTTCTCTTCTTAACTTCAGACTTAATATTCTGAACAAATGATGCTGTAGTGAGGATGTAGTACGGCACTTGGAATTTAAAGTGTGAAATCGGTTGAGGGATAAATTGAAGCTGATTTCGTTGACTTCAGCAGATTTGGCACAATGCACACTACCATGTGAAACACACCAGTCTTTGCTCTGTCTGTCTGTGTTTATTCTGCGTGTTCAGTCTCCTATCATGTCTGAGCAGATATCTGCCTGACCTAAATCTCTGAACGGTTTCACCCATCTGTTAAGTGGAAATGCCCTTTCGTCTGTGTTGAGACTCTCACGACACGAAAACGAGTCCGGTAAGCTGAGCAAAGATCTGAGTCATCACTAACAAGCGTGTGGGACAGCATTCAGGTCGAGGGTTCCAATGACCCTTTCAGCTGTGGCTCCATGTGCTTCTTTGTTCCTTCAGGCCCGCTTGTAACAGAGATTTATCG
The DNA here is from genome assembly GCA_009760885.1 of Achatina immaculata. NCBI lineage: Eukaryota > Metazoa > Mollusca > Gastropoda > Stylommatophora > Achatinidae > Lissachatina > Lissachatina immaculata. The sequence continues at coordinate 44,331,770 of CM019717.1, read as the reverse complement.
CATGTCTCCGGGGCGTGCGACCCCATCTACATCTCACCATTTTTTGTGTTGACTCTGATGTCTGAAGGAAGCTTCGAGAAACGTTGCGGAAACATAACAAGACGGGATGGAAGTTAAGCTGAATACTTGTAGTAATTGAACTCAGGAAGCTTTCCTGGACGTTGTCTTTTCATCCTGATAAAAATAAGTGAATCCACTAATAATGTTAAGCACGTCAAATCTCCCCCTCTCTGTCTCTGTGGATCATAATTCTAAATAAGGCTCCATTAAGACAATGAATAAGAGAAATTGTTGGAAAAGATTGCCTTTCTCTCCGCAAGTAAAATACTGGACTTGAGGTTGACCTAACTATGCTAGTACTTATTTTGTGCCTGTAAATTTTCCCGTATGCTTATTTAAGACAATATAAAAATATTGCAACAATTGTAATATACAACAGAGAAATCAGATGTAGATTTCCTTTACCGGATCACATGCTGTGTGTCTTTAAAAACTTTGAAATTGACCACTGTTTTTTTTTTCGCAAAGTAATGTTATGTTTAGAAAAAAGAGAGCAATCTTAACTGGTTGTTTTTTAACTGCCGTTTCATGATACAACAGTAATTAATGCATGTAGTGGATCTATACAGGCAAGTCAACGCCCAGTATACTCATCAAAGAGTCCTGGGTTCGAATTCATAAGGTCTGGAATTTTCCATCGAGTCTCTGTAGTGCTCTTCGCCCATTGGTCTCTTGGCTAGCTAAGATCAGATCCCTGCTTCTGACAAAGGAGAATGTCTGCCTGAATAACGGAACATATCATAGTGCACTCTACAATACTGCAGACATTATATTCACTGTTTATCTCAGTACTATGAAGAAAAATTAATAAAAATCAATTCTGTTGTGTATAGCTCTTACTACAGACAATCCCAAGTTTCGCCAACAATTTTCCTTCCTATGTCTGTTTGTAAATCTAATTTGCACGTAAGTCGAAAGCAGTAATAACGGTTCCCCCCCCCCTCTCTCTCTCTCTCTCTCTCTCTGAATCTTAAGTGTCCAAAATACATGGGGCTTCCGCAAGGGTCTTCCCACAAAAGCCTGTCCTTCGCCTTTTCTTTCTACTCTTGCTCTTTTCCCTCTGTAGCTCAACATCATCTCTTCTGTTCTTCTCCATGTCTCCTTTGGTCTACTCTTACTTCTGGTTTCATCTCAGTGCTATTGTTGGTAATGTGTCGTCAATCATCCGGAGCACATGTCCCAACCATCGCCAGCATCTTTTCTCAATAATTGATGTCAGCGGCTTCACCTGCATTTCTGCCAACAAGGTGTTATTTCTTACGGCGTTTGGCCAAAATCTCACTTCGTAAACATTTAGTCTGGAATGAATTCACTCTTTCCGTGCTGGAGGAAAAACACGGACGTGTCATGGCGTGCGGGAGTAAAAACGCGGGTCTTGACTGTAAGGGGGTCTAGTTGTAAAATGGAATGGAAAACAGTATTTCCATGTACTTCCGTATACTTAATATGTTTCAAAGTATAGCTAAATGAATGAAAATTTCATAAATGCAGAGTTTTTTAGGAAAAAAAGTAATGTGATGTTTATAGACACTGATTGTGGCCAGCTCACCATCGGCGAGGTCTAGATCCGTGCTAGTTAGCCCTACTTACCATCTGAGATGTGTAGATCTACTTGTCGATCTCGTATTGTGACTCTGTACTGCATTCTCGCTGAATGAATGTCTGAACTAACTTCCTAACTACTCCTAATTACTTCTCCAGTCGTCTAAATATGTCTAGATCTACTTAGAAAACATTCAAGAGCAGCGGGGTGGCCATAGGCTATGTCCATACCCCTATCTACATCGTCAAAAATTGAAAAATTTCCATGCTTCGCGTCCTTGTTCTCGCTCGGCATCGCTCGTAACTAGGCACGCATTCTCCATTTTGAAAGTGTCACCGGAATCGCGGACGAAATATGTACAATCTAAATGTTACACCGCTTGTTTTAATGAAACAAACAATGTCGAATTTTCGACCATACGCACGCTTGGGACCACCGGAAATGTCGAAAATTCGACCATACGTACGGATAGAGTTCAACTTATTTTCTGCAGTTTTAGTGATTTTCCAGCATTCACTTCCATAGAGTAGTACATTTAGAACATTACTCTTTAATATACTGATTTGGTTCGCAACTAACGTCACTTAAATGTTTGCCTTTGTAAACAGTACACAGTGTACTTGTCTATGCCTAAAAAAGTCGAAAAAAAAAACAACGAAGATCCGCTGTAGACGCGCAATATTTTGATGCACACGATCACAAGCCCTCTACTCCAACTATGATCACCTATTCCACCTTCTCCCGGCTACATTACCATTGTATCACTCCTCCCCTTTCCACGGTTGCTATATGTTGCAATTTTATAACAGAGAACACAAAACAGGTAGTCAATACACAAAGTTTTTGCTATATTTCTGTGTTGACACTATTTACTTGCACGTAGCTTGTGCTCAAGAATTTTAAGTCTGTTTTGCTACATTCTCTCGCTGTTAGCGAGATTCTTCAGCTGCCGTGCGTGGAGCGGTGTTCCTCCCGGCCAATGAAGAAAGCTGCAAATGGGGTTGCCGCGCAGCACCACTGCGGAAAAGATGGTAGAAAGGATAAAGCGAAGCAAACAGTCAAGTCACGGCACCTCTGGTCTGGAGGTCGGCCACGTCCTGAGTGCAGTCATATCGGGTGAAATGCATGAACCAGCTTGTCCCAGAGGTTAAGACACTGCTGGCGAGACTCTTCGAATGCCGCGCATGGAGTGAAGCTCCTCCCGGTCAAGGAAGAAAATGCGGAAAAGAAATAAGGGTTGCCGTGCGGTGCCGATGTGAAAAGGTGGTGGAAAGGATAAAGTGAAGTTTAATTGGTATGTCCAATAATATCGCTGCGAGAGATACACATACCATGGCGCATCTGCTCTAGAGGCCGGGCACGTCCGAAATACACCTACACTGGTGAAATATGCCTAAACCGGCACACACCAGGGGTGGAACTTGATGGCTAGACATGTCATGCCACCTCCGCTCTAGAGGTCGGTCACGCCTGATATACACCCATACTGGTGAATTTTGCCTAAACCGGTTCACACCAGGAGTGAAACTTGAAGGCTATGCATGTCACAGTACCTCTGCTCTAGAGGTCGGTCACGTCCCAAACACGCCCATACTGGGATAATATGCCTAAACCGGCTCAACCCAGGGGTGGAAGTCACTAGTGGCGAGGATTCGTCCTCCTGGACAAAAGCTCCATCCTGGTCACAACTAGGAAGGGTAGCGGCCACGACCACAAAATGCTGAAGTCGGAGACACTGGACCAGGGCAGTCTAAATAGGCAACCACCTCTCACCCGGCGGGGATGTTTGCGTATCCTAATCACGCTGAGGTTTTCCTGTGAGAAAGTCCAACTCTGGACTGGATGGGCAACCACCTCTCACCCGGCGGTGATACACGGGTATCTCAAAACACGTCGAGGTTTTCCGGTGAGAAGGTCCAACTCTGGCCTGGGTGGGCTACCGCCTCTCACCCAGCGGGGATGCACTGATGTCCTAAACACGTCGAGGTCTTCTGGTGAGAAAGTCCAACCTTAGACTAAACTGGTGCAACGAAAACCACAGTGTCACGCAATCCCGCTTCTGAGACCCACCAAGAATACAGGCTAAAGCACTGTAATACTCTGAACCCCTTGTGTTCCTCTCGTGGATCTCATGTGGTCCTTTCCGGGACCAGACAGGAGACCACGGGACCTAACGAGGACCACAGGCGTAAATTCAGTAGGATCACAGTGCGGTTTTGGTGGTAGAAGCGAACGAAGAAGAAGAAGAAGCTACATTCTCTCACAGATTCTGTGGTTTCTGATATTCAAAATTGATCGTTTAGTCGCATTGAACTTTAGGCTGCGGATCTCTCTCTCATCCTGGGTGCGTCATTTCGTTTAGCATCAGTTAAAATAAAATCTTTCACTGAGATTCCATTCTTTCCCCCTGTACATTACCACAAACACAGGCGATCGATGCTGACAGTAGAACTCCATTGCACGTTTCTGTTTATGTTTGTATGTAGGAAAAATCTGAGAGCGTCAAGTGGGAAAAAAAGTCAAGGAATGACAAAGTTCTTGTCTGTTAATGTTAGAGATTAGATACGTCTCATTATTACAAGCGATATAAAAATGTCTATATATGAACGCAGTCTTTGAGACAGAAAACATTCACTGTTGATGTTGTGTGAGATTATATGTATTTTTTTTAAAAATCACGTCTAAAGAATTTTAAACTAGAATTCTAGAGGTAATGTAGGCGATTAGAAAAGTAACGTACAATATACATGGTTCAGCTGAACAGCTAAAGGCTTTATCCTACGTTCAGTAATGACTGGCATTTAATATTTTTAAGAAAAAAGCAAGTGGTGTAAATTAACATAAACTTTCATTGTTTATATCCGTCAATCAACGTTTCGTTATAATTTTCTTCTTTCCCTTCTGATCCATCAGATTTTATAAGAGCTTCCAGTAAATTTTGTTGTTGTTTTTTCCTTGAAACCTCAAAAATATGAATCAAGTGTTGTATAGTGTAAACCTCTCTTACTTTTCTTATAAGCAGTCCATGTAATGGATAGCATTTATTAACATTATTACTGCGTTTTCCCAGAGTCCATGGAGGTACAGTATCCAGAGCCACAATTTCTTCCAACACTCCTGAATGTAACCTCAAGAGAAGGAGGCAGAGCTGTGCTGCCATGCGCAGTGCATTATTTGGGAACAAAACAGGTATCGTATCATTCAGCTTTCATCTAACCTTTGGCACGTCTGACTTTTTTGAGGAAGTATCACAAGCTCAGATATGCTATGTGACAAATATATCATTTTTTGCAAGGTATCATAGCATCTCATATTTGAAGCTCAGATATGCTATGTGACAAATATATCATTTTTTGCAAGGTATCATAGCATCTCATATTTGAATTTCTGTATTCCCACTTTTCGTATTCTTCTGCGTTCAGGGTTGCTGGTTACGTCATACCCTGATCCCTGTAGACAGGGCAAAGACCGTAGTCCTCTGTAGGTCCTGATTCCTGTCGACAGGGCAAAGATCGTAGTCCTCTGTAGGTCCTGTTTCCTGTCGACAGGGTAAAGACCGTAGTCCTCTGCAGATCCTGATCCCTGTCCACAAAGACGGTAGTCCTCTGTAGGTCCTGATTCCTGTCGACAAAGACTGTAGTCCTCTGCAGATCCTGATCCCTGTCGACAGGTCAAAGACCGTAGTCCTCTGCAGATCCTGATCCCTGTCGACAGGCCAAAGACCGTAGTCCTCTGCAGATCCTGATCCCTGTTGACATGGCAAAACCCGTTTTCCTCTGAAGATCCTGAAAGGAGCCCCAAAGCTTTTGTCTCACGCTCATGTCCTCAGACCATGTCTCACGCCTCAGGTCTGCATGGTTTGGGCACCGTAGTCTGGACTCCACTGCCACATGGGCTCTCGTATGTGTGAGACATTTGGAGTCGATGTAGGTGGCTCAGTAGTCTGCAGTGACGTGTCCTTAAGCCAGTGTTTCCCAGCCTTGTTTGGATCATGTCCCACCTCAACGCCTCACATACTCCCACCCACCAACCCAACTCCCCTACCTCCGCCCTAGCCCCGCAGCATAATAGTCAACCAGGTTCTGAAAGTATCATTCTAACTGCCCCCCCCCCTCAACAAACAAAAATTCAAACTGCCCCCTCTCCCATGGGCGTACCCCCACCCCCACGGTGGAAAACACTGTCTTAGGCAAAAAAGAATGGTTTACTGAAGTCTTTGTAGTTGGTGTATTGGATCTGGTTCGTTCCTGGATTTCATTTGTTGCTTCCGTTCAGATTTGCACTGGTTACGGATTATAGTTTTGGTTATTTAACCATATTTCTTTACTAATATTTTACTGCTGTAGCTTTAACACACATGACTGAAAATCTTTATATCATATGCTTCTTAGCTTGGGAAATGTTGAATAAACTTTAGTTAAGTTAGGTTTTTGGTACACATTTATTGGCATTGATTTAGATATTTAAAAGTTCACAAAGAAACTGGAAACAACAGAGATGTGATTTTGGAGAAAGATGCAACAAAAATATCTTGACGAACAAACAAACAAAAACATTGAAGAGGTCCTCAAAGAAGTTTCAAAACAACGAAAGCTACTTAAAATAACGATCAATACTTCTTGGACATGCCATGAGAAAACAGAAGTTGGAGAATCTAGAAAATTCAAATGAAAAAAGAAAAGGGAAGATGGCTAAAAGAAAAATATCTCTGTTAATTGACCAAGTAGCATGGAAAAAGAAAAGCATATGAATTAATAGGAAACACCAGCAATTACCTCCCGTGTGGCTACAGGGTTATGATGTTAGTCTGTAGAACAAAGACTGTAGCCACTGTTTCTCTCCATGCATGTCGTAAGGGGGTCTTTCCATGTATGTCGTAAGAGGGTCTTTCCATACATGTCGTAAGAGGGTCTTTCCATGCATGTCGTAAGAGGGTCTTTCCATGCATGTCGTAAGAGGGTCTTTCCATGCATGTCGTAAGACGGTCTTTCCATGCATGTCGTAAGAGGGTCTTTCCATGCATGTCGTAAGAGGGTCTTTCCATGCATGTCGTAAGAGGGTCTCTCCATGCATGTCGTAAGAGGGTCTCTCCATGCATGTCGTAAGAACCGACTAACGGGGTTGTGCGCGAGGCAAGCAACCCTGTTACGGAAAGAATTTAGCATGTTATAGACATGTAGCAACACAGCTGGGGCACAATACAAAGGCTGGCCGCAGACCGTGAGAGGTGGAGAGAATTTGTTGTTGCCCTACAAGACGCCAGAGGGCGTACAGGGTGGCGATTGCTTAGAGATCGCCGACCAAGGACATGGATGGATGGACCAAGGACATGGATGGATGGACCAAGGACATGGATGGATGGACCAAGGACATAGATGGATGGACCAAGGACATGGATGGATGGACCAAGGACATAGATGGATGGACCAAGGACATGGATGATTGGACCACGGACATGGATGACTGGACCAAGGACATGGATGGATGGACCAAGGACTGTACAAGATGGAGAAGCGTGATCGCCAACGTTACCCGGCGCAGTCATTCGTTTGCATATCCCTTCAGAACTTTGCCTCCCTGACAGTTCTCCTGTAGGCCTCTCGGTTGTAAGCAAGATGCCCTGCTGCTGATGCGTCCATTCGCAGATCATCAACGATGTCTTGCAGCCATCTTCGCCTTGGCCTTCCTCTCTTTCTTTTCCCCATTATTTACCCTTCCAAAACGGTCTCCTCTAAATTATTATGACGTTAATATGTCCAAAATATTTAAGTTTTCTCTCTTTAAACTTCCTTACTAACCGGCCTTCTTCAATATTAAGTTCTTGAAGTATGGATATATTTGTTCTTTTTCGTGTCCATGATATTTGAAGAACTCTTCTGTAGCATTTAAAGGCATGTATGTATTTCTCAGCTGTTTTGTTAAGTGTCCAGGTCTTACGGGCCTATGTCGCGATGGGAAAGATGTATGCCCTTAAAAATCTTATTCTTGTAGTTCGGTCTGTTCCTATCCACAACTTCTTTAATTGTTTTATTTTTTGAAGAGCGATAGATGTCCTCCTTTTAATTTCCCTCATTGTATCTCCTTTATTAGATAGTACTGATTCATGATATTCAAAACTCTCTACCTCTTCCAGATTTTTCTCATTAATCTACATTTCAGCTGCCTTATTTGTTTTGTCAGTTGCCACACGACATGGTACATTATAATAATTATGAATAATAATAATGATAATAATATTATATTACAATTATTAACGATATATTATTAATAATATAGTATTACTAATAATTTATGAAAAATTTAATAATTTATTCACACTGTTTTTACCCTATAAACCCATTTTAAAAAATTAAACAGTTAATTATGAACATTTTATTCAGAGCTTAATTTTCCTAGTTTTTTTTAAAATCACATTTCTAGTTTTGTAATTGCTACGGCAAAAATAAACAAGATATTCCAAACTGTGGTGGGCTGATAATGTGAATTTAAGAAAAAAAAAGTTATTCTTGTACACTAAGTAATAATAAAATATGAGTCTGATACAACGCGAACCGAATAGTAAAACAGGAAAAAACGCTTTGTTAGAGAATGGGTATGCCAAAGAAATCTTTGACAATGAATGCGACAAGGTTGCTTTGTTGTACAATGTATCATTCATGTGAATGTATATTCAATCTCCTTTCTTCCCTACTTCTTTGTCCTGTATATTTTTGTATGATCAAGGTGTAAATCGAAATGTTACAACTGTGTGCTTGATAACTAATAAAGCTCTTCCTACTTTTGCCTTAAATACTTTTCACATTATTACAGATTTACTACAGTTTGTCAGCGTATATTTATATATTTAGTTTTATACATACTTATACTTAAATTATTCGTATGACAAGATTAAGAACTTATAAATACTTATAAATGTTTTATCCGTTTCATTTGTGATATTATAAATTATTAATTTTCGAAAAATGTGCTACACAGTACTGGAACACTTGTATACATTTCTTACTTTCCCTTCTCTTATAAGCTGTATACACTGCTGGTGAGATTCTTCGGATGCCGCGCGTGGAGTGAAACTGCTTCCGGCCAATGAAGAAAATGCGAAAACGCAATTAGGGTTGCCGTGAGGCGCCGATGTGAAAAGGTGATGGAAAGGAAAAAATGAAGCTTAATCGGTATGTGTCTCGCGGCGAAAGCTACTCATACCACAGTACTCTGCTCTAGAGGCCGGCCACGTCCGATTACTCCCATACTGGTGAAATATGCCTAAACCGGCTTAAACCAGTGGTGAATCTTGATGGCTACTCATGTCAAGGTTCCTCTGTTCTAGAGGTCGGTCACGTCCCAAACACACATATTCTGGGATAATATGCCTAAACCGGCTCAACCCAGGGGTGAAACTTACTAGTGGCGAGGATTCGTCCTACTGAACAAAAGCTCCGTCCTGGTCACAACTAGGAAGGGTAGCGGCCACGACCATAAAAAGCTGAAGTCGGAGACACTAGACCAGTGCAGTCTAGATAGGCAACCACCTCTCACCCTGAGGGAACGTATGCGTATCCTAATCACGCTGAGGTTTTCCTGTGAGAAAGTCCAACGCTGGACTGGATGGGCAACCACCTCTCACCCGGCGGTGATACACGGGTATCCCAAAACACGTCGAGGTTTTCCGGGGAGAAAGTCCAGCTCTAGCCTGGATGGGCAACCACCTCTCACCCAGCGGGGATATACTGATATCCAAAACACGTCGAGGTTTTCCGGCGAGAAAGTCCAACTCTAGACTATACTGCTGGAACGAAAACCACAGTGTCACGCAATCCCGCTTCTGCGACCCACCGAGAATACAGGCTCAAGCCCTGCGATACTCTGAGCCTCTTGTGGTCCTGTCGGGGATCTCATGTGGTCCTTTTGGGGACCACAGGGGGACCAGGGGACCTATTGATGACCACAGAAATAAATTCAGTAGGATCAGGCTGCGGTCTTGGTGGTAGAAGTAAACGAAGAAGATAAGCTTGTACTTTCAAGCTATCTGCTCTTTACCCTCCCCCTCCCCACTTTTTTTTAAAGTTACATGCTTTATCAGGCGACTATACAATAACCAGAGTTAGCGAATCAGAGGTGGTCAAGACCCTATAGTATATCTATAGGATGCAGGCCTTTGTGTCATTTCAGCCTGACCAGTCCCATATGGTGGTATAGATCAATGTGTCCTCCTGGTAGTGAAGCTTAAAGAGAAGTTCGCTTGTCAACATCCTCCATAAGAAAGTAAAAAAGAAAAAGAAAAAAAAACCGTTGTAGTCGACTCTCAGTCTACTTTGACAGCCAGGTCGAAGATATTGTCACTGACCTCAGCTGCCAAGAACCAGAACTGCAACAAAAAAAGGAGATAGTCCAACTAAACACCACGGTATAGGCAACCAATAGTTCTTGAACGAAGTCAGTCCTCAGTCAGGTTTCGAATTAAATATACGTTTTGTTGATGACTGTAATCAGTCACAAATACAAAACATTTATTATTGTTTATTACTGTCTGATTTCTCATATAAACTCCGCTTTTATTAGATGATGTTTCTCTAAATTAATCTTACCTAGGTAACTTGTTTTTTTTAAATCTTACTTAGGTGACTTGATTTTTTAAAATTAATCTTACCTAGGTGACTTGGTTTTTCTAAATTAATCTTGACTAGGCAACTTGGTTTTTCTAAATTAATCTTAGCTGTGTGACTTGCTTTTTCTAAATTAATCTTACCTAGGTAACTTGGCGCCGAGTAGGTGAAAATCATTTCTTGTCCGTCGGAGACATTACGTGGATTAAAGACCCTAATCTTGACCTCCAGTTCAACGAAATTACCCCAGAAGTGACAGAGTGGAATCTTGTGATTAAGAAAGTTACCAGACAGCATGGCGGCACATACGAATGTAAGATCAGTGACAAAGTCAAACTTATCAGATCCATACACCTGGAAGTTGTTGGTTAGTTAACTTTTTTTTTTCTTTCAAATATGAATCATTCTTTCGTGTTTACTCACTGCAGGTTTCATTGCTTACTGTGGCAGGTGGTCAGGTTTCTCTCCAGTTTCTCTCAGATTTAACTTATCCATTAAGTGCTTTCTAGAGGCGATGCAAGCGATTTGAAAAGTAACGTAATATATGCACATTGTCCAGCATGATGAAAAATGTTTCAGCTGTGAACAGTAGGATGAAAAGTGTTTCAGTTATGAACAGCAGGATGATAAATGTTTCAACTGTGAACAGCAGGATGAAAAATCTTTCAATTGTGAACAGCAGGATGAAAAATGTTTCCGTTATGGACAGCAGGATGAAAAATGTTTCAGCTGTGAACAGCAGGATGAAAATATTTCAGCTGAATAACTGACGTAAAATCATCATCATCGCTTGATTTGTTTTAGCTTCTCAGCAGTCTTCCAATATCTTTTTAAAGGGAAAGGAGATTTTTCTTGATTTGAGCAACTCCTGTAACGAATTCTACTAATCCGGTGGTACCGGGTTGAAGTCCCAGCAGTGGGGGGATTGTTTTTGGTACTACCACACAACAAAGGCCCGGGGGTTCACCCAGACTCTATAAACGGGTGCCAGAAAAATCTGGGAAGGTAAATGCGACGGTCAGGCGCGATACTGACCACACCAGACTTTCATGTGCTGATTGTTCTAGAAATACGAGCCCCAACACTATATACCTTTAATGGCACGGAAGCAGGGATTTTACTAGATTCTTTTTATTGCAACAAATACTTTGCCCGGTGTCACAGTGATGGTACACCTTGGCAAACATTCAAAATAATTACATTTTAAAAGCAGTATCCAACTTCAACAACCTAATCTTAAAAAAAAAACAACATCAGCCGTCGTCATTTAGCATTTTAAAATACAATCGTTTTCAAAACGATCGCTATGAGACAGAATATTAAAAATACACGCCATCAAACATAACAGACGAAACATCATTTTTACACGAAGCTAGAAATAATATATATATATATATATATATTATGTTTCCCCATGACTAACTTCAGAAACCGGCAGTTTCTCATGCATGATGTTAATTCTTTTTTCTGTTGATATTTTATATGTTTGATCTGTACTAAAATGACATATAATGACACTAGGGCCTTGCATCGGTTTGTATATTTTGGAAGTTTTCATTTCATTCTGTGGTCAGAATTTGATATGATCTCCAAGCGTAAACGTTTGAAGTGAGAAGTGTTCATAACTCTGTCGGTCGGTATTGTTTTGAAAATACTTACTTGGACGGTAAAAGATGAAAATGCTACTCTTAATTGTAGGTTGCTTACAAGCGCCCAATGCGGTCATATAAAGTCAGATACCTGTTTTAAATTGCAATGATTAAAGTTATATAAACGATGTAAGCAACAAATTAAACAGAAGCTCATTTGTTCACATATTTTATAGATAGTAGTTGTATGTAAATAACATGCAAATCTTATTGTTCACATTTTTTTAAAAAACAAAACAAAACAAAATCAAACACAGTTCAAGACATATCTAACAAATGTTTTAGAGAAACGGTATGAAAGATGTATTAAAAAAATGATAGCGATTATGGTGAAATGATTTAAATGAGAATAAAACTTTAAGATAATACAATTGTAGCTAAATGTTTTCATTTCCTTTATCTTTATTCATTACAGTTTAAAAGGTACGATCGCTTTGCATTTCACGTTTTTTTTTCGTTTTTTTTTTAATCACCTTGTTTAATGTAAAAGAAGTACATTTTTCATCTTTCATGTAAAAGAAGTACATTTTCCACCTTTCATGTAAAATATGTATTTTTTACATCTTTCATGCAAGGTAATGCTGTAAGGAGAAATTTTAGCCACTTTATGAAGAAAACTACCGTTGTTTTTCTTTCAGGTCCACCAATTGTTGAAGCAGGTATGTCTTGATGGGCTGGAGGAAAGGAGAGTGGGGGGGGGGGGGGGGGGGAATGAAGGAAGTTAAAAGAGCTTATTTACTCCTATGGTGACCTATTTAAATTGCTTTGTACAAAACTAATTTTTTTTCAATGAACAGTATCTACTGGCTTTGTTCTTTGCTGTGGAGATTCAAATATTAAATGACTATAAAAGCTAAGCTTATGTCTTTTATCAATTCCTGGTCAAAACATAGCGGCTGTGTTTATTAAACATTTCTTCTGTGAACTTGAGATTTCGTCTGGTAAGGAAAGAGTTAATTCACCATAAAAAGCTAGGCGATCAATAAGAGGTTTCGAAGAAACCCAGCTCACAGATTAAGAACACCAGATTATAATGTTTATTACTCTTAACGAAACAAGTAACTTGTGCAGTTATTTTCATGACTTTAACTTGCCTACGAGCTCCTTGTGTCAAAAGGTCCTTGTTTCCACAGTGACATTTCCCCCCATTGCTTTGTCGGGCAAGAACTACGTCGAGAGAGGGCAGCCGATTCATCTCTTCTGCAACACAACGGGCCCAGACGGGACCCACCTCAACATTGACTGGTTTAAGGACGGAGACATGATAGACCACACTAACTATAGACATGTTGTTATTACTAATTATAATATGGTGGATGCAAAGTTAGCGCTTTTTCTAACTCATCTCTTTCTCTACCTGTTATCCATCCTTCTATCCATCCATCTATCCATCCATCCATCCATCCATCCATCCATCCATCCATCCATCCATCCATTTTTCTTACAGGTCTGCAAAGCTACATATGTGTGTGTGCTGTGTGTGTGTGTAGCAGGTCACATACTAGGGTTATACCGAAAGTAGTGAGCAAATTTTTTAAAATCAGAATTTATAGATAGAGAAAATATAAATGTGTCACCTTAAACTGCATCCTTTTCACTTCATGTACAGGTAATATGACGTCACCATCATGTGTCACTTGACCACCCAGAGCATAAACAAAATGGTGGGTGCTGAAGTTTCGTTTCGTGAACGTGTTATTATTGATTTCCTCGTTAAAAGAAGAAATCCCCGCTACTGAAATCCACCAAAGACTTCAACTTGCTTATGGAGATGTGTGTATGGGTGCTAGTAGTGTTAGGAAATAGGTGAAACATTTCAAAGATGGAAATACTAGCATCCAAGATATGCCTCGCAGCCGTCGCCCTCGAACTACCTCCACTGAACGCAACGTGGAAAGGGTTGACGGCATCATTAAAGAAGACAGACGTCTCACAGTTTCTGAAATGGCTGTAAATCTTGGAATAGGACACAGTGCAGTACAAGAAATGATTGAAACCCTAGGCTATAGATAAGTTTGTGCCCGCTAGGTCCCACAGAAGAGAACGTCCAGAAAGTAGTGCGCCTGTGCTGTCGGTCAGCTGGAACGAAATTCTACCGAGAATTCAAACTTGCAGGGGAAAATGTGTGAAGAGAAATGGAGATTATGTTGAAAACATGAAGAAAATGATGCAGATTAAGGTGATACATTTATATTTTCTCTATCTGTAAATTCTGATTTAAAAAATTTTTGCTCACAACTTTCGCTATGACTCTCGTATTATAATGTTATATATAATAAATATACAGGGGTGCTGTTAGGGAGGCAAAGTTCCGCAAGGGACATGCAAATGAATGAAAGAACAATAAATCTAAGATATAATATACTAATATAAGAAATACCGCACAAAATGAAGAATGCCCATCACTAAGCACATAACAAGTGAATGAATAACCTGTATCCTTTCTTTTGCTTCGTCTCAATCCATCTGCGTCCATGATTTTTTTTCCTGTCTGTGTTGATGTATGACTTCATGAATATTTCTGTCTCTCTTGCTGTACTGTTTCTGTCTGTGTCTCCGTATTACTCCTTGGCTGTTTCTGTCCGCGTGGCTGTTCTACTCCCTGACTGTTTGTTTGCGTGGCTGTTCTGTTCCCTTACTGTTTCTGTCTGTATGTACAAATTTCTCTCTGACTGTTTCTGTCTGCGTGGCTGTTCTACTCCCTTACTGTTTCTATCTGCGTGGCTGTTCTACTCCCTTACTGTTTCTGCCTGTGTGTACAAACTACTCTCTGACTGTTTCTGTCTGCGTGGCTGTTCTACTCCCTTACTGTTTCTATCTGTGTGTACAAACTACTCTCTGACTGTTTCTGTCTGTGTGTACAAACTACTCTCTGACTGTTTCTGTCTGTGTGTACAAACTACTCCCTGACTGTTTCTGTCTGTGTGGATGAATGTGGTTTTTTTTTTCTATTTCAAGTTATAGTATGACAACAAGTAAAAAAAATGCATATGTTAGTCATTATCCAGTGTGTTCTGCGAACGAGTGAATTTGTATTTGGTTATTTCCATATTATCCCCTGAATTCACGGACTATTAAAATGCAAAAGAAGGGCGTGCACTAAATCAAAACGGAATCATTGGATTTATGACAGAATCTCAAATTTTCATTTGTGCACAATAAAAAGAAAACGCATTTGAAAAAAAGACATCACAGAAAATAGCTGGAAATTATTTAAATGTAAAGTACTTCAATGTATCTAATTATGTAATACAATGTCTTTCTACTGGCTTTTCTTAGTTCGTTGTAGAAGTGTTGTTCTCAGCATTTACCTGGTGTATTAAATCACAGCGCTCGGTGACAAAGGCACTTAAAGACTACCTCTCTGTCTTTCTTTGCCAGTGTACGCGTGAGTGAACTTCTGATAGACAGGAGCAAAGCCTCGGACACAGGGACCTACATTTGCAGATCAGCAGACGGTTACATCGACAGCACGAAAGTTACAGTTCTCTTTGGTGAGATAACAAACGTTTGTTTATCCTACATAAGTACTCAGCTCATTTCGAAATGTATAAACTAGGAAAAAAGTAGGAACAGCTTTATTACTTAACGAGCACACAGTTGTGACGTTTCGGTGTGAACTTTAATCAAATAAAAACACACAGGACGAAGAAATAAAGAGAGAGGATAAAATATAAATTCACATGAATGCTATGTGTAAAATAAAACAGGACAAAATAGAGTAAAATAAAACGAATGGAGCAATTAGGTGTGACCTGTAAGAAGCTGTGACTTGTAAGAACCTGTGACTTGTAAGAGACTGTGTTCAGAAGTGCGCATGGTGGAGGGTAGAGAATGTTTAAATGAAGACATGTGATGTGTGATAGCTGGGTCGTGGTAGCTGGGGGAGGAGGAGGGGAAGGTGGCATGGAAAAGAGAGAGAGAGAGAGAGAGAGAGTGATACAATTGTAATCTAGCCGGGAGAAGCTGGAATAGGTGATTATAGTTGGAGCAGTGGGGTGTAATCTGATGCTGTGAGGAGGTTCTGAACTATGTGTTGCAAGTGAGAAAGGAGTGAAAATGAAATGACTTCCTGGAGAAGGCCTAACGCTGAATGTCGAATTATCAGTGGATTCTTCGTGTTTTAAATGTAATAAAGACAGGAGCCACTATCAGTGATATAAATTTCCTTGCTGAAGAAATATCTTATATACTGATAAAAAAAGAACATTTAGAAAATCAAAATTATACTTTCACAAAATGTGCATGGCCAACATCTTATGGTTACTGACACTGATACTTTATTATTCCCCTGGTTTGTTTATATCCTATTCCAGCGACTTATAGACCAAAATATTTGTTAGAACTAGAACTCGGCGATGATTTAATAACACCAGAACCCTATCTGGGTTAATCGGGTGGGACACGTGCAATTGGCTCCAAATCTGTTACAGTTAACAGTGGAGAACTTTCACGTCTCCTTCGTGTAAAATGGAATTTTTTGCACAACTTATTTTTCAAGAGGCATCTTTTTAAAATTGCACCGGACAACGCCATCCTTGGTTAGATCTATTAAACATGCTCTAATGAGAATAGTTTTGTTCAAAATGTGAGGACGGCTGGGGAACAGGTTGATGTGTGTTTTTTTTTTTTTTTAAGTTTCTGGTACGTGACCTCTTCATTATCTGGAGTTTGATTTCTGCTTGCCAAAGAAAAAAATGAAGTGTATATTAGTGTTGCACCTAAAAATCGTCGTTTTGAAAAACATTTTAAAAAAAATTGAAAACACTGGGCACTCTTTTTAACAGGCTCAACATTCTTATTTAAAGGGTCATTTCGTCGATCTGTACCTACCATGAACTTAATCAATAGAAAAAGGTTTTGCTGTAGAAAATTATAGCACTTTACAATGCTGATTTTTTTAGACAAAGTGCATATGCATAATTTTTCAGCAAAAACTTAACAATTTAACATGATCTATTGAAATGTTACACGTTTGTGGCAGTATACAAATTTAACATGACCTATTGAAATGTTACACTCTTGTGGCAGTATATAAATTTAACATGACCTATTGAAATGTTACACTCTTGTGGCAGTATATAAATTTAACATGACCTATTGAAATGTTACACTTTTGTGGCAGTATATAAATTTAACATGAACTATTGAAATGTTACACTCTTGTGGAAGTACACAAATTTAACATGACGTATTGAAATGTTACACTCTTGTGACAGTACACATATGCCATTGTACTGTATCACAAGACACAAACTTGATACAGTTAGCTCCTTCGGTTATATTGAATGCTTTGTCAAATGCCACAATGACGTCTTCTAGCATGCACCCGGTTCCAACGACAGCAGATGTGACTGGTATTTTCTATGTAGTGTGTCGTTTCTCTAGATTTTCTTAAATCCTGCTTATTCAATTGTTAAACTTCGTATTATCTCCCTTCTTCCAACAGCGGACACAACAAATGTAAAGAGAGGTAAGCTATTTATTATTCTCTCTACCTTCATGTGCTGCAAGAACATTTGTCACAAATCTGGAAGTTCTTCGTTTACTTTAATAGAAGCCACATAAGACAGCATGGGAATCAGGTAACAGTAGGCATTAATCTACAGATATGTACGGACAGTTGTACAAGTAACAATGGGCACTAAATTACACACGTGTACAGACACTTGTACGGGTATAAAGATATATAAAGAAAAAAATTCTGTAGAAGGTACCATCGCTTCTCGGCCTTTTGGCTAAGATCAAAGTGGCTGAGGTCAAAGTGTCCTCTTGGCAGGTATCCTGATCAACATGCCCTTCGGTTAAAACAAAAGCGTCGTTATTTTTTAATTAAACGAGATTCACGAGGCCCATCCTGCACATTGAATGCACACTGGGGGTAAGGTCCACATCTCGTTACGGGTTGACCTGGTTTGCAGTACCACCGGGTCACGGCCTGTTGTTTTCGTCGTCTTCGAAAAAAAAAGGTACCATAGCAAGTGCTGCAAGAAAGTACAGTTTTTGAGATAAGAGGGGAAATATTACAACTGTTCTTTTTTTTATTTGGAAGGAAATAAATAAACATTAAAAAAATAATAATAATAAATAAAAACACACACACACACGTGTCACATGATGACAGCAACAAACATCACTCTTATGAGTTTTCAAAGTTGCACAGTGCAGGCTCCTGACAGACCACTCACTGAGTCTCTCTCTCTCTCTCTCTCTCTCTCTCTCTCTCTCTCTCACACACACACACACACACACACGTACCATGATCAACAAGGTGGTCCTTCCACCCAGGCTAAGTAGATTTTAATCTACAAACCCTCACCACCGCCAGCTGGTAAACTTACCTAGAGAGCCCTTGCGGGTTAAAAAAAAAAAGAAGGGTACCATGATCAACAAGGTGGTACTTCCGTCCAGGCTAAGAAAGTTTTCATCTAGAAACCCTCATCACCGCGAGCTGGTTCAGTGTGTATGTGTTTTTACTAGAGCTGACTACGAAAAATTTATGTCTACTTCCGGCGGAAACGCTAGGCTTATTTTAGCTATACCGATCTATATTTTCTATAACCAAGATGGCGTAGTATGGCCCATTTCTAAGAGGCATTTTTCAGAAGTGAGATGGTGGCTTGACCAACTGTAGTTCCTCTCTGCTCCCAAACAAATCACATATATACTAGTGCACTCGAAGTCTTAATGTTATTTTCCTATTATTATTATTATTTCACGTTTCTTTTTTTGCAGGAAATCCGAGCTCTGAGTCATCAACAGCCAGACTTCCGTGCCTTCCCATTGTTTACATCATCTCGTCTGTGATTTCACATGTTTATCTTTTGTTGACCTCATCATAACAAGGAGCAAATGTAAAAGCAGTAATTTAGCCCCAATAGCAACGAAAAAAAAAGACCAGAAGGAGCGTGAAAGAAGACCAAGCGGAGGAAAGCTCTAAACAAGACCTGACTAAGACATTTGTTGAGAATAGACTGCATATTGCTGTAAGATAGTCTGGAGAAGAAAGAATCCAAACTGCCAAGCCCAAGAAGTTTCGTCTTCGTTTGTGCAACATGTTCGAGTGTTTGTGAGGCTGTTCCTGGTTGTCGCAACATTTGTACACAGAAAATCACAACGCAACTCGAGACCAATGGCCTACAGTGCGCCCCCTGCAAGAACACACAAGTCAAGAGAGAAGGTTAACAGCTAAAACAAATGAGAACGAAACAGTGGTTCCCAAAATGGTGTACCGCCCCCTGTGGACGATGAGAAGATTCGGGGGTAGAAGGTGAGGGAGGGTGACGGAAAAGGAAGCAGCAGAGCATCTGATTCAACCGAGCGAAAAATATTTTATATAGGGGCGCTAGGGATGTCGCTAGCAAGGTAGGGGAATGGCGGGGCCAAACAAGATTTGAGAGCACTGTTTTAAAACTACCACATCGTAAAAGATTAAAACAGAGATCTGACGATATCTGCCAGCTAGAACCTTTAGCAGCCGGTGAACTTCGCTCAGTCGCGTAATAATTGCTTTGCAATGACAGGGATTGTCTTGTAATGGCTTTTGTGAAATTCCAAAGCAGTCCCTAGCAGTTGGTTAGGGTCGGGCAAAACCAAAGCTTTGACCGGAAACGCTGAAACTAAAGATCTTGGTCGTTTACTAGGTCGTTCATCTATCCAACTTTAACCACAGTTAAAGCAGGCGTCTAATCAACCAGAGGCTATCATACTAGACGCTGGAATATAACCAGCAGTTTTCGTATTTTTTCTGTATTCTATCATCTCCAGTTTATAGAGAATGCCCATGTCTTGTTTTGTCTTATTGGAAACGATCGTCTGTATGGCACATATTGACTATGGCACATGTTGACTATGGCACATGTTGACTATGGCACATATTGACTGATTTTATTGACACGTTTTTTTATCATTTGTGGTTTGTGTGCATGCTCTCGTGTGGTTCTCATACGAGTATATTTTCTAAAATAAAAACAGCCCTGCATTTTAAAAATGATGTTAGTTTTAATACTGAATTTGGTTCTAAGGACTGTAATAGCCGGAGGTGGGGTGAGGGATACACTTTCTACTCCAATTAAATGTCTCCATGGAGTGCGTCTCAAATAGCCTCTGACAGTCCAAGTCCAGCTACTGGCTTTCTCATGGCGGAACTGTTTAAACAGACAGGAGAAGGGGCGAAAGGTGAATATCTGGCGCCTGAAAACCAGACGCTTTCGGGTAGATGAGACTCGTTAGTCTTGGTTGCAGCTCTTCTAGGAGAAGGAAAGCTCTTGCTCGCTGCTGGCAAGATTCTTCGGCTGCAGTGTGTGGGGTGAAACTCCCCCCGGCCAATGAAGAAAAATGCGATTAGGGTTGCCGCGCGGCGCCGTTGTGGAAAAGATGATGGAAAGTAGCCAGTAGTCTCGCGGTCCGAACTACTCACATCACGGCACCTCTGCTCTAAAGGCCGGCCACGTTCTATATACATCCATATTGGCTCTATTGCTTAACCCAGGGGTTAAACTAAGACTCTGCTGGCGAGATTCTTCGGCTGCCGCGCGTGGGTTAAAATTCCTCCCGGTCAATGAAGAAAATATGATCAGGGTTTCTGCGCGGCGCCGCTGTGAAAAAGGATTAAATGAAGTTTAATCGATATGGCCAGTAGACTCGCGGTGAGGGTTACTCATACCACGCCACCTCTGCTCTAGAGGTCGGTCACGTCCTAAATTCACCCATACTGGGGCAATATGTCTAAACGGGCTTAACCCAGTGGTGAAATTCACTAGTGGCGAGGATTCGTCCTCCCGGACAAAAGCTCCGTCCTGGTCACAACTAGGAAGGGTAGCGGCCACGACCACAAAATGTTGAAGTCGGAGACACTGGGCTGGGGCAGTCTAGATAAGCAACCACCTCTCACCCGACGAGGATATATTCATATCCAAACCGCGTCGAGGTTTTCCGGTGAAAAAGTCCAACTCTAGACTAAACTGGTGCAACGAAAACCACAGTGTCACGCAATGCCGCTTCTTTGACCCACCGGGAATATAGGTACAAGCCCCAAGATGCTCTGAGCCTCCATCCTAAATGAGACTAGCGCGAGAACCACAGGAGTAAATTCAGTAGGATCACGGGACGATCTTGGTGGTAGAAGCGAACAAAGAAGAAGAAGAAGAAACACTGCATTTATCTTATATCTTATCTTATATCCTTCCCTTGCCATTAAACATCACATAGAGCTCGCAAGGCAGTTTGCCAAATTTTCCTGTCTTCGGCGAGTCTTTCAACCTCATCAAGGGATTATATGCCTATTAATTTAGCCTCTCTTAACAGTGTCTTTTTCAGAGTTTCACACGGTCTGCTTCTTTTGTTAAAAAAAGCTGTATGACTGGATTTATGCAAAACTATATTCTTTCAAGACTGGATAATTCTAAATTTTTTAAAGACAAGTAAGGATTCCTTGCGTTGATCTCTTCCTCTTTCTCCTTTCTCTCTCTCTCTCCCCTTCTCTCTCTCACACACACATACACACACATGCACATACACACACTACATCACTTATAAAGTATTTGTATTTTATTTGTTTTGCACGTTAGTCATATTTCATCTTATCTGCAAAATGCATCAGTCTAAACGAGTGAAAAATAAAGTCCATGTTCAAAATAATAAACATGTGTTCGTATCTTATGTGTTGACAGTCGGTAATTGTTAAAGTTTTTCCCTATTCTCTTCATTTCATTAAATGTCATTCTAATGTATTTTCTTTAAATTTTCGTCTGTAAATGACTCATATAACTGATTGCATACACTCCTCTTGTATCTTTCCACTGGCTATTTCTCAATCTGAGAATTCGTTTCATTTTTCATAAAGTATGACATATCGTTCGCAAAATTACAGCAACATTGTCCCAGTCCTAGAGGAGGGAACTTCTGAGGTGGGACGGCAGTCGGTGATCAAAGTAAACATGGGTTCTCTGATGTCGTTTTATCTCAGACCAAACGTAAGCTACCTGGACTACGTCGACGGTGGTTAGCGAGTCTAGCCAATGATATCAGCCGACCTGCACTACGTCGACGGTGGTTAGCGAGTCTAGCCAATGATATCAGCCGACCTGCACTACGTCGACGGTGGTTAGCGAGTCTAGCCAATGATATCAGCCGACCTGCACTACGTCGACGGTGGTTAGCGAGTCTAACCAATGATGTCAGCCGACCTGCACTACGTCGACGGTGGTTAGCGAGTCTAGCCAATGATATCAGCCGACCTGCACTACGTCGACGGTGGTTAGCGAGTCTAACCAATGATATCAGCCGACCTGCACTACGTCGACGGTGGTTAGCGAGTCTAGCCAATGATGTCAGCCGACCTGCACTACGTCGACGGTGGTTAGCGAGTCTAGCCAATGATGTCAGCCGACCTGCACTACGTCGACGGTGGTTAGCGAGTCTAGCCAATGATGTCAGCCGACCTGCACTACGTCGACGTTGGTTAGCGAGTCTAGCCAATGATGTCGGCCGATCTCTTTGACGGTACAAACTCGGCCGCGAATTAGAACTCTTGGCTAAGAGTCTGTCACTGGCAATCGGCGAGAAGGGGAGGTTGTAACCTGAGGATTCATGTGCTAATCGTCATGTCTTACCTTTTGTCACTGCTGTTGAATGAGACTGAGGTGGTATCGGTGGATTTTGGATGGCTGGTAGATCAGGATGTGTCTCATTGTGTTGTTGTGACAGAGGCACTAAGGAATACTTGAGAAAAAATTTCTTCGGAGAGAACAGGCGAACCTGTTAGACACTCCCATGTGAGAAGATTAACTTTGATCCTCTGCCCAAGGCGTGCAGGTGTGCGTGGAAATCTGTTGGCTCTAGAGGCTGAAAAACAAGGCAGGCTGAGAATGGAAAAGGAGGACATTGCGAATGCAGTTTTGGACAGGCTGCGGGAGAATGAAGAGAAAGGGTGGATAGACAATGTGCATGTGAGTCAATTAATGATGTTAGGACAGAGGAAGGGTTCTGGCAGAAAATATGAACGAAGTGGAAGGAATTGTATAATGAACAACCAACATTTGACAGGGACCATTAGTAGGCGAACGCTTCAGTGGATGTTGGTGTATGCAATGGAGCATTTATGGGAGTGTCCTGAGCACAATGATGTCGGTTTTTGAATTTTGAATTCTGGAGAATATCTGGTTATATGTTGGCTGGTATGACTGGGTGAACGAGTTACGCAGAAACAGTGGCTACATAAATAAATAAAATATCAATATCTGGATGAAAACAGTAGCAGAAGAACATATTAACAAACAATAAATAAGAAAAAAATAAACAAGCATAAAATTCTTCTTAATTGTGTTGTTACAAATAATAATATTAATATACTTATAATAATAATAATAATGATCTTTAGTATGTAGTGTTCAAATCCACATATGCTGTGTAGAAATATTTTTTGTTTACAACTAAAACAAAAGTGATCTGCCCAGTATGTTTAATGATGATCAGTTTGACCTAGTTATATCCTCTCTTGCGATCACTTTCAAGACCTTTATCATAATCTTTTTCTGCTGTACATGTTTTTTTTTAATATTCTATTCACCCGCTGTGATTCTGACCATCCACTAACAGCCAGACATGTGTGTGTGTGCATGTGTGAGAGAGACAGAGAGAGAGAGGGGAGAGAGAGAGCAGTATAATCCATTTTCTCATCTGACAGTCTATTATTTTGGTGTATGGCCACTTAATCACATGACACTTAATCACTCGGCCATTTAATCACAAGACACTTAATCACCCGGGCACTGTGAACTTAAATTTCAGCTCGTGCTTTTGCCCGAAAATGACGTGATTAAGTGTCTTGTGATTAAGACGCACCAATCCGCGTCTAAATGAAGTGAAAGCTCTGGTATTGATTCACTTAAAACACCGAAACAAATTGTTAAACTTCAATAACTAATTGGGAGTTGCTCATTACCTGTTATGAAAGTTAAATATTTGTTAAAAGTTTGTGAGGTAATTGTGTCGATGTTGTCGTTTCTGATGATTTCAGAGCCCCTTTATATCACTTATATGATAACGCCGTATAGATGAACCCAGCAAAGTGAGGACTAACAAAAATACAGTATGAAAACCACGTGAAGCAGCAGCGATGTGGCAGATGGCAAACAAGTTCAGACATTTACAGTGTGGGCGGTTTAATGAAGACTAGGGTCAAATACGTACAGATAGCCGAACCTGTTCATCGCCACGTAATTTTAGATCCCTCTCTCTCTCTCTCTCTCTCTCTCTCAACCCTTTGAAAATAAAGTATGTTCGTTCGATCT
Source organism: Achatina immaculata (assembly GCA_009760885.1). Classification (NCBI taxonomy): domain Eukaryota; kingdom Metazoa; phylum Mollusca; class Gastropoda; order Stylommatophora; family Achatinidae; genus Lissachatina; species Lissachatina immaculata. Next base: position 44,307,625 of record CM019717.1, on the reverse strand, counting down.
CTCTCTCCTCTCTCTTTCTCCTCTCTCTCTCTCTTAACCCTTTGAAAATAAAGTATGTTCGTTCTTTCGTTCGTTCTCTCTCTCTCTCTCTCTCTCTCTCTCTCTCTCTCTCTCTCGGACAGGCTTAGGACATTTGATAATAACCCACTAAGGCAGCACGTGATCTCCACATTTGTATTGCCATGTGCGTCTTCGTATGGAATATCTCCTCAAGCAAGCTCCAAAGAGTCGCAGATAATAACAGATTCTGACCTAAATTTGACTCAGTCTATTTGCCACATACAGAAGATTTACATCTTACATGTTGTTGTGACCTGTACGTCGAAAATGTTTTAGGCCCTCGTATATAGGTTTCAGATTAAAATTATAAAGGTGACTAATGTTAGATATAAAATTAAATTTCTCTTTGATTAAATGTAAGTTAGTTAGATGGTTAGTGCTTAAGTTTAAAGAATTTTTATCAGCGCTTTTATTCATTTTGAGGGGAACAAAAACAATCTGAAATTTACGTTTACAATGTCTGTGTGATTAACTGTTGTGGTATTAATTTTTGTGTGATTAAATATTGCGTGATTAAGGGTCACCAAACTGATATTTTTCACAATTTTTATTCCTCAACACTAGGTGTCGAGTACCCTTTTGTTTCTATTTTTTTTACTGCATTTATTAATGCAGTTCATAACATACAGTTACATACAGTTTTATTGTTAGAGGAATTTATTACTTCTACAATATGTCCCTTCAGTTTGGTGAAGTGATGCAAGTTTAAAAAAAAATTTATGTCGGTTCTAGTTATGAAAGTGGTAAGCACACTATCTGCTCACTATGTCCAGGCGTGTGCCATTTGTTAACAGGTAACTCACTCGACTGAAACCTGATTCCACAAAATATGCCGTGAGAAATGCCGTGAAAAACAGTCTTCCCTTCTCCTAAAGGTGTGAAAGCTTGTTAGAAACTGCAGTGTTTACCCAAAAATAATGTTTCTCTGGTTTAAAAATTGCTTGGACTTTCATATCATTCTGTAAATCGATGAGAAGATCTTGCATTGTTAATATCAGCAGCATTCACCACAAATGGATACAATATCCACGCCGGAATATTCATATCCAGTAAATTACAGAGATGAGTTTCTTTGTCATAATTTAGCTGATTTAAATGGTTCGCATTTTAATTCAGAACTTATTTGCTGCCAAAGTAGAAATCTGAGCATATTTACGATATTGTTTGTGTGCAGTTTCAGTTTTCCAAGACATGCCATAATAATTTCTTTGCAAGATAAAAGGTAAACGATGAAGGTCTGGAGACTTACTTGGAGAAGAGAAATTATGACAGTGCTCAGAGACAAGGGATACACATGGAAGGATGCAGAGAATAATTCTAAGAACAGGGATAACTGGAGACCCTTTATCTGTGGCCTGTCCTCTCAAGGGGGGAGGGGTGGTGGTGGTAAAAGATAACAGTTTATTCCCTACATTTGCTTATTTAACAGGTTAAGTTTTTCAAAAATATCACAAAGATAAAATATGTCGCGATTAACGGAGATGATATCTTTTTCAATTTGCTGACCGCTGAAAAATCACACAACTGCGTCCCACACAAAGCAACAGAACGATGATGAAAGTGTGTCAAGAAAGCAGCGCCGTCAGTAGCACAAGCCATATACTGTATTCTAAAGGGATATCATTTTCAATGAAATAACTCTTTAATTCTCCAAAAATCTTTTCACCTCCATGTTAAGCTTTCATGCTTTCTCTGAATTTATCTTCATCCAAATATCTAGCATAAGCCATCAATATTGCTGTGTTATCTGGTAAACATGATTCATCACCTTGCAGAGCAAACTTCTTAACTTTTAACTGATAAACAAGCTGCTTTTCAACATCATCTGCCATTTCATCTATATGCTCGACACTGATGAGTTTCTCAAAGGAATGGACCTAGTCGTACTGCACCAAACATTTAGATGTACCGTGCATCTGTCTGCTAATTACAGACATGGCAATAATTTAAGTACTTCACAGTTGTATAAAACCGCCACCTAAGTGATAAACTGTACTACTTTTTCCCCCTTACTTTATCTACTGATTACATCTGAGGAATTTCAATCTGTAACTAAGAACTGTCCCCTGGACAACAAAAATAACTAATGAAGAATGTATGAGAAGAACTGGAGAGACAAAAAAAAAAAACTTGTCAAAAAGATAAGAGAGAAACAATGTACTTTTATATGACATGCAATGAGAAGAGGGTGCATTGAAAATATTATAACAACAGGAAAAATAGAAAGAAGAAGATCAAGAGGAAGACTAAGAGAAATGATACTGGACAGTCTGACGGGATGGTGTGAGAGGAGATCACCAACTGAGCTGATGGCCTGCATGAAGGATCGTGTACTCTGGAGAAGCATAATAGCCAACGCCAGTCGGCACGGCACCTGATAATGATGATGAACTAAGAGCGAACACATCTCAACAGTTTGAGAAACATTAATACTCAAATTGATATAGCAATTACACATATTTATTATGGGAAAAATGAGTGGTGAATAAATGAGGATGTAGCAAATAAACTGAGTAAACAGATGAATAACCAAACTCCTCTCCAGACGAGAACTAGTTCGCCATGAAGGAGGGAGTGTGCAACAGACTACTACTCTCAGTTAGGAAAAACATGATGGATTAAGAGCCAACTTACTAACACACCGAAAATTCAATGGATCCTTACATACAACTTCACATCACCAAAAGTATCGGACTTAAAGTCCTCAAAAATCTCAATATTTCACATTTCTTCAGTTACAAACTATTTCTAACAACTCGTAGCTGCATCAAAAATTTACACATTGAATCCATGAGGAAAACAAACGAACAGTTCACATCCTAGCATCCTATCTGGAACATCCTTCTCAGTCAACCTCTACATAATACATTTACAATCATAATGAATCTAACTCTGCTAATCAATCCTCATAATACATCCTAACTATCCATCTATCTGTCTCTCTCTATCTAATAATAATAATAATAATCCCAAATCTCCTCCTCTCACTCCTTAAATATGTCCTAACTATTCCCCTAAATCTTCCCGAAGTTTCTATCTCGAGAATCACTCAGCCCGTGATTCTACCTGTTTACGACCTTCCAACGAACACTCACTGGACATTCCGTAAATAACTTTTCTATTATTAACATGTCAAGGCTAAGTTCATAAAAATTTCGTGGAATTTAACGTCTCAACCCTGACCTTTCAACTGAACTCTTATACAACAAAAATACCAAGGCTTTAAAACAAATGGTCCAAATATTAAAATACCCCGTATTATATCCATTTTATGCAAAATCCAACCATTGTAACAGTACATTTTCCACTATATTGTTATATGGACTCCAAAATTTCAGTAGCATTATGGTTAATATTAGTTCACAACAGACATTGCTGGTAGCACTAAAGATTCACATATACTGTGTGATTTGCCTTCTTTTGTTATCAATTTTGATATCTCGTAAGATGCAGTTAAACCTTTGTCTAATTTAGTTGATTTCACAAGAAACATTTGTTTCATTGTAGATCTAGTTTCAGTCTGCGTGTGACATTCTCCATAGAGAATCTACTATCTAAACTGATTTCCATATATGCTAATACACAGTCAGTCATTTGTATGTCCCTTGCGGAACTTCGCCTTCCCAACAGCACTCATGTAGGCCTCTGTTATAAACAAGATACCCTGCTGCTGATGCGTCCATTCGCAGATCATCAACGATGTCTTGTAGCCATATTCGCCTTGGTCTTCCTCTCTTTCTTTTCCCTATTATGTACCCTTCCAAGACTGTCTTCTCTAAATTATCATGAGGTTTAATATGTCCAAAATATTTAAGTTTTCTCCGTTTAATCTTCCTTTCTAGCCAACAATACTTAGTCACATGTTGGTCATTTGATGAGAGGAAATGATTAGAGAATCCCAAAACAAGCTATCAAGTGGAACACAACAGGCCGAAGAAAAAGAGGCAGACCGCGTGAAACTCTGAAGAGGACATTATTAAGAGAGGCCAAATTAACAGGCATAAAATCCTTTGATGAGGTTGAAAGACTCGCCGAAGACAGGAAAAATTGGCGAACTACTTTGCGAGCCCTATGTGACGTTTAACGGCACAGGAAGATTATAAGATAATATCCCATCATTATATATCTATCACGCTCGTCTTTCCGCGTCCCGTTTGAGCCCTGGTTTTTAAGTTTTGGTGCTTACCCAATGGGTCTAGCCACTGTCGACTACGCTGTCTTAGGTGTCATGGTTTCTTCTTACTATATATAATTATTATTATAAACTGGCCCTCCGAGGGCCATATGGTCTCAGATTGAGAAACGCTGATTTAAACAGAAGAAAGCGAGTAAGACAACCAGGACTAGATAACCATTACAAGGGAGATATCATGGTTCTAAGTGATCTCAGAATAGAGAAGATATTAGTCTCTAAAAAAATGATTATGTTGTAAAATGTTTATGTGAAGAACTTCTGACTGAAATCATGAACTGATTAGGGTGGGGAAAGGGACCGAGATGATGTTTTAACCAGGAACATTCTCGAGATTTTTATAATAGGCGGAACAGGTTTTCTATTTACGTTTGTTCGAACACTTTACCGTAGTGTTACCCATGCACCTTCACGTGATGTAACGTAGAAATGTATTTTCCCTCTGTTTATTTGCATGAACACCGGAAACAAAAGGCCGTTGACCCCCGAGAAACTGCTTCCGGGTCAATTTTGTTTTCATCGTTTACGCAGAGTCCATAGTCGTTCCAATATTTGACCTATCCTGTTGCAGGAAAGTAGAATCCAGCAATGAATATTGTACACTAGAATCCTGCTTATCTGCTGCAGCCCATAAATACTAGGTATGCCTTTTAATGCTTACGTTAGTGCATGAAAATGTAAAGCTAGTCATTCTGTAAAAAGACTAATGGTTGCAACATGTCGCAGTTCCTCTTGTAAAGGTGTGCGGTCAAACTCACAACTTGAGAGACAGACTGTTAAGAAGCTTTCAAACCATTAAACCGTTTTATTGTTTTTGTATCTGAAAAAAATGTATCGCATGCAACATTGAAACCAAACATTTTGCTTTTAAAGAGAACTAATTTTTAAATTCCTAGAACTTCATTAACTTGTATGGCGTTGTCTAACGTATTCTTTTGTTTTGTTGATTAGCATATTATTTAAAATTCTGATGGCTTTTAGAATATATTCATTATTGATCTAACTATGGCTGTCGCCATTTTAAAATTTATTTCTACAGTACTGAAAGAAGGGCAAAGTTTTGTGCAGGAGAAAACCATCTTTAACTCAGAACAACAATGCAGCCTCTGAAACTGTCACAAGAATCCCTGGAAACAGTGGTCAGCGTCATCCTACGAGTGCCAGCCCTGTTTCTTATTGAAGTCTGGTTTCGCACAAACCCACACAAAACTATCCAGCTTCACTCTGATGATGTTGAAATCATTGTAACTGTGGCGTACTATTTGGGTGAGTGAATACATTCTGATTAATCACTCAGTCACTGAGGGATGTTTCATAACAGCTGTGACAGCTTATGAAGTTCCTCTTTCACACTTTTATCTGTATGTGTTAACGACAGATTTACTGCTTGAACTGATAGTTATGGTTTAATTTCTGTTGGGGTTCTATTGGCAAAACTAAACTTAAATATGGTATATACTTGTTGAGAAGTAAAATAGGTTGTAAGTGCCGGAGCAGAACAGTGACCAGACAGTGGATTGGAGACAAGTTACTGCTCCCACTGTAGCAAACCCACCTGTAAAAAAAAGTTGTACCCGATGCCTCTGAAAGAAATAAGATAATACAAAACTCCACCCAAACCCCTTCTTTTTTTTCATTCTCTCCATGGCTGTCCAAATCTTCTAGGCCCAACATTATGACAGGGGAAAACCCTCTAAGCCCAACATTATGACAGGGAAAACCCTCCAGGCCCAACATTGTGACAGGGAAAACCCTCCAGACACAACATTATGACAGGGAAAACCCTCCAGGCCCAACAGTATGACAGGGAAAAACCTCCAGGGCCAACATTATGACAGGGAAAAACCTCCAGGGCCAACATTATGACAGGGAAAAACCTCCAGGCCCAACATTATGACAGGGAAAAACCTCCAGGGCCAACATTATGACAGGGAAAAACCTCCAGGCCCTGGAGCAAGAAATTGACTGGACCCCCTCCATGGTGATTCTGCCTGATACATTTGTAATAAGGACACTGAATGAAATCAGAGAATATCTGTTGGCAAAATGAGACACACCAGAGTATACATGTGTCTGTTAGTGCATTGAGGGATAAACAGATGATAACATAATTGTGTCCCAAGTTTTGAGACTGTCTGAGTTCGTCACAGTAAAGACAAGAAAAAGATTGTAATGTGATTCACAGTAACAGACAAGATGCAGAAGTTTACAGATCATTTTTACTGAAAGTGTGCCAGTTCCTTCAGTAATTTGTAAATTTCACTAACTTGGTTTCATATGGTTGGCATTGTCACTCATCCAGTTTCTAATGGTTGGCACTGTCACTCATCCAGTTTCTAATGGTTGGCACTGTCACTCATCCAGTTTCTAATGGTTGGCACTGTCACTCATCCAGTTTCTAATGGTTGGCATTGTCACTCATCCAGTTTCTAATGGTTGGCACTGTCACTCATCCAGTTCCACATGGAACTGTCACTCACTAAGTTTTATATGGTTGGCACCATCATTAGCACCATCACTCACCCAGTTTCATACAGTTTGCACTGTCATTCACCCAGTTTTATATGGCTGTGGCATACAGTGCGCAGCTTATCATGATTAGCCAAACTAGTATTTTTAAATGACAGTATCAGGAACAGATATGGTTGTGCTAGAATGGCATGATTGTGAGGTCACCAAGACCCTGTTATACTTTTCCTTTGCTGTTCTTAGTAACAGGCTAAGCCTGGCTAGTTGGGTGGAGCTTCACAGAGGTGTGGATAGTTGAGAAAAGAGCTCTCGCCAGGATGAGAATGGAAATCAAAGTGGCCACTGCTGGCAGTCACGTGGCTGGTTGAACTGCCACAGTGGCAGACTCCCAAAGCATGCTTTGTAAAATTGACAGGGGCATGCTTCCCAGGGAGTGGATCAGCTTACTTGCAAACTCTTAGGTCACAGGCCTCACATGCTTCTGCTTGCCTGGATATGCAGAAGTTCTTGTTTATGAGTGGGTTAACTTGAAAGGATTACCTCAAAGGGTGCTGAGACTGGAGTAGTTGTTGGACATCTTGAAGGACAAATGTTTGGGGGGGGGGATGAAGAGCTGGAATGTGAGGGAGCTGAGGGTAAGGCAAGGTGAGTGCAGAGTAAGCTCCCTCTGTAGGTGGCAGCAAGGAACCCAAGGTCAGAGCATCAGAATAAGCTCCCTCTGTAGGTGGCAGCAAGGAACCCAAGGTCAGAGCATCAGAATAAGCTCCCTCTGTAGGTGGCAGCAAGGAACCCAAGGTCAGAGCATGACAGGGATGTTCAGTACAGACAGTCAGTAAAAAGCCTGGAGGTTTTTTTTTTGGATCAACATATCATTTTGAAGGCGGGTTCCGTCATACTCAGAAAATGATGTATTGATGCATTTTGAAGGCGGGTTCTGTCATACTCAGAAAGTGATATGTTGATGCACAAACGTTGTGACAGGGAATCCCTCAAGGCCCAACCTTGTGACAGGGAAACTCTCCAGGTTTTCTTATTCATAGATCAAGACTGTGTTTATATTCTTTTAGGTTTTTAAAATTTGTTTTATATGTTTTTTTGTTTTTAAAACACTGTAACTTTTAAGAGCTGTGGTTTTTGACAAATATGAGGTCTGTTCCAAAAAGTATCCATCTTTTGATCAGGAAAAATATAATAACTCACCCTGAGGTCTGAAACCTTAATCCCCTTATAAGTACTCCCCATGGGACTACAAACACTTCTTCCAGTGGTCCCACCATTGTTGGAAGCATTTCATGAGGGCCTCTTTGGGAATAGAGTACAAATTGGCTGTTGTGTTCCACATAATGCCTTCCTGTGATTCCTTTTTAGTGACATTTTCAGTTTGGGGAACAGCTAGAAATCACAAGGAGCCATGTTGGGAGAGTATGGAGCCTGACGAACCAGTGGAATGTTATGTTTGGCCAAGAAAGTCTGAATCACATGCGAAGAATGGGCTGATGTGTTGTCATGACGAAACTGCCAAGTTCCGTTTGCCCACAGGTCCAGTCATTTGCATCACACAGCATCATAAAGGTGATGGATGATCTCCAAGTAGTAATCTTTGGTAATATTTTGGCCTTTTGGTGCAACCTTGTGGATTGAACACCTAAACCCACGATGCATCACCAGTGATCACAGTGTTCAGGAAGTCTGTGTCACCATTTGCAAAGTCTAGCATATGCATCTTATGTGACTTCCAGGAGGAGTTGCTTCTACTCCATTTTTAACAGCTTCAATACAGATTTCATGGACACTCTTAGCATGGTCAGATCCTCCATCAAAATGGAGTATTCTTAACCAGCGCTTATCCCCACCTTAAGTAAGTTCTCAGTGACGATTCTACATGACCAAAGTCTGCACTTGGTCAATGACCTCGTCATTTTAGCTTGTTGAGTGGCCTACCAGAACATGATCTGCTTGCCACTGATGTGCAGCCATCTTTGAAATGATTGTGTCACTCCATAAATTGTGTGATGCTCATGGAATCATTGCCAAATGCCTGTTGAAGTTTCTGCATGGTTTCCACTTGGGTGTCACCAAGCTTTTAGCAAAAATTGATGCAGTACTGCTGTGAAGTCATTTTGCATCTAATGAAAATACAACAGGCATTCACTACACTCACTCACTCACTCACTCACTACACTCACTCACTCACTACACTCACTCACTACACTCACTCACTCACTCACTCACTCACTCACTCACTCACAGGCTGACTGCCAGTGATTGACATACTCTGCAGGCAGGAAAAAATTCATGCTGCACGAGGTCTCCTACACCCTTCCTACCAGAGCACACCTCCCATGCATGATCTGTTTCTGGATACTCTTTGAGCTGACCTCATATGCCAAATACTTGAATTTTGAAGGTTTTTAACAGTATGCTTTTCTATGGTAGGCAGAATAGGTCAGTTATATTAAAACACTAAAATTAATTTTATTATCATTTTCAGCACTTGTTACAGCTGTAGCAATAGCAACGTTGCCATTACGACACTTGGTCACCTTTTACATATATTTAGTGTGTGCTGGTCTTATGGGCTGTGCTGGCATGGTTTCAAGGGCATACGTCATAGTTGAGAAATTAGAACATGAAGAAGATGTGGAGGCAGCAGAAAGAGCAAATACCACAGTAAAATCTGGGCCCTCTATTTTGCTGGAAGACCGCAAGCACTTTGAGCGTCTTGTGCTGCATATCTTGGCACAGGTGTTCATTGCAGCACTGGTTGCTTACCTCATGGAGATCAGGAACTGGGTCAAATTCACTCTTTTAGCCTTTGCCCTGCCTGTGGTAGCCAGACTCGTGGGATTTCGTGTTACTGACCTTCACCTTGTCCACAACTTTGCCATAGTCTACACTATTCTGCTAGTTCTATTCTGTATTTTTAACAACTTGGGAAACATCATTGACATTGGCAAAGAAGGAATAAATGTCACTGTTATGTCATTCAGAACTTTTGGTATTATACCAGTGGTTTTAACATTTTGGCGAACTATGGCTTTACCTGTTCAGTTGCTGTTATTTTGGGGCTTGATGTATTTGTCACAGATTTATGTCTATGTGTACACAGAGAACCAGGGGATCTGGCAGGAGGGATGGTTAGTTGTCCTCTTGGCTAGTATGGGAGAGTGCTGTGCCACACCTGTCAGTTTACTAGCCTTATGTGTGACTATCACATATGCCTCCTGTGCTATTCTGTGCCTAACCAAGTTATACCTGCAAGGCTTGGATGCATTTGAGCATGACACTATGAGAGGATGGACTGAAGGATTTACCATGCTGCTTATTGCTGTTCAAACAGATTTGCTGGAACTCAGGCCACTTCAGCGAGCCTTTCTAATGAGCATACTCCTGTTTATTGTTGCATCTTCTCTCATTCAGTCTATGTATGAAATAACTGATCCTGTTTTGCTGGCGCTTAGCGCGTCCCACAATACAAGTGTCATTAAACATGTCAAGGCTGTTGTACTCTGTACAGTTCTGTGCCTGCTTCCCCTGTACATGACATATTTCATATGCCAATACTTTGACATGGATTTCTGGCTCATGGTTATAGTATCTAGCTGTCTGTTGACCTCAGTCCAAGTTATGGGCTCACTGGTAGTTTACATGCTCTTCATGTACGATTTTCTGCGCTCTGAACCATGGGAAAACTTGGATGATGTCATCTACTGTGCAAGAGCTGTGACCAGAGTACTGGAGTTCATCGTTGCAGTTTTTGTTGTCTGCTTTGGTTTGAAGGAATCCCTCATAGGAGAATGGAGTTGGATCAACTCAATAATATTAGTTGTTCATTGTTACTTCAATGTCTGGCAGCGTCTTCAGAGTGGATGGCAGAGCTTTCTTTTGCGTTGGGAAGCTGCAAAAAAAGTTGAGTCTCTTCCACTGGCCTCTGAAGAACAGCTCAGAAGACATGATGATGTTTGTGCTATCTGCTACAGTGATATGAAAACAGCTTGTGTTACACCTTGTGAGCACCTTTTCCATGGTGTCTGTTTGAGAAAGTGGCTGTATGTCAAGGAGACCTGCCCCCTGTGTCACAGAGATCTAGCAGCCAGTTCTGAAAAAGCTGAGCAGGTAAATGAAACTCAGAAGAGCAATACAGAAAACCCAACAGTGCCAGTGAGGAGAGTGTGCCTGGCCAGGAGGTTGAGCTGAATAAACCAGATTCTGACAACTCCAGTAGCTCAGGCAGTACTACAGAGATTGACAGTGTGGATATTGACCTAGATTATAATGAAGGTGAACTTGCTGAGGCAGATCAGTAAAGCAATACAGAATTATTTCCATGGATGTATTTTGTTTTAACATTGCCTTGTCTTGGAGTTCTATAATTTCAGCATAACAGTTGTGTAGAAATTGATTAGCTTGCATGTTTATAAATTCTCATATTGGATAATGAGATTCTTTTGTGTTAACTGATAATTCTGCAAGATGTTGGAATTAAAAAAAAGCAGGCCTTCTCATGTTAAAATATCTTCGATAAAACCAGCTTCTGGCACTCTTCATCCACCTCTGTAGCAATAGGTGCTTGACACTTATGTGAGTAACGACAACAGCTAGGATGAGTACGGCACCTATTATGAAGAAGCTGAGCCCGTGAAAAGTTAACGCTGTTACTTTCCTGCTCCAGGGTGCCTGATATGCTGAAGAGTAGGGCCTAGTAAGAATACACGTTTATAGAAGTTAGTTACGCATTATATTTTGATCTAATGCACAAAGTTAGTCACACATTATGTTCTGCTGGTCTAATACACATCACTAAACAAATATAACAACTGAATCATAGTGCGTCTCTTTGGCAGAATGACTTGATTTTTTTTTCCTCCCCACTAAAACAGCAGTTTGCCAAAATTTCTTGAAACAAGTCATGAAATAGTCTTAGGGGCATATATGTCTATTTAAAAATAAATTTTACTTAAAAAATATTTTGGTTGAACTTGATGTGCGAAGACATATGGGGCCGTTATGTAAAAAGAAAAAAACTTGAAGGAAATCATCACTTTGAAAATTCTCCAATGCAGTTCAGGAAAAGTAATGGCAATTATTGTGCTGTTTATGTACACTTTAACATTGTCTACACAAATGTGTGAGAATGAAAAAAAAACACTGTTACACATACAGATGTGTGAGAATGAAAGGACTCTTATGTTACATGTACAAGTATATGAGAATGAAAGAACACTGTAATGTTAAATACACAAATGTGTGAGAATAAAACATCACTTTAATGTTGCATAAACATATGTGTGAGAATTTTTAAAAATAACTTTAATCTTCTAAAACTGAGGAGTGTCTTTTAGTTAGACCATTAATTGTGAACTTACATGGAAATAAGGGAGGAGTGTAAGGTCAGGATATGTGACCTTCCCAGAATTCATAGTCAAAGGCAACATTATTTTAAGTGACAACTAAAAGTTTACTGTTGAATTTTGCATTACCAGCTTATATATGGATCTGGCAGAGCTAAGATACCTGCATATTTCAGTAAAAAGAGTTGATAACAGATTAAAGCTTTTAAAAGTATCATTTTTACAAGGTGTGTACAAGAAGACATTCCTCTTCAGCTATAAATAAGAGTATATTTAACTATTAAAAATGAAGAAAAAAAAGATACAACACATTAATAAGTGATTTTAAATTGCTGATTTATTATCTATGCATCCATGTTCTTGGTCGATGATCAGCTAAACAGTCACTACCTGACACACCCTGTGGCTTTTTGCATGGCAGCAACAAATTCTCTACACCTCTCTTGGTCTGCGGCCAGCCTTGTGACCCAGCTGTGCTGCTTGCTTCTGCTTCTGTAGTTTAGCCTTTGGTTGGCCTCTCTTTCATTTTCCTTCAGGTGTCCATCGCATGACTGTTTTGCAGTGTTGCTGAGGTCTCTTTGGGCACTTGACCAGTTCATTCCAGTGTGGTGTTATGATATGCATGAGTTCTACTTCACATTCAGCAAGTATTTACTGTTTGTGGCCAGTAAATATTCCAGATCTTTCCGAATCAGGTTGGGTGGAATGAGGATAATTTGCCCATGTCTTTTTCAATTGTTCTCCAGCATTCTGTTCCACAGAAGAGGATGGATAACTCACAACTTTGGTAAAGTTTTATTTTGGTTCTAGCATTGTACTGGGAGGACTTTCAGGTATTTCTAAAATTAATGAAATGATTTACAACGAGCGCGTATGTTTGTATGTTGTAACTTTGCCAAGTTGATTTGTGAAGGGTGTGTGATTTTATCTTACAAAAGTAGAATGGATGTGTCATGTGTCAGTTAAAGTGTACAAAGTTAGAAGTAGCAGTTAGAACTGGATGTCAAGATGAGCCAACAGGTCAGTGGTTACCACATACAGTTCTCACAGAACATGGACATCAAACAAACATTGGCTAGAGACAGAACAAAAAAATGATAGGAAATACCAGATAGTGCACCAGTAATTTACAGAGTTAAACGAAATCTTGCCCTTTTGAAATCCTGTTTTTTTTTTTTTTGTTCATGCTGCATATTTTAAAAAATAAGATACAATGTAACAAATGATTCCTTAAGGATTGCTGCATATTCCCAAAATGGCATCTCACACAAAAATGTGCAGATTCATGTAACCAAAAACATGGGAGAAATTATAGAGTGGTTGTTGAAATAAATATTTTCAGTTACCTTACTAGCTGTGATATGGCAGTTCATAAATTCTTTACAATTGTTAATGATGTTTTTTTTTTCAGAACTTGTAAATAGTATCCAAACATTTTGCTTTGAAGCTCTAACAGAGTTCAGTTTGGAGGCGGTTAAATTGCCAAAATGGCTAATATTGAAGTGGCTATCAACATTCACTTTGATCTTGACCTGAATCCTCTTTCTCAGCCAGAACTAGTTGCTTGATCTAGAAGGAAAATTTAGAGTTCTTTATACTGTTCCAGTTCAAGACTGGCAAACATTTTCAAATGTTGTTATCCCCTCTGTTTTCATTCCCACAAATGGTTAGATTTAAATAAACAGATACAATGATCTTTTTTTAAAGTTTCCATTGTCTTCCTCAGCCGTGTGCCAAATCTTGCTTCTATTCATTGAGATAGGAATCTCAGATAAAGAGCTTTTCATTGGTTCATCATGTTATGGTCAGAAAATTTAATAAATTTTAAATTAAATAATTTCTGCATGAGTTGGAAATGATGCCATCAAAAGATATATCTCAAAGTAAGCAGTTATCATGCAGGTACTGCTGCTTAGAGAAAGCAAGAACATTTAAGATGTCATATTTTGTGTGATTGTTGCTGTGCCAGGAATAAACATTCATGCATTAACTAATAAGGCCAGTGTGTGTTGAGAAACAATTATGCTCACAGTTTGACAGTTTTCTATATAAAGTACTCACCAGATGTTTTCTGAAATTTGATTGTTTATGAAAAAGGGATTCTGCAAACAATGGCTTCATTGTTTTTGTTTTGTTTTGTGTATGTGTGTGTGTCTTTGTTCTTGAAGTTGTGTTGTGTTATTTTTCTGTGTGATCCTTGAAAAAAGCTTTTGCCAAAATATTGGATTGTTGTATGTTCTTCATCTATATATGTTCATCTTTTTTGACCACTTTCATTCCCCACTTTTTGTATCTTTTTGTAAAACTGGACCTCTGTCTACTTTTGTTACTACAACCATTTTACTTCAGTGGTCTTCCTTTGTCTTTGTTCTTATAACATTTCTCAGCTACAGATATCCTAGCATCTTTTTTGTTTGCTTTATTTTGATTATAATGAACATCCCTGTTTAAAATGTGGTTCACAGGGGAGAAAATATGCCTTTTACTGATACCCACAACACCAGATCATCATCACACAAATTCCTAACTTGTTGATGCACTAAAGCCACATCACGCAAATTCATAACTTATTGATGCACCGAAGTAACTTCTTGCAAATTCTTAAATTACTGAAGCACTAAAGCCACGTCCCGCAAATTCATAGCTCATGATAGTTCACCAGCTTTTCCTGTTTTCGGTGACCTTTTCAATCTCATCAAGGGATTTTATACCTACTAATTTGGCTGATCTTAACAATGTCCTCTTTAGAGTTTCACATGGTCGACCTCTTTTTCTTTGGCCTGTTGTGTTCCACTTGATAGCTTGTTTTGGGATTCTTTGATTTTTTCTTCTCATCACATGACCGACATATCTCCATCTCCTTTTTTCTGATCACCTATAAGACAGTTTTTTTGTTCACTTATCTGCTTTATTTCTGCATTTTTCTTGAACTCATTCCACTCTGTACCATGTATTTTCCTTAAGCATTTGTTTATCAGATGAGTCTAATTTTTGTCTATTTCTTTAGTTGTTTTCCAGCTTTCGCATGCATAAATGAGGATGGATTTTTGAATTGAATAATCTTAATTTGGTTTTTGGATTGAATAATCTTAATTTGGTTTTTGTGCTTATAACTTTTGAATGCTATATGTTCTCAAGATTCTTGAAGGTCAGTGCTGCTTTTGCAATTCTAATTCTAACTTCCTTTCTGGTGTCACCATCCTGGTCTATGTAGCTGCCAAGGTATGCAAATTTCTTCAACAGCTGTTCATTCTACATATATTTTTCCTTCTTGATTAATGAGAAGTTTCATTATTTTTGTTTTTTCCTTGTTAATTTCAAGCCCTATTTTGCTAGCCAGTGAAGACAGAGTATCTTTTTTTTTTCACATCAGATTCACATTGTCACAGATAAGAGTTACATCATCTACAAAATCAAGATTGTCTGTTGGGTCACATGTACACAATAAATGCCCGTTTTACCTGTGCAATATTTTTTCATTATGAAGTCCATGGGAATTCCAAAAAGCAAGGGAGATAATATACATCCTTGTTTCATGCCTATTTCAATCTGGAACCATTCGCTCATTCCTTCTTCTGTGTTGACTGCACAAACATATCTGTTGTAGAGATCCTTAATGATGTTGACAATTTTAGATGATATTCCATAGTCTTAAAATTGTCCACAGTGAATCTATGGGTATGCTATCAAAAGCCTTTTTTTTAAGTCTATGAAGTTCAGGATTAAGGTTTTTTTGCATTTCAATCTGTTCAAGTATTATTCTTAAAGTAAGGATCTGGTCAAGACATCATCATCAGCATGCAAAAAAAATCATCAGCATGCAGTATAAAATTAAACGGAACTATTCTAAAGCAGGTGCAGAAATTCAAATACCTTGGAGCAGTAATACCTTCAGGTGGGAAATGCAGAACAGAAATTAGGAACAGAATAGGCCAAGCAAAGACTGCATTTCAGAGAATGAGAAACATATTAGCCAACTCATCCTTATCAATGAATGTTAGAAAACTAGTCTTAAAATGCTATATTGAACCTATCTTGTTATATGGAAGTGAATCATGGACAATAGACAGGTCTGCACAAAAATCACCGGAAGCAGCAGAAATGTGATTTATTAGAAGAATGTTGCGAATCCCCTGGACAACAAAAATAACTAATGAAGAATGTATGAGAAGAGCTAAAGAGACAAAAAATCCTGTCAAAAAGATAAGAGAGAGGCAATGTACTTTCATAGGACATGCAATGAGAAGAGGGGGCATTGAAAATATAACAACAGGAAAAATGGAAGGAAGAAGATCAAGAGGAAGACCAAGAGAAATGATACTGGACAGTCTGACGGGATGGTGGTGAGAGGAGATCACCAACTGAGCTCGTGTACTCTGGAGAAGCATAATAGCCAACGCCAGTCGGCACGGCACCTGATGATGATGATTATAGCAAGTTACAATTACAGTTAATACAGACATAGGAAATACTAACACAAAGATTATGAAAACAAACACAGCTATCATATTAGCGTTGCATAACATGAACATAAAAAACAACTCACTGGCGATGTAGACGGCAAGGGAGAATGAGCTAACATCATCGCCAGTTAACCCCAAGCTAGCGAAGTCCCTTAGGAATGTAAGGCTCGGCGTAGTAGCCATGGTGATAGAGTCCACTTAAAATACTCTTTTTTTATTACTCGGTCTCCAAGAAAGCCACAGTAATTCACGATGTTCGCCTGACAACAGGTATGGTGTATTGAACGAACAAAAATTCAGTTCCTAGAATTCTAGATACAGTAACAGCCTTGCCAAACCTGGACAATATCCAAGAAAATATGGCTGAGCAGCACATGAACGGTACGAAAGAAAAGACATTAAAAAACTGGACACACGCTAACAGTATGGAGGAAGACATGAACCAGTAAAAGCTGAGAATTTTTCAGCAGAACATGTATAGACAGGAACATTTAACAACTGGGAAATTGTCAGCAGCACAGATGAAGACAGGGAAGAAAATTGTGAAATAATGTCGGAGCATGCCTTTGAATGTAAATGCAACAGAAGAGTTCTTCAAATACGGACACAAAAAGAACAAATATATCCATATTACGAGAACTTAATATTGAAAGAGGTAGGCTAGTAAAGATTATTAAACAGAGAAAAACTTAAATATTTTGGACACATTAAACGTCATGATAATTTAGAGAAGAGCGTCTTCGAAGGGTACACAATGGGAGAAAGAAAGAGAGGAAGACCAAGGCGAAGATGGGTGCAAGACATCGTTTATAATCTGCAAATGGATGCAGCAGGGCATCTTGCTTACAACCGAGAGCACTACAGGAGAGCTGTTAGGGAGGCCGCAAGGGGTATGTAAATGACTTGTCGGAGCAATTGCGGGGGGGGGGGGGGGGGGGGGGAAGAAACATGATAAAACTGCAGAGAGAAAAAATGTTACATAAGTCTTTGAATTATTTGGAAGAATCCGCAAAACGCGCGTCAGTCAGTCATTTGCATGTCCCTTGCGGAACTTTGCCTCCCTAACAGCACTCCTATAGGCCTCTCAGTTGTGAGCAAGATGGCCTGCTGCTGATGCATCCATTTGCAGTTCATCAACGATGTCTTGCAGCCATCTTCGCCTTGGTCTTCCTCTCTTTCTTTTTCCCATTATGTACCCTTTCAAGACATCATCATCATCATCATGTGCCGTGCCGACTGGCGTTGGCTATTATGCTTCTCCAGAGTACACGATCCTTCATGCAGGCCATCAGCTCAGTTGGTGATCTCCTCTCACACCATCCCGTCAGACTGTCCAGTATCATTTCTCTTGGTCTTCCTCTTGATCTTCTTCCTTCTGTTTTTCCTGTTGTTATAATATTTTCAATGCCCCCTCTTCTCATTGCATGTCCTATGAAAGTACATTGTCTCTCTCTTATCTTTTTGACAAGGTTTTTTGTCTCTCCAGCTCTTCTCCTACATTCTTCATTAGTTATTTTTGCTGTCCAGGGGATTCGCAACATTCTTCTAATAAACCACATTTCTGCTGCTTCCAATGATTTTTGTGCAGACTTGCCTATTGTCCATGATTCACTTCCATATAACAAGATAGGTTCAATATAGCATTTTAGGACTCGTTTTCTAACATTCATTGATAAGGATGTGTTGGTCAATATGTTTCTCATTCTCTGAAATGCAGTCTTTGCTTGGCCTATTCTGTTCCTAATTTCTGTTCTGCATTTCCCATCTGAAGTTATTACTGCTCCAAGGTATTTGAATTTCTGCACCTGCTTTAGAACAGTTCCGTTTAATTTAATACTGCATGCTGGTGGATTCTGTTTCTTTCAAGACAGTCGTCTCTAAATTCTCACGAAGTTTAATTTGTGTCTAAAATATTTAAGTTTTCTCCCTTTAATTCTCTTCACTAGCCAGCCTTCTTCAATATTAAGTTCTTTTAGTATGGACATATTTGTTCTTTTTTGTGTCCATGATACTTGAAGAACTCTTCTGTAGCATTTACATTCAAAGGCATTTATGTGTTTCGCAGCTGTTTTGTTAAATGTCCAGATCTCACAGGCATATGTTGTGATGGAAAAGATGCATGTCCTTAAAAATCTTATTTTTGTAGTTCTGTCTGTTCATCTCCACAGCTTCTTTAGTTGTTCTACTTTCTGAAGAACGATAGAAGTCCTCCTTTTAATTTCCCTTATTGTATCTCCATTATTAGTTAGTAGTGATCCAAGATATTAAACGGATGGTGACTGCAGTAAAACTGGTTTAAATAATAAAGGTAGATAGAGGTGTATGGTGTAGTTTTACAAAGTAGTTAAAGTGAGAAAAAACGAATAGAAAGTATGAGAGTGTATAAATGAAAAACATACAACATCCGATATTTCGGCGTGAGCCTTTTTCGAGGATTACATGCACCAATGAAGCAAAAGCAAATACAGATAACTAAACGAAGAACTTATCTTAATATGGCCTCCTCCAGAAGTAGGAAACAGAGAAATGGTGTCCAATAGAAGATGTAGTGAGACAACGCGGGCCGCACAAAAAGATATGCTGATAGAGCCAATCGTAAAGAAAAGGTGGAGAGAGAGGAGGAAAACAAGTGGTGGGGGGGGGGAGAAGGCAATAGAAACATGATAGCCGCTAGAGGAGAAGGTGTCAAGGGGGTTGGGGGAGGGAACGGAGAGATAATGAATGAAGAACATAAACACCTGCAGGGAGAAAATGTGGAACTGGTGAAAAGGACAAGACCCTATAAACACCAATATGTTGCCAGAGAAGAAAAGAGAGTGGCGGTAGGGAGGGGTAGCTAGGAGAAAGAAACTAGAAAAAAACGAGGGGGATGGAAAACTAATGAAGTTACAGAAAGCTGAAGACATTGGTTTTTCCAGGCTGGCTGTCTCCACCGCGTGGTCTCAATACATCTTCTATTGGACACCCATTTCTCTGTTTCCTACTTCTGGAAGAGGCCATATTAAGTTAAGTTCTTCGTTTAGTTATTTGTATTTGCTTTTGTCTCGTCTGTGCATGTAATCCTCGAAAAAGGCTCACGTCGAAATATCGGATGTTGTATGTTTCTCATTTATACATTCTCATACTTTCTATTCTTTTTTTCTCACTTTACTCATTCCTTCTGCTACTTTGTAAAACTACACCATACACCTCTATCTATCTTTATTATCCAAGATATTAAAAACTCTTCACTTGTTCTAATTTTTCCTCACTGATACATATTTCAGGTGCCTTATTTGTTTTGTCAGTTGTCATCAATTTAGTTTTCTTCACATTAAGATATAGGTTTTGCTCTTCGCTGTTCTTACTGACTGACATAATTAGTTTTTCCATTCCTTTTGGTGTTGTGGACAGTAATACTGTGTCATCAGCATATCTAATCTCTGGTATTTCATAACCTCCAATTGTTATGGCACCGTAATATTCTTTATCTACATCTTCTCTAACATTCCTCATTATATTTTCAGTATACAAGTAAGGCGACAATATGCTTCACTGAAGGACAGACCCCTTATTTTATGTCAAAATTGTTTCACCCAGTGGTGCTCAGAAGACATGCGCAGTGGCTGTAGTAAGGATAAGCAGCCCCCGGGGCATACATATCCGTACTTTAATACTGACAAGCACTCCCTTATCTAATTTCCCGAAATCACAGCGCTGGTTCCAGGAAAGTATCATTTTGTGATGAGAGGTCAAAAAAAGCGAGAACGCAAGTCATTAACTGCGCAGATAAAGTATAAATTGAATCTTAGGAATATTTTTCGTTTTCATCAATAACACGCAGAATATTTTCATATGAATGTTCTCTGAGCTAAAAGGTGATCTGATTATAGATATTTATCCTCTGCGTTATCTGTACGTTGACGATTTGATCCAAATTTTTAAACATATAAATGCGTTTGTTTCGTTCAATAAATGAAACTACTTTTGAAAATTCCAATGATAACTTCCGTTTTGCGTCACTACAGACAAGTTAAACATCTACTTTGCGAATTCTAATGAGTCAGTAACTAAATCCATTTAGTTTAGCCGCTGTGAAAATATCAAGAGTGCGTTATATTCTGTTATTAGCTTTAAATGTTTAAAATCATGCGAAATAATTAGTGGTATACTTTCTAAACTCAGGTCATATTTTATTCTAGAGGTATCGGAGGAGTTGAGATTTATAGAAACATTTACAGAAAAACTTTTCAGGCTCGGTAACAGTTGTTAGAAAGTGTAACTGTGTACTATAAAGGTACAAACTTTATGTTACTAAGCATAATTCTGGGAGCAGGGAAAAGATCTCACGTCACCAGAGCTAAAGTGCTAAAATCTACTTGTAAACACGACTGTTTTAATGGACATTACTGGCTAGTTACGTTGTAGGCGCCAATATTATACTTAAGGATCAGAGTTCAACCAGTCTTCTTCACAAGACAATCCATTGACTTGGCGTCTTGTTCAGTTGAGCAGGAACTTGTTTCATTGACTTAGAGATTTGAACAGTCAGTACAACGCCAGCAACAACGTCAGTCTGAAGCTAGGTATCTGTAAATAGACAATTTAAATCTATTTTTTTTTCAGTTTTTAAACTTTTGACATGGGCAATGGGGTGGTTATTCCCTCCAAGTAAAATCTGACATGTATTTAAAAAATATGTTCTTTTTACGTGCATCATCATCTGCCAGTGTCAGGTCATGGGCAGCAGTGGGTTGTTCCACCCAAAATCACTCACTTTGATACCATACCAGGATCAACTTATCTTCCTGTAAAGCATGTGTTCTAGTATCATGGTCTTGTCAAACCGTTTTTTTTGTTGTTGTCTCCAAAAGGTTTCTTTGTATGAGTTTAGTTAAAAGCGTTTTATACAAGAGATCTTGAAGGAGGGTAAAGAAAAGCAGATTGAAAATCCCACTCAAAAGTCAAAATAAGATCATGTGACCTAGTAGACTAACGAACTATGTTTTTGTTGCAGAACATGCTAAAGAAACTACTGTACATGGCAATATTGTAAAACAAAAACTGGTAATCATATGGCAGTATTGTAAAACAAAAACTAGTAACCATATGGCAGTATTGTAAAACAAAAACTGGTAATCATATGGCAGTATTGTAAAACAAAAACTGGTAATCATATGGCAGTATTGTAAAACAAAAACTGGTAATCACATGGCAATATTGTAAAACAAAAACTGGTAATCATATGACAGGTATCTGAAAAATGTGCTTAACTCTTTCCATGCCACAGGCAACAAATGCAGATGCTCTGATCTGGCCAGAAAAAAAGTGTGGGTCTTGATATGTATAGGGGGTATAGTTGTAAAAGTGAATTAACAAATTATTTCCACATATTATGTATACATATTATGCATCACAATATCTGTAAATGTAAGATTTCATAAATGAAGAGTTTTTTTTAGGAAAAAATACGTAATGTGATGATTTTAGCTGATATTTGTGCACTACAGTCCATCAGTGATACCTAGATCGACTTGTATCTGAACTCATCGTGTAGCATACTAAAATAATATAATATAATAATAATGTCTGAAATAATCTAAATGTAATTTATTTATTATCTAACTACTTCTCCAGTCCATCTAATAGTCTAAATCTACTTGGGGTAAATTCACAAACAGTGGTCTAGTTGTAGGGGGATATGTTTACCTCCGAAGTCACACACAAAAAAAAATATTATATTTTTTTGTTCGATCAAAACATTTGACCCCCGTTGTTAAGAATGCATTCCAAATGGTGACATGGGTCACTAGACATGCACACTAAACTGTTTACAATCAAAAGTTACACTAGGTTTTTAATGAAACAAATCTAGTATACATGTAAGCACGTTGGCAGAAACGTGACAAACCAGAAGTGTTCATATAAGTACGCTGGCAGAGGAAGAGTTAAGAATATTTAAATGACCTTGTCAGTGTAGTAAAAGATATATTATTGTCACATTGCTGGAATATGCATAGTCACATTCATGTTATATTCTCAGTCACAAACCTATGGCATGCTCAGTCAGTTATTGTATTTTTTTGTTTCAGTCACAGGCATTTTGCTAGATCATGAAGCTCTACTCCATAACTGTGCTCCTGAAGACACCAGAGGGGAAGGGGAAGATTCTGGCATCTAAAAATGAGCTCACATCTTTTGGGTACTTTCAGCGGACCACGTAAGCTTATAATGCTCTTCACTCTTCACAAATTCTTTTAACTAAACAATAAAGACAGACATGCATAGAAAGTGTGATCAAGATATTTGTTATTATCACGTAGATGAAATTGTGCCACATGTCATTGATCCTTCTATCAGTTTGATCATGATATAAGTTCTCATCGCAAAATTCTGTCACCTGTCCAGTCTTCGTCTGGTCTCAGCCTGGAAGCTGTCAATGTAAAGCACTAACGTAAATTGTGATTAAAAGCACTGTTTAGAGTTATATTCTCACACATGGAGTGGATTGCAGACCAGACCTGCCCCTGTCATGTTACAGTCAGTTAAACTTGTTATAAATGATGCTTGTATGCAGGAACCAAAGGCAGCAAGGCTGAGAGTAGCTTTCTTACCTCTAGAAGCTTAAGACTCTCGCTACTAGAAGTTGAGGCCTTGGAAAAAGTGCAGGCTGAGACACTTGAGTGTAGTGTGTGGTATAGCAGTATTCGTGTAACAATGATAGTAAGGGCATTATTATAGGTTTTTCCTTTTCAATTTTCTCCTGTTGAGATCCTTCGAGAAGGTCACGTGGGCTGCAAAACCCGTGACAGGAAATTGTAGAGGCAATGCTGAGTCCGTGGAGTTTGAGTCTTGGTTTGAACGTGTAACTGTGTGGACGTGTTTTGTCGAGCTGTGTGATGTCTTCGTGGAACAGATGAACATTTTAGTTGTACGTATGAATGGACTGGCCACATGGCAGGGATAACCAGCCGGCAGTCGAATTTAATGTTATTTTCATCAGCATTATCATCATTCCATCAGTAAATGTTCCAAATCACCGTTACCCAGGATTTACTTGAGTATCTGTATCAGTTGTCATCAATGTGAGGTCTTGAATGAGCCTGGATGAGAAGTATATCTGGAACAGTGTGTAACTAATCCAGCAGGTGAGAGTGAGAGCTGGAATTATGTGTGTAACTAGTCCAGTAACCTCAGCTCTTGAAGATCAAGATGCACCACGGCAAAAAATCCTATTATAGTGGAACTAATTTTTATTTGCTCTTTGGACTGCTTTCTCAATGTGTGATATTAAGTATATAATGAACTCTCCTGCAGGGTTGGAGAATTCATGACTTTTACAAGTAAAATTCTTGTAGAAAGGACTGCAACAGCTTCTCGGGCTTCAGTCAAGGAGCAAGGTATGTTGCTTTTACTGGTTTTTCCAGAACTTTCTTATTAGTATTTGACCACATTCATATGTTACTTTAGTAATATTTGCTTTATTAATGCAGGGTGGCTCATGAAAAAAGCTGCCTACCTTCAAGCAGGTGACCTCCGTATAGTAGATTAGATTTGATTAGATGTGTCATTAGTGTCATCTGCTCTGTTTGCTTGTCGTCTGCTCCTTGAAAACATGGAGCCTTGCCGTGCAACAGCTGTGCACCTGAAGGTTCATATCCCTTTTAAATGGGCTGTTATGAGTGGGATGCATACAGGCAGGCGAAGAGAGATGGGGGCTTTTTTTGTGCGCCAACCTGTGTTTGACTGTATCAGTACCTAACTGTAGTTTTGTTTCTGTATGCAGTTTACAGAAGTTTGTTACATAAGGTAAAGTTTCTAAATGCAGTTTACAAAAATGTGTTACATAAGGTAAAGTTGTATAAGTTACATAAAGTCATTGTACAAATGGTTGATTTTTTAAAATGGACTTCAGTTTATCATTGAGTCAGTTTATAGAGTAGAATGATTATTTGTATTTATTAATTGATAGTGTTGTATTTTCCCTCAGAATACATTTGCCATGTGTATGTACGGAGTGATAATTTGGCTGGAGTTGTTATAGCTGACCATGAATATCCACAGAGAGTGGCACATACTCTCATCAACAAGGTGAAAGATCATATATATACACATACAAGTACCATCTTCTTCCCAGTCTTATATTTGTAGTGTTAAAAAAAGGATACAAGTCTGATATAGTGAAGAGTTTCAACACACAGTCACTGGAATGGAATGAATAAAGAGTAGGGAACATATCATGTTATGAGGAGTCCATCACTGTGTTATGATGTTTCATATACAGCATGTTCGATATACTTTATATAGCATGTTTTTCTTCATAACTATATCAGCTCAGTTCTTGTATGTTTAACCCCATTCTACTGCTGGATACTCTCAGTCAGAGTTTGTCAGGTTTTTCATCTTGATAGAATAAGACACAATAGGGATGCTTACATTCACTTTGCAAACAAAACCCAGTGAAGTCTTTCAGCATAAATATCAAACATAATTGCGAGGGGGTGATGTAATATGTATATTTAGTGTTCAGTGCTCATCACTGTCTATTCTATTATATTTCTGTTTATTCTTCACTGTTCTGCATTCTTCACTGTTTCTCATTCTTCAAAAGCCTTCTTTGACAAGCATTTTTTGTGAAGACAAATTGCTTATGTTCCTGGATACACACAAGCCTTTTTTTGTGCCTTTACAAGAACTGAGATAACTTTTCATTCTTTTACTATTTTTCGTTCATTTTTTCATTGATTTTTTTCATTTTTTGTTATTTCGCTTAGTTTGATGTAATCCGTGCTTTGTCTCTTCTCTCTAATTCTTCGTCCTGTTTGTTTTTGTTTGATAAAGGCTCGCGCCAAAATGTTACAAGTTTGTTATCGTTAAATAATAAAGCCGTTCCTACTTTCTTACTAGTTTATACATTTTGAACTCTTCACTGTTCTTTACTCTTCATTGCTCCACACTCTTCCCTATTCTACATTCACTTCATTGTTCCTCACTCATCATCGCTTCTCATTTTTCACTGTTCCCTTCTTTGCACCACTCCTCATTGTTCCTCACTGTTCATTGCTTCTCACTCTTCACCTTTCCTCACTGTTATGCACTCTTGATTGCTTCTTTCTTCATGGTTTTTCATCTTCACCTCTTTTTACCATTAGTCATCTTCACCTGTCTTCACTCTTCACCGCTGTTCATTTTCACCTCTCTTCATTCTTCAGTGCTATCTTAACTTCTCACTTAACTGCTTCTGACAAAACAAATAAATGAAAAACAGAACTAACATTTTTTTGATGCCCAATGGTCAAAACTCAGCCAGTAAAGTCACTTCTACAAGGAACTGATTTTAAATAGTGAATTTAGATTCATTCATTAATTTATGTGAAGTAGAGGAAAACAAATGCCTAAGGAAAATACTCTGCATCAAGTGGAATGAATTCAAGAACAATGCAGAGATAAGACAGATGACTGAACAAACAACCAGTCTCATGGGTAATCAGGAAAAGGAGATGGACATATGTTGGTCACTTGATGAGAAGAAATGATCAGAGAATCCCAAAACAAGCTATCAAGTGGAACACAACAGGCCGAAGAAAAAGAGGCAGACAGCGTGAAACTCTGAAGAGGACATTATTAAGAGAGGCCAAGTTAACAGGCATAAAATCCTTTGATGAGGTTGAGAGACTCGCCGAAGACAGGAAAAATTGGCGAACTACTTTACGAGCCCTATGTGACGTTTAACGGCACGGGAAGGATATAAGATATATAAGATAAGAGGAAGAGACTTTAAAGCAGTGCCAATCTTTCATTTTGTCTGGTGTTTTTTTTTTTTTTTTTTCCTTCTGTGCCTGGTGCAGGATGTTGTCATAATCCTTTCTGTGCCTGGTGCAGGATGTTGTCATAATCCTTTCTGTGCCTGATGCAGGATGTTGTCATAATCTTTTCTGTGCCTGTTCAGTGCTTTCTTATTAAATTTACCACATGTCTGGATCAGTTATGCGTATCCGGTTTTTATTTTTCCAAGATGACTAAAATGCGTGCACAGTAGAGCTACACTCATGTCACTACCAGAAGTAGATATTACCCATTTTGATATGTCCTTGAGAAACAGCTTTAGGAAAGTTCCACCATCAGTTTCATGTATACATACAGCCTGCATTGTTTAGACAATGTGTAATGTTTTTTTAAAGGTTTGGACAGAAAGCACTTCTGCTCTTGTTTTTGTTTTGAATATTGTACTAATATTAAGTACTAATATTGCTTTTGAATGCCTATCAGAACAAAGTGTACATGTTTACAAATATGTGTGTAAATATATAACAGTATTGCAGTAACATTTTGAGAAATATTGAAAAATATGAATATCTTGGATGATTAATTAAAAAAAAAAAACAAAGCTTAGTTTACATGAAGCCACCAAATTTGTCATTAAATTGTTGTAAAGATTTAAATCTAGAATTTTTCCATTATGTAACATTTAGACAAAATGGTTGTAAATGATTTAAATCTTGAGTTTTTTCATTGTGTAACATTTAGACAACTCATTTGATATATCCTAGGTAAACGTAGTTGCAGAAATATTCAAAATTTATTTATCTTTTTTCAGGTAATAGAAGAATTCACAGAGAAATGTCCGAAATCACAGTGGTCTTCTGTTAAAGAAAAGTAAGTATAATCAAAGAATGTTATTTTTAAAATTTAAAATAATGACAAGTTCATGATGAGGTACCAATACGACATTGTCTGGGAGTATAGACAAAAAAAAGTGTCCAGTATTCATTCATTTATTTACATGTCCCTTGCGGAACTTTGCCTCCCTAACAGCAGTCCTATAGGCCTCTCAGTTGTGAGCAAGATGGCCTGCTGCTGATTTATCCATTTGCAGATCATCAGTGATGTCTTGCAGCCATCTTCGCCTTGGTCTTCTTTTTTTTTCCTCATTATGTACCCTTCCAAGACTGTCTTCTCTAGATTATCATGACACTTATTGTGTCCAAAATATTTAACTCTTTCCGTGCGTTTGGCTCGTGTAAAACCCAAAGTTGATTTTGACTATCAATGCATTTGGATCCTATATTCCCACATGCTTCATTTCGTATAACTGTAATTCTTATTTTGGTTCTCACGTTAACTGCTTATGTCCAATTACAAAATGGCGGAAGAGTGCTTAGTTATGGCCGATTCGAGCGAGAAAAATGAAGAGAAACATTGAGAAATTTCAGTTTTTGGTGATGTAGATAAGGGTATAGACATGGCCTGTGACCAGACCACTGTTCTTGAATGTATCCTAAGTAAATCTAGACATTTTAGATGGCTGAAGAAGTAGTTAGAAGGTTATTTCAGACATTATTCTACTGATAATGCGACACTGAATCACAATACGACGTCAACAGGTAGATCTGCGTATCTCAGATGGTAAGTACTCTAGATCTAGAGGTACCCAGTTGTAAGTAGGACACAATTATTGCCTGAAAACATCACATTACTTCTTTTATCCTAAAAAAAAAATGCATTTATGAAGTCTTCATACATTTAGTTATATTTTGAAACATAATAAGTACATGGAAATACTGTTTTCCATTCACTTTACAACTATACCCCCAATACATATCAAGACCCGCACATTTAATCTGGCACCGAACTGAGCGTCCGCGTTTCTTCCTGTGGCATGGAAAGCGTTACATTTTCTTTGTTTAATCCTGCGTACTAGCCAGCCTTCTTCAATATTAAGTTCTTGTAGTATGAGTATATGTGTTCTTTTTTGTGTCCATGATATTTGAAGGGCTCTTCTGTAGCATTTACATTCAAAGGCATTTATGTGTTTCTCAGCTGTTTTATTAAGTGTCCAGATCTCACAGGCATATGTTGGAATGGGAAAGATGCATGCCCTTAAAAATCTGATTTTTGTAGTTCTGTCTGTTCATCTCTACAGCTTCTTTAGTTGTTTTACCTTCTGAAGAGCAGTAGATGTCCTCCTTTTAATTTCCCTCATTGTATCTCCATCATTAGTTAGTAGTGGTCTAAGATATTCAAAACTCTCCACTTCTTCCAATTTTTCCTCATCGATACATATTTCAGCTGCCTTGTTTGTTTTGTCAGTATACATGTATTTAAAAAAAAAAAAAAGCAAACTTTTGCTATGAACATAAGTGCCCCTTTGACATTTTAAGCACTGTCCCAGCATTTCTTCCATTGTAGGAGTGCTTCCTGGAATACACTTTCTATAATGCCATGCAGTTCTCTTGTCACATTTTCCTGAATCTTCTCTTTGGTTTGGAAATGACCTCCTCTCAAAGTGGTTTTAAGTTTGGGAAATGACATCCTCTCAAAGTGGTTTTAAGTTTGGGAAATGACATACTCTCAAAGCGGTTTTAAGTTTGGGAAATGACGTCCTCTCAAAGCGGTTTTAAGTTTGGGAAATGACGTCCTCTCAAAGCTGTTTTAAGTTTGGGAAATGACGTCCTCTCAAAGCGGTTTTAAGTCTGGGAAATGACGTCCTCTCAAAGCGGTTTTAAGTCTGGGAAATGACGTCCTCTCAAAGCGGTTTTAAGTCTGGGAAATGACGTCCTCTCAAAGCGGTTTTAAGTCTGGAAAATGACGTCCTCTCAAAGCGGTTTTAAGTCTGGGAAATGACGTCCTCTCAAAGCGGTTTTAAGTCTGGGAAATGACGTCCTCTCAAAGTGGTTTTTAGTCTGGGAAATGGGAAAAAGTCTGCTGGGGCTAAGTCCAGAGAATATTATGGGTGGGGCACAACACACATCAGATGTTATGCCAGATAGCTGCAGATGAGGAGCGACGTGTGAGCTGGAGCATTGTCGTGGTGCAACATGAAAGTCTTGTTTTCCCACAATTCAGGCCTCTTCCTGTGCACATCATCCCACAAATGCACTAAAACTTCCTCATTGCTTCGTTCTGTACATGCTCTAGTCTGTTCAGCTGTGTGTTGGACAGGATGAGCAGGCCAAGACCATACTCTAATGGTGACAGCACCAATGCATGCATCAGCAATACACTGTGGAGAGCCCGCTGCAGTCGTTAACCCAACTGCTTCTATTGCTTTCCTAGCTTTTTGTATTGCATTGTCCACATGGTGTGCAAAGGACAGTGAACGATCAAATGTGACCCCTAGATACCTCATGAACTATCTTGGCCTTGACACTTCGCAAACAGAACTTCAGATCCTCCCTGTTGTTAAATGAACGTCAGAGGATATTTTACTGGGTTTATCATTGCATTTTTATCTGAACCGCCCTGCTTTGTACCCTTGTGGCAAATTCCTCTCTACCCCTCCCATTCTCTTATGTCAATATATCATCAGCATAGGTCAGCTTTTATAATTGCATGCAATTAAACATGCAGGTGATAATACTTCTGTTTTTGCTCTGCCCACAGTGAAGTCTCGTACCCAGAACTTGATGGTTACATTCAAAAGTACCAGGTAAACTGTCCAACTTTGATTTTTTTTTTTTTTTAACAAAACATTTGTTTTATTCTGTTTGAAGTTTTTGTTGTAATCTTTCTCAGTGTCTGGATCTCAGAGCGCAGTTTGTTAGTTGTGTGACCATCATGTCATCCCAACAAAACATTTCATTAAAAGATTCTATGATCTGTAAAGACACAGTGCAAATGGTTATTTTCAGGGCTGATAGCACAAGATTTGTTGCTTGATGCACCCCCCACCCCCCCAAAAAAAAAAAGTTTAAAAACAAACTTTTTGTCACATTTGTACTTCATTTTATTGAGAAAAACAAGAACATTCAGAAATGGTCACATTTCATGAGTTATGGTGAAAGTGACAAATGCATGGCCTACTCAGTTGCTGTACCACAGGGTAGCTGAGCACTCTGATGGAACACACATGTTCAGAGAGTCCCTGTTTCCATGCCATTGAGGCAAAATGCTGGGGGGGGGGGGGGGAAAGGGAGGAAATATTGTGTTAGGCCCATTATTTCCAAGCCCTTCAGCACTTGGAAGTGTGATATGGTCAGCATTATGCCTGGCCGTGTTACCTTCCCAGATTTCTCTGGCACCCGTTTTTAGAGGCTGGGTGGACCCAGGGCCTTTTTGCTGGTGCGATGATACCAGAAAAACATCCCCACTGCTGGGACTTGAACCCAGTACCACTGGATTAGTAGATGGAGCCAGAGTCCCTAGTAAACGGAGCCAGAGTCCCTGGAAAAAGTAATCATCTTTTTCATGGATGAGATTTTGATTTTGTTAAATGTTTTTCTTTTTTTTTTTTTTCCACAGAACCCCAAAGAAGCTGATGCTATGACTAAAATTCAGTCAGAACTTGATGAAACAAAGATCATTCTGGTGGGTTTTTTTTCCTTCATTTTTTTCCAGTTGTACACTTCAACAGCCTAATGAATCTCTGTAACTTATATGCTGGGCTGATGATGGGATATTTTCTTCAGTCATGTCTTTTATTCATTTCTATCATTTTCTGTATTTTAAAAAATAAGATTTAATTTACACAAAGCTTTTACTAAAGAAGAAAAGTAACTGAAGGACCAATATATCTAGTCATTTTTTTTCCTCAAGGGACATAATCAGAAAAAAAGACTACAGATTTTTGTTTTCTTTCTTAAGAAGAGGGATAACTCATTTTCTCATGTGGTCCACACAACTGAACATGCGCATACATGTAAAGTAAAGAACATAGAGAAAAATAATAAGACTTGTATAAATGAAAAGTTTTAAGGACTGTTATTGCCGGAGGCAGGGTGAAGGATACATCACTCTCCACTCAAATGGCGTGCGTCTCAAACAGCCTCTGACAGTCAAGTCCAGCTCCTGGCCTTCTCGTGGCAGAACTGTTTAAACTGACAGAAGAAGAGGCGAAGGCGAATATCTGGCTCCTGAAAACCAGACGTTTCGGGTAGATGAGAGTCATGTTTGATAGCTCATCTACCGCTGCTGGCAAGATTCTTCAGCTGCCGTGTGTGGAGTGGGGCTCCTCCCGGCCAGTGAAGAAAGGTGCGTTTATGGGTTGCAGTGCGGCACTGTGGAAAAGGTGAAAGAAAGGAGTAAGTGAAGTAATCAGCAGTCTCGAGGCCAGGACTGCTCAAATCATGGCACCTCCACTCTGGAGGTTGGCCACGTCCCACGTACACTCATACCGGCCGAATTGCCTGAACTGACTTAACCCAGGGGTTATGAAGTTGCTGGCGAGACTCTTCGGATGCCATGCGTGGAGTGAAACTCCTTCGGGCCAATGAAGAAAATGAGGGAAAGCAATGTGAAAAGGTGATGGAAAACATAAAGTGAAGCTTAATCGGTATGTCCAGTAGTCTTGCTGCGAGAGCTACTCATACCATGGCACAGGCCGGCCACGTCTGTTCTATGCTCATACTGGTGAAATATGCCTAAACTGGCTTAAACCAGATGTGAAACTTGATGGCTACTCAAGTCACGGTACCTCCGCTCTAGAGGCTGGTCACTTCCCAAACATGCCCATACAGGAATAAAATGCCTAAACCGGCTCAACCCAGGGGTGAAACTCACTAGTGGTGAAGATTCGTCCTCCTGAACAAAAGCTCTGTCCTGGTCACAACTAGGAAGGGTAGCGGCCATGACCACAGAATGCTGAAGTCAGGAGACACTGGACCAGTGCAGTCTAGACAGGCAACCACCTCTCACCCGACGGGGATATATGCGTGTCCTAATCATGCTGAGGTTTTCCAGTGAGAAAGTCCAACGCTGGACTGGATGGGCAACCACCTCTCACCCAGCGGGGATATACTGATATCCAAAATACGTTTAGGTTTTCCAGTGAGAAAATCCATCTCTAGATTAAACTGGTGCAACGAAAACCATGGTGTCACGCAGTCCCGCTTCTGCGACCCACCAAGAATACAGGCTCAAGCCCTGTGATACTCTGAACCTCTTGTGATCCTCTTGGAGACCACAGGACCTACTGAGGACCACGGGAGTAAATTCAGTAGGATCACGGGGCGGTCTTGGTGGCAGAAGCGAACGAAGAAGAAGAAGTATAAATGAAAGCCACTTACCCAGTTGAAATTGGTTATGGGGTGTGCGTGTGTGTGTGCAAGAATGTCTTTATAGTTTTTTTATTTTCATTATTTACCTGTTGATTGTATTCTGGAAGCAGAAGCTTTTTAATTCATTAGGTGACTCCAGTGTAAGAGTATAAATTGATTGACAAAATTAAAAATATAGAAGCCAACAGAAAGGTGTCTTAAATCAGGATAGCTAGTCACTGGCAACCTGACCTCTGACCTGAAAGATCATAGACTCATGAACCAGTACTGTCCAGTTAGCCCAGCTGTAGAAAGTGTTAGAGAAAACGAGTCTCCAGAGATGGACAACATCCCCCTGCATGGACTACTTTGACTACATCCCCCTGCATGGACTTACATCTTACATCCTTCCCGTGCCATTAAATGTCACATGCATAGTTGTTTGGCAAGTTTTCCTGTTCTCGGTGAGTCTTTCAACTTCATCAAGAAGTGTTATGCCTACTAAATTGGCTTCTATTAACAATGTCCTCTTTAGAGTTTCAAGTGGTTGACCTCTTTTTCTTCGGCCTATTGTGCTCCACTTGATAGCTTGTTTTGGTATTCTCTGATTGTTTCTTCTCATCACGCGGCCTACATATATTCATCTTTTTCTGATCACCCATGAGACAGGTTGCTGTGTGCTCATCAGTCTTATCTCTGCGTTGTTCTTGAATTCATTCCACTTTATACCAAGTATTTTCCTTAGGCATTTGTTTTCAAAAGAGTCTAATTTCTTGTCTATTACTTTAGTTGATTTCCAGCTTTCACATGCATAAGTGATTGTGGATATCACATTTGAATTGAATCATCTTAACTTGGTTTTTGTGCTATAACTTTTGAGTTTCCATATGTTCTCAAGATCTTTGAAGGACAATGCTGCTTTTGCAATTTGAATTCTAACTTCCTTCCTTGTGTCACCATCGTGGTCTATGTAGCTGCCAAAGTATGCAAATTGGTTTGCTTCATCAACAACTATTCCTTTTACATATATTTTTCCTTCTTGATTAATGAAAAGTTTAATTATTTTTGTTTGTCTTTGTTAATTTCAAGACCTATTTTGCCAAGGAAGACAGGGAATCTGTTTTCTCCTGCATCGATTTCACATTGTCACTGATAAGAGTTATGTCATCTGCAAAATCAAGATCTTCTATTTGGGTCCCATATACCCAGTCAATGCCAGTTTTACCAGTACAGCATCTTTTCATTATAAAGTCTATGGCAATTTCAAAAAGCAATGGAGATAATATACATCCTTGTTTCACACCTGTTTCAATCTGAAACCAATTGCTCATTCCTTCTTCTTACTTGACCACACAAACATATCCATTGTAGAGATCTCTAATGATGTTGACAATTTTAGATGGTATTCCATACAGAATGGACTAGTTTGACTGAATTGATATATTCTTTTCAAGTTCATCATCATCTCTACATAGACCCTTACCAAAGTTATAACATACGCAGCAAAATGGTAAAGAGGATCAGTGAAGTGTAGCAAGATAATAAATGCCTTTTATTGTTGTGGTTGCAGATCTGTTATCTGCTCAGTTCTACACACCCTCTCTCTCTCACTCCGAACCTTAAGTGCCCAGGGCACATGGGGCTTCCGCAAGGGTTTTCCACAAATGCCTGTTCTTTGCCTTTTTTTTCTGCTCTTGCCCAGGTGAGCCCTCTTTTGCTCAACATCCTTTCCGTTGTTCTTCTCCATCTCTCTTTTGGTCTACCCTTACTTCTGTTCCCCTGTGGTGTCCATCTTAGTGCGATTTTTGCTAGTGAGTTGTCAGTCATTTGGAGCACATGTCCCAGCCATCGCCAGCGTCTTTCCTCAATAATTGCTGTCAGTGGCTTCATCTGCATTTCTGCCAACAAGAAGTTATTTCTTATGGTGTTTGGCCTAAATATTTTTCTAATTCTTCGTAAACATTTAGTTTGGAAAATTTTTCAAATTTATTTCTATGGTTTTGGTGATTTTCCAGCATTCACTTCCATAGAATAGTACACTTAGAACATTACTCTTAAATATCCTGATTTTCATATTTATGCTTAGTTTTTTAGATTTCCATATAGTCTGCAGCACTGCAAAAGCCTGGTTTGCTCTAGTAAATCTTCTGTTGATGTCCTCTGTGCTGTCTCCATTTTCTACTACTCTACTGCCAAGGTATACAAATTCGTTGACCTCCTCCACCAACTTGCTATCTACTCTGAGTACATTTCTGTTGTTCACATTTTGCTTCATTAACTTTGTCTTTCCTACGTTGATCTTTAGTCCCATGTTGTTTGCCTTCTGAGTTAGCTTGTTTATTTTATCTGTTCTACACAATGTAGACTTATTATTAGCTGGTCTGTGCGTGTGTATGCTTATTGTTGTACCAAGTGATTTTCTGTATAGTCCAGAAACAGTTTTAGTGGATTCTTCTTCTTCTTTGTTCAAAAACGAGATCAAGCAGAATGTGGAGCTCCGTTGCCAGGATGAAGTCCACAGTTTTCTCCAGGTTTTCATGGCGTGCTCGAGGCTGCTGCCTCAGATCTTGATGCCATGACCTTGGGGCTTGCAGACATTGGGGCTTTCTCTGTTTCCTGTACTTACAAAATAAACTGTGGCAGTGCCTTCCCAGTGAACTGCAGTTCCAAACTTCTCTGTTAACTCCACACAGGCCACTTTAATCTCAGCTTTATTTACCAGTTTCTTGTTACCATGGGCTGTCACTGGGAGGTGAGCTTTGCCTCACCATTGCTATAGAAAAAGAGACAGATAGATCATTTAATATTATATTCCCAATGTTCTTCTGTTCAGGCTTGTTTATATTATTTGTTACAGCATAACATGATTGAAGCTGTGCTTCACAGAAATTTGTATCCCCTGCCAACTCCCATAAATAACTAGTGGGCTTTACTCCAGTTAATATCACCCCGCTTATTGGCACAGATCAGTTAATGTCGCAGTATTTTTGCTCCCGGAGGAGCTAAAGACTCTGTTTTGTACGACAAACTGGGTGAGTCCAAGTTATGAATATCTCATAAAGCATTATCAGTTTTGTGACTCATCAAAGAAGAGGCTGGCCCATTGATCACCAAGTACGTGCCACGTCCACCTTTTGAACATGTGGGTGTCAAAACTCAGATGGCGTGAATGAAAGGCTTACCGTGGCTGCCCTTTCATAAGAACTTGAATAACAAACTGGCTTCTTTCAGTCATTGTTTGTCTTCTTTATCAAGACGTGGGCAGTGTTAGGTTAGCGACGAGAGTTGATGGATGGACAGTCTCAAGTAGTATACTGTGAATCATATAAGTTCTCTCTGGTTCTCACTGTGATAGATAATGGCTACTAAACACAAACATGTTGATCTGGATTTAAGCACTAAAATGGATATTCTGACGCAAGTTGATGAAAAAGTTACCAGAAAGGACATAGCGGATAAATTTGGAATTGACGTTTCAAGTGTATCGAAACTTGTTAAAAACTGAGACAAAATTGAACGAGATTTTCACTCATTTTTAGTTAGGTCAAACTGTAAGCGAAGGCGTGCGAGTTCCTACATGGATATTGAGTGTGCTGTGTTGAAATGGTTCAAACACATTCTGCACAGTTGCCTGTGTTGGAGGAAATTGTGGATGTGCCTGACTGGAAGTGTACAAATGGCTTTCTTGATTGCTTTAACCCTTCCCATGCCGCAGAAAAAAACGTGGATGTTCCTGTCCGTGGCACACAAAAAGCACGGGTCTGGATATGTATAGGGGGTATAGTTGTAAAAGTGAATGTACAAAGTATTTCCACTTTAAAAGTATACATATTATGCGTGAAAATAGTTGTAAATGTAAGAAGATTTCATGAATGAAGAGTTTTTTTTAGGAAAAAAGAAGTAGTGTGATGATTTTAGCTGATAATTGTGTAGTGCTTACCATAGGCGATGCCTAGATATACAGTGTTTACCATCGGTGATTTGCAGATGTACTTAAATTTTCATCCGATCTTGTTGTATGGTGGCATTCTCACTAAAATAATGTCTGAAATAACCATCTAACTACTTCTCCAGTCCATTTAATAGGTCTAGATGTATTTGGGGTACATTCAGGAACAGTGGTTGGGTCATAGGACATGTCCTTATGCCTCCAGAATCACAATAAATACTGAAATTTCTCTGGTAAAACATCTTTTCGCTCGGTTGTTAGCCACGCTTTGGATTGAACTATGAAAAGTCACCAGACATACGCAGATAAACCGTGTACAGTAAAAAGTTTTACATTAGTTTTACGTTGCAACGAAACAAAATAAGAGTTAAGAAACACCACAACATGACATTTAAGGTCGCTCCAGGTGAAGCAGCTGAGCTGATGTTGTTAATGTCTGGATTTCGTGTTTGCCAAACATTTCGAATGTGTACAGGCCAGATGACATTTTTAACATGGATGAAACAGGCATGTTTTATAAATCGCTACCAAACAAATTTGTGCTTTCGTGATGAGAAGTTCCACAGTGGCAAATGAGCTGAAGATCGCTTAATAGCTGTTGTGTGCTGTAGCATGTCTGATTAATAGACCATCTGTCACAAGTCAAAATCACACATTTTTTTTTAATACTTCTGCTAACAAGTCAGGCGCCGTTTGATTTTAGTGCTATCTATACTGTAAGACTAAGACTTAACCGTATTTGTAATTGATATATTTTGTGATTAGCATATTTTGTGTCCGATGACTATAGCTTTGGATGTTTGTTATATGTTTAATGCAGACATGTGGGATGGACACACACACACACACACACTGGCCCAGTTAAGGCCCTTATAATTGACCCTACTTAATGTCACTATATTTTGACGGTCCTGGCAATGTGACATTAAGCAAGTTCAACTGTATTTGTTTCAGCATAACATGATTGAAGCTGTGCTGTATTATTTGTTTCAGCATAACATGATTGAAGCTTTGCTGTATTATTTGTTTCAGCATAACATGATTGAATCTGTGCTGTATTATTTGTTTCAGCATAACATGATTGAAGCTGTGCTGTATTATTTGTTACAGCATAACACAATTGAAGCTGTGTTGTATTATTTGTTACAGCATAACACAATTGAAGCTGTGTTGTATTATTTGTTACAGCATAACACAATTGAAGCTGTGTTGTATTATTTGTTACAGCATAACACAATTGAAGCTGTGTTGTATTATTTGTTTCAGCATAACACAATTGAAGCTGTGTTGTATTATTTGTTACAGCATAACACAATTGAAGCTGTGTTGTATTATTTGTTACAGCATAACACAATTGAAGCTGTGTTGTATTATTTGTTACAGCATAACATGATTGAAGCTGTGTTGTATTATTTGTTTCAGCATAACATGATTGAAGCTGTGTTGTATTATTTGTTACAGCATAACATGATTGAAGCTGTGTTGTATTATTTGTTTCAGCATAACATGATTGAAGCTGTGTTGTATTATTTGTTTCAGCATAACATGATTGAAGCTGTGTTGTATTATTTGTTACAGCATAACACAATTGAAGCTGTGTTACAAAGGGGGGAAAAGCTGGATGACTTAGTTGAGAAGTCAGAAGGTCTTAGTTTGCAGTCCAAGACATTCTATAAAACTGTAAGTGCTATGTTGGTACTTAATGTTTTAGTATGTGGTAGGATTTAATGTGAAGTAAGGATGACTACACCTGGAGACAAGTATAAGAAACAGCCCAGGACAGAAAAAATCGGCGAACTACTTTGCGAGCCCTATGTGATGTTTAACAGCACGGGAAGGATATAAGATATAAAAAAATATGTCTTGGTAATGAGAAAGCAATAGTATATGACTCCTGTCCAGTTTCTGAAGTCTATCATGTGCCATTGTAAACACAGATAATCATCAAGTGACAAATGAGACATGTGGTGCTTGTTTTATGCTAGTTCATTGAAGTCACTAATGTGTGTCCCCCTGCAGTTGCTTGTTCCAGCCTAATGTGGCCGAGGGCCTTAGTAAAGATGTAAAATAGACATCACAGTTTAGTTGTTTTTAACCTTTTGTTAATGAGCTTTTGGTAGGCAGTGCCATGGTACAAGTATTGTAGAAGAAGGTAAAGATAGTCCCGTAGCAAATGCCGAAGGAGATGAAGCGTTAAGACCTCATTATGCTGGGCCATCAGTGTATGAGGGTAGGGTGGCCAGTTCCTTTCCTCACCGCCTTTCCTTCCCAGATCTTCTCTGGTACCCATTTTATAAGGCTGGGTCGATCTCAAGGGCCGTATTGGTCGAAAAAAAAAAAAATCCCGCTCAGCTGGGGATTTGAACCCTCGACCATTTGATTGGTAGATGAGTGGTCTAACCACTACTCTAGCTGGTTACAAGTATTGTAACACACACAAAAACACCAGATTGGAAGCAAACCATAGTGGGCCTCACGAATTCCTGGAATGAGCATAAAGAGATCATACCAACAAACTCCACCACCGAACCCTGTTCTTCTTCTTCTTCTTCGTTCGCATTGTCTGTCTATATCTGCAGTCCTGTCTCTTGGATAAATTTCACTGTTTTTTGCAACTCATGTATGGAACCGTAGAGCTTATCTTCTTTAGTGGTTTCACTGGGCCAGTAATTATTTCTCAGTGACTCGTAGTTGATGCAGTTCTGGAGGATATGTTCCAGTTTGGGGCACCTGAGCACATGTACATACATTAGTAGTACCAACCTTAAACTTTGTATACATATGACTTCGGAGTTGGCTGTGTCCTGTTCGGAGACGGAAGATGGTGACTTGTTCCTTTCTGTTTTGCATGTGATAGTCATCATGTGGTGGTGTTTGTGGCTTCCTGTAGGTTTTTATCATGCTTTTATTCTGATTATAGGTGATTGGTATGTCTGGTTGCTCCATTTCAGTGCCCTCTTTGGCCAGATGGTCAGCTTTCTCATTGCCTGGTATCCCACAGTGGGAGGGAATCCATTGCAAAGTGACTCCATGTTGTAAGCCAATTTTTGACAAGACATCTTTAAGGTCTGGTAGTTTGTTGCACTGAAGAGCCTCCAGTACTGATCTTGCATCTGTGAGAATTACTACAGGACATGTATCAATTCTGGAGTCTGATAGTTTTTCAACTGCAGCAATAATTGCCCTAACTTCTGCATCAAAGTTGTTGCAGTATTTACCAGTGGGTATGGAAATCTTGTCAATGGTGTTGTTTGGATATTCAATATATGCTCCTGCCCCTCCATTCTTTATGGCATTATGTGCAGATCCATCTGTATACACACGTATCCAAGTGTCACATGGATATTTGTCATCTAGAACACTAAGTGTGGCTGTTGATCTTACAAGACTGCTCTGCATCTCACCATTCTGCACACCTTTCACTTCAGTCTGAATAGTTATTTGTGTATAATCTGCTTCTTTCCATGGTGTATGCTCTGGTACAGATGATAATAGAGCGACTACAGTTGGAAGGTCAGGTATCAGCTTACGCATACGCTTGGCCTGATGAATGAAGCTGCTTCTTTTAAGCGAACCCTGTTAACTGGCCAGGTTGCACCAGCAGAACACAGTTTCTGAGAGCACTATTAAATGAAGGGATAGTGGTTTTACAACTTGGCTGTCTCCCACTGCTGACAGTGTTAGGTCACACAAACACGCTGTCATCATTGATGAAAGCTTTATTTATGACATACAGGTTAAACTGAATTCATTTTTTTTTTGCAGAATCTTTTGCAGTTTATTAATTGAGAATGATTAAGAAGTAAAGATCCTTTGAAAACAGTTTGTTGGTGTTCAAAATATAATTAGAGGAACACAGTTGCTGTTGTGGTTTGTAATGATGTCTTGGATATTGCTTGAGGAGCTTGCAAATTAGTGATTGTCACACTTTTGTTCTGTCCAGGCCAAGAAGACAAATCAGTGCTGTGTTATACTGTAAATCACGATGCAGCCAAAACTGGGACGCAGTGCATGGAATGGGACTTGCTGGGAGTCTGCCATGTTGGCACCGCCTGAAGTCCAGCAGAATATGATAGGTTTATATTACTGGCTACCAAAAAATAAAAGGGCACAAAGTGTTCTTGAAAATCTCTGCTATTGTTGTTGTTGTTTTTTTTCCCTTTCATGTCATCATCATCATCTCCTTCTGACCATCAAAGATTTTCGTGTCCTCTTTGACTTTCTAAAGTTCATAGTTTAGTCCCATCCATTCATGTTTCCTTATGTTATCCAGTTTGTGTCCTCCTTTATCCAGCCTATGTTGTTATCCAGGTCATGTCCTTCTGTGTCTTTCCCTGATCCTCAGATTTTCCTTTCATCGCTGTGAAATTTTGCAAACCAGTGTTAACAAGCTGTTTTCAATGTGCAATTTTAACAAATTTCATCCGCATGAAAAATGTTTATTATCCAACATTTTCAAGACGTTTGTGTTCTCTTCTAAACTCATGGGATACAGAACAATTTCTCTTGTCAGTTTTATGTTGTAATATTGTTTTTAGCACAGAATCAGTTAAATTTATTATCTGCACTGTCACTGGAAGTTTTTTTGAATATTTTTATGTTTTAGATTCATTTGCAATGTTTTCATGGAAAAAGATTTTCTCGTGTTTTTTTTTTTTTGCTGATGGTATCAAAGATCTTCTGCTGAGATTGTGAGGCTGGGAAATCATGAACCTAATGTAGATTTTCTTTTTTATGTTATTTGTAACATTTGAAGCTGAAAGATATGGCCACAGACTGCGTTTTGTAGGACATAAATATGATATGCCAGATGTAAGTAAATATTTAGCTAGTGGAGACATTACCTTATTCTAAGTGAATGCATGGAATCTGCAGATTTTGTGCTTTTACCATAAATGTGGGGGAACTGATTTTAACAAGTAATATGTATTAAAGCTGTGCTTGTTCTGTTGAGTTTGCCAAATTAAATCTTTACAAGAGAGCATGGGTGAAGTGCATTGCTTATTATAATGTATAGGGGCTGTTTATCTCTTAGTGTGTGGGAAAAGCGTCTGTTATTATGTTCATGTTGATAAAGCATATTATGTATAGTAGCACATGAGGGCAAATTATATGTGCTACTTTAACGTGTGAAGAAAATATATCACTTATTACAGTGTCTGGGTAATGCATACATTTATTATGGTGGGGGGGGGGATATATGTTACTTGAGCATGTGGGGGAAGGTGTATCATTTACTGTAGTGTATGTAGCAGATTGTATGTTAATTAATATGTGAGGTGAGTATATCTAATAAACTGTATAATAAAAATGTATCATCTAGTTCATTATGTAGAAACAGATCCTATGTATCACCTGAGAATGGTGTGAAAGTGTCTCTTGTCACTGTGCATGTGAAGTATTGTTACTGTAAGATAGTGAAAACATATAGTCATATGGTACTTGTATGTGAAGTATTGTTACTGTAAGATAGTGAAAACATATAGTCATATGGTACTTGTGTGTGAAGTATTGTTACTGTAAGATAGTGAAAACATATAGTCATATGGTACTTGTGTGTGAAGTATTGTTACTGTAAGATAGTGAAAACATATAGTCATATGGTACTTGTATGTGAAGTATTGTTACTGTAAGATAGTGAAAACATATAGTCATATGGTACTTGTGTGTGAAGTATTGTTACTGTAAGATAGTGAAAACATATAGTCATATGGTACTTGTATGTGAAGTATTGTTACTGTAAGATAGTGAAAACATATAGTCATATGGTACTTGTGTGTGAAGTATTGTTACTGTAAGATAGTGAAAACATATAGTCATATGGTACTTGTATGTGAAGTATTGTTACTGTAAGATAGTGAAAACATATAGTCATATGGTACTTGTGTGTGAAGTATTGTTACTGTAAGATAGTGAAAACATATAGTCATATGGTACTTGTGTGTGAAGTATTGTTACTGTAAGATAGTGAAAACATATAGTCATATGGTACTTGTGTGTGAAGTATTGTTACTGTAAGATAGTGAAAACATATAGTCATATGGTACTTGTATGTGAAGTATTGTTACTGTAAGATAGTGAAAACATATAGTCATATGGTACTTGTGTGTGAAGTATTGTTACTGTAAGATAGTGAAAACATATAGTCATATGGTACTTGTGTGTGAAGTATTGTTACTGTAAGATAGTGAAAACATATAGTCATATGGTACTTGTGTGTGAAGTATTGTTACTGTAAGATAGTGAAAACATATAGTCATATGGTACTTGTGTATATTTAAAAAAAAAAAAAAAGAGCATCCCTTACCATAATGCATAGGCCAAGTGAAATATTTGCAGCAGTATTGTCTGTGAGGAAATGTTATCTTACATTTTCATCTCAACAAAACATACTCGTTGTGGCCCTTCTTTGCATGTTCAACAATAGACATGTAACTTATTCTAAGCATCAGAGTTGTATTGCACAGATTATAATTCACGGATCTGTCATTTTTAAATAATGGGTTAGAATTTTGTGTTCATTTTTACCAAATTACTGTGATTTTGTTATCCTAGTTTATTCGTGGACACCATTAGTTCCTTTCTACAAAAAAAGTGTGCTTCAGTGTAGTCTGAAATCACAAAATGTCCAACACGAAGGGGAGAAACACTTGTCAGTGGAAGCTGAGGCTGGTTTGAAATTACTTCCTCAAATGGTTAGATTGATCTGTCCATATGTTTTTCATATTCAAAGAAAGTTGGGCATCACTCGGTGATAGCTGGCTTAAGTTCTGCTGATTTGTACGCAATCGCTTGAAGATCAGTATTAATGTGGTGTACAGTTAGTGCTGAAATTTTTCATATATTTTTTTTTTCAGTTCAGATTTTCATGTGGAAGTAATCACAAAAATGATGATGTTTGATGTGTTTGGTATTTTTTTTCCATTTAAAAATGTCAAGATGTATGTGAACTTGGTCTGTTATTATTTCTCTGACTCGTCATCAGCTTTCTCACTTTTTTCTTGTATAATTTTGGCCGAGAAAGAAACTTCATCTTCTTTTTTTTTTTAATCACTTGAAGTCCAGCTCCTTCAGCTGCTGAGATTGTACTGGACATGGCCTGACTCATTTCCTCATAAAATCTTTTTCATTTGCTCCAGCATCAACCCTAATTTTTCTCACAAATGCAGCAGTTCATGGTCAGGTTTTCAGCACTGCTTGTTCTCATGTAAGGGTGGCTGGAGTCAGGTCCTTTGGCTGGGTTGGTTTGTAGCTGGCAATTGAGGAGGTTGTGATGTGGAGTTTGTTGCTCTTTGCTACAGACACATAGCTCTTTTGAGCCAATTTTCAGCTTCTGGTATAGATAGTGTCTCAGCCTGCAGTGTCCTGTTCTCAGTCAGAAGATTATAACTTGGTAATTATAAGTATTCATCATCTGGTTTTGCTTTGGGGTGTTGTTTTGTCCATTTGTCTTTATATATGGCTTTCAGTCTGTCTTTTTTTTTTTTTTTCCAGTTAGTATGTTGT
This sequence comes from Achatina immaculata, assembly GCA_009760885.1. Classification (NCBI taxonomy): domain Eukaryota; kingdom Metazoa; phylum Mollusca; class Gastropoda; order Stylommatophora; family Achatinidae; genus Lissachatina; species Lissachatina immaculata. Next base: position 44,263,682 of record CM019717.1, on the reverse strand, counting down.
AGTTCTGTGAATCTGTTGCAATCCTGCTCCCTCTTTTACTAGTCTGCCTGCCTTTTCATTTCCTTTGATGTTGCTTTGGGGAGGAATCCACCATATGACTGCTTTATTGAATATTGTACTTGCTAGTGATAGGGCTTCTGTCAGGTTGTCCAGGTCGTTAATCTTTTGGTGTTTCAATGCTTGTATTATGGACTGTGAATCTGTGAAAAATAATATTTGCTTCTCAACAGTTTTTGTGTTCTATTGTTTTCATTACTGCAATTTTTTTTTTCTTCTTCTATATTAAAATCTGAACTCTTCTGTTTTAACTCTTGAATTGTGGTTTCCTTTCATTGTTATCTCTGTTCATTTTAAATGTCATATGATGTCTGATTCAAGATGGTTAAAGAATAGAAAAATGAATTCACTAATATGAAATCATGAATGTGACATAACATTTGTTCTGAATAGATGCGGTGTTTGTTTTTAACGAAATATTACATTCCTCTATTCCCTTGCCACTTTCGTATGTCTGTGTGTGCGGAGGTTTTAACTTTGAAGGAAAGAACAAATTGTCAGTATATTTTTGCAGAAAATAAATCCCAGAATCTGAAAATGTCTGGTATAGCAAATACTTGTCTGTATGGCAGAAATTCTCATCTTTATGTCGTGGTGTATATCTTTGCTCGAAATGTATGTATGTATACATACCTTTTTTTTTTTTTTCTAGGTATACATGCAGTGTTTACATTTATTTTCTTTGGAGCTACTGTTTTTTTTTTTTTTCATTCTGGAGATTTAAAGTAATAATCATTAATGTTTGCAATAATTTGCTTAGGTGCATCAGTGTAGTGCTGGAACTATTTGTGAAGTTGTTGGTCTACACGTTATGTGGTTTAACATTAATTTGATATGTAGGAAGGTCCATCATCCATGCAATCTGGATACATCTGTTCTTTATTGATAAGTAGATAAGGCGTCAAAGATGAGTCCACACCTTCCTTAAAGAAAAAAAAAATGGTTACATAATTTCGCACGGGAAAGGGGGGGTGGGGGTGTTTTATAATGAGTCAGAATTTCTTATTTTTGATGTGTGTGTTTGGATTGGGGGGGGGGGGGTGAGTGCACATGTTTGTGTGTAATGTGGCACCTGTTTCTAATTAGTGTCCATTATTCTTAAACTTCAGATTCTAAGAATGAAGATTAGGAAAATGTCAAAATCCTTGCTTTGTAGATTCTTGGTATTTTGTGCAGTATTATATAAGCCAATGTAGAAGTTGTTATTCATGTTTATGAAAGTGTTTTTGTAAAGTAGTGGCAGATTCATTTTCATGTTGACTTGAATGCACTGTATAATGACAGTAGTGTGCGTTATACATAGGGATGTTGAAAGAAAGAATACTCTCAGACATTTATTATACACTAACTGTCAATAACGGGGGGGAAAAGCTGAATCACTAATCACACCACAAACCTTACAGTCAGTCATTTTCAGGCATGAAAACTTTCACTAAGATAACTTGTGTGATAAAGAAGTTAAAAGGAGTTCACCAAGATAATGTGTGTGATAAAGAGGGGAATGAATTCACCATGATATCCTTAAGTGATGATGCTGTGACATTTTCCTCAACATAGCAAACAGGAAAGAGTACCCATCTGTACTTCTTATGTGACACAAGAGTGCTCAGCCTTTAAGGAATCTTTCGTCTTGGACAGACACCATGAGTTTCATAAATTAGCAAATGTAACTATTTGCATGACAGTGCTGTCAAAGACTTCACGGATTCTCAGACTGCCATGATGTGGAGATTTTGGCCTGAACTTTATTTGCCTACAGATAATGTGAAGCACTAGTTACAGCAATCACCTTGCGCTGTCTCACACAAGTTCCTTCAATTCTGCAGCATAAAGTCTTTAAAATTTTTTTTTTTTTTGGTCAGAATATCCTTTCTTTGTTGACCCTGTATATTGTGTAGCAAAATGACTGGTTATAACTAATGTAGTAATCTGTAAATTTTCTCATTCTTCCTCCTGCATGTCAAATAAATATAATTGAGAAAATATCTCGTGGGGCCATCATTGAATGTGAATCTGTGTTTGTACTCGGTGTGAACATGCCAGTAGTTTCTGTAGGAACTGCTGTACATGTTTATAGTTTGTGTGTGTGTGTGTGTTACCTACTCGTAGTTAGACATGGTTGAGGGTCTCCTGTCCCTGGATATGCAGGAAACTCTTCTGTAGAGAGCGGAATGACAACGCAACTCCTTCAGATCATCAGAGGTAGTGGTGATCATTCTTAGAATGTTCTCACTGTACAGAGAAAAAAGATCTGGAGAGTGTACACATCCTTGTTTTATAGGTTGATATTTTCCAGTTCTCTTTTCAACTCGAATTGCTACTTCTCGCTGCTAGTATAGATGTTTTACAATTCTCAGGTCTTTGTTGTCTATATTGGTGTCTTCAAGCATTTTAATAATTTCATTATGTTTCACCTTGTTGAATGCCTTGGTGTAATCAGTGAAGCATAAATAGAGATATTTCTGTACTTCTAAAGCTCTTTCTCTTAGTGTTCGTAAAGCATAAATGGCATTGTGTGTTCCCTTTCCTTCAACAAATCCAAACTGTTCATCTGCTATTTCCATTTTTATCTTTTCCCTTGTTCTCATAATGATTCTCAGAAGTGGCTTCGTTATGCGACATGAGAGGCTGACAGTCCGGTGGTCATCACATTCCTTTGCACCTGGTTTCTTTAGTAGTGCTATAAACGTGGATTTAAGCAGGTCACTGGGCATATAACCACTGTTGTAAATGTCATTCAGTAACTTGGTTATTATTTTTATTCCTATCTCTTCTAGCGCCTCTATTTCTTCTATTGTTATATTATCAGGCCCAGTCGCTTTTCCTTTCTTCATGTATTTGATGGCATCTATGATTTCATCTTCAAGTATTGATGGTCCATCACATTTTCAGTATCTGGTGTTAATTCTGGTCTTTCTCCTCCATACAGCTCACCGATGTACTCTGTCCACCTGTCCACAATGTCTTCTTTTCCCATTAACATTTTACCTTCTTTCGCTTTCAGGCACCCTGTGGTATATTTTGTTTTCCTGCCTGTGAGTTCACTAATTCATTTGTGCATGTTTTTGCTGTCTTTATTATGAGAGTCCTCTGTCTGTCTGCACTGTTCATTTAACCACATGTCTTTTGCTTCTCTGCATTTGCGTCTTATTTCTTTATTTATCTTGCTATATTTTTCCTCGTTATTTTTACTCCTCCTCCTCTTGTCCATCAGTCCTAAGATGTCGTCTATCATCCATTTATTTTTAGGAGCTTCTTTTTTCGGTGGTATTATCTCCTTAACAGTTTGGTGGATAGAATCTCTTAACATTGCCGTTGTTCATCTATACTATTTATCTTTGCTATTGCATTGTATCTATTTGTTATAACTTTGTATTGTTCTTGCAGTTCTTGGTCATTTTTAAGGAGTTCTGTATTCAGTTTGATGTTTCTTACTTTTCTGCATGCTTTCTTTAGCTTTATTCTAATTTTTCCACACAGTGGGTCATGGTCACTATTGCAGTTGGCTCCTGGCATGGTTTTTGTTGTTAGTAATGCATTCCAGATTCGTTTGTTGATTAATACATAGTCTATCTGGTTAAGTCTTTTTGTCTGGGCTGCACCACATTGCCAGTCTTTGGGGATGCTGTTTAAACCAGGTGTTTCCTACAACCATGCTATGTATTCTTGCCCATTCAATTAATTTACTACCTCTGTCATTCCTCTCCCCCAGTCCATAGTCACCAATGATGTCTGAAGTTCTTCGTTTACCAACTTTGGCATTAAAATCTCCCATGACTATAGTAACTTCATGTGACTTTGTGTGTTTTAGGGCTATCTCTATGTCATTATAAAATAACTGTACATCTTCTTCAGAACTTTCAGATGTTGGAGCATACACTTGTATAATATTTATGTTTATTGGTCATCCTTTCAGTTGGGCTAGCAGGACTCGGTCCGAGATGTTCAAATATCCTACAGTTGTCCTTGCTGTTTGTTCGTCAAATATTATTCCTACTCCTCGTTCACGTTTCTCACTTCCTGAGTATATTATTGTATATTTATCAGAGTTTATCTTCCCTGCACATCTAACTTCACTCATATGTTGATCTTCATCCTTTCCAATTTCCTTCTTTATATTTTCTAATTTTCCAGCCTGGAATAAAGTCTAACATTTCATGTTGCTGTTTTGAACTTGTCAGTTTTGCCACCAGTAGCTTGATGACAGTCTGGCCTCACCTGTGGCTTGTGAGCTGCCATACCAGACAAGGCTGTTCCAGAGGAACATCCATTAATGTCGTTCATAACAAATCTATTACTCTGAATAAGCATAATTGTTCTTTGGAGCTACATCAGTGGTCTCCTGTTGGTTTGTGTACGGACTCTCCGCTAGCCTTTGGACTCCCTGTCCTACCCACAAGACGGCGGAAGCGAGAGGTTTTAAGGCGCCTCTTACCTGCCTGGTATTTCCTTCACTGAGCGCCTGAGGCACTTTAGTAGAGCCACCTTATATCCCACCTCACTCTCTGAGTCTACCGCCAGTTTGTCTGTGCCTGCTTATTTGGGTAAATCCTTATTCACAGGGATCCTCCATATCTGGAGGACTTTCACCATCTGCCACCTGTGACGCGCTGGGTTGGGGATGGTTGCCCCAACGTTACCCATTTTTTGATTTCACCATGACCAAATCCCCTTCTGTTGGTCTGGGTATATCCTATTACTTCCTTCAGCTCCTGTGTTCCCTGGCTGCAGTCACTTCCTCACTTACTTCCCATTTTCGTCCAGTTTTAAGTGTTGGCTACCCTTCTCATACCACTGGATCTGTAGATTCTTGTAGATTCATTGCAAGCCTTGTCTTTCCTAGCTTGTATTCTTTGACCACAGATTTGAATGGTAGCTGCAGTGTGCTCTTCTTGCAGTACAGTGCATCAGTTAATCCTGGTGGTACACCCAGCCACTATCTTATGGATTTATTTATCTTTCTTTCAACTGCCTCTACTGTGCTGGTACTTACTTTGTAAATGAATAGTGGCCACATCAATTTTGGAATCAGCATAACTGGAGGCACCATATTTTTAACTTCCCCAGTAGCCTGCTTTTGTCCATGATGTTCAGTCTATGACCTGCTTCACCAAGTTTGAGTCTTTCATGGAAGCATCACATACTCTGCCAAGGCTCTTCCTCTACAGTTGGGATTATTTGATTTGCCACTGTGTACAATATTTCTATCATTTTCCCCTTTCTGAGAGACAGACTTCTTTGGCTTGAAGCTCATGCGGCACCATATGATAAGGCTATCCAAACGCTCTAACATCTTTCATGCCTATGCTTCACTGGTTGTTATTACTGTTGTGTCATCCATGAATGCTTTTAGTGGTGGCATCTGACATCCATTTCTGAACCTTGGGCCTTCTGCTGCTCTCAGGATTGCTTGCCCAGTTGCTGGTATTGAACTTCAAGATTCTTTTTTTTTCTTCTTCATTCACCATATGCAGCGTAATTTGGGTGAATAAGTGGACTATCTATAGTGACAAGTACAGTGTACCTAGAAGATTGTAGATTTGTAATAGTGCCATCAAGTCAAGCAGCTTTTGAAGTGAGTACTGGTGCCATCATGTAAAGCAGCTTTTGAAGTGAGTACTGGCGCCATCATGTGAAGCAGCTTTTGAAGTGAGTACTGGTGCCATCATGTGAAGCAGGTTTTAAAGTGAGTACTGGTGCCATCAAGTCAAGCAGTTTTTGAAGTGAGTGTCTCAAACTACAGAGACTGGAAGCAAGCCTTTGAAGACGGAAATTTTCTGCATTCTGGCACACCTGACTGCTGCAGAAAAATTTCTTAATTAAACTGCCTCTTTATGAAAACAGGAGTTGGTCTATACAGCTTACTGTTTGGAAGACTACTTTTCTGGTCAAGTAGTAGTATGAATTTTTGCTGATCTGTCGAGCCTCTATATTTTCACACTTTTATGAGAGCAGTTATCCCCACTCACAGTGTGACCTAGTCATAAGATGTGAAAATAATGAATCTTTCAACCATCTGACAATCTAAAACAAGTCTTGTTATTTTTTTCTAGATGATTTTTTTTTTCTAGATGATTTATCTTCATTTCATGACACTAATTCATTAGCAAACCACATCATGTATGTAACAGCTGAACAATCATTCAATTCCATTTTTAACTGGTATAACATCATATACAACATTTAACATCCTCCTCCTTATACACTGATATCTGTCAGTAACAAATTTTCCAGATATACTTGAAATCTCATCAAACATCCTGATCTTTGTTCTATATCAACTGGATAACAGGTACAAACATTCACACTGGATGAATTTCTTGCCTGTTATTTTTTCATCAATGAAATTTGAGAAACTGAAAACAGACTCTGGCAAGACCATAAAGTGATCTACCACCAGCTAACTCCAGTTTTAAGACAAGATATAAATTAGTGACTCACACAAAAATCTGGCATTTTAAATAGAAACTGCTGAAAATGTCACACGTGGATATTATTAGCTAATATCAGAGACCATATGACGAGGGATGAATAGCTACAGAATACATGATGTGAAATGAAAATGTCAATTCGTTTCAGAGACATTGGTGAGGAATACATTATAAAAATCTTGTCTAAAAAAAAAAACAGGCAGTCAGTGTGTACACTCCAAATGAACCCTGTTCGATCAAAATCATGGAAAAAGAGCGACCAAAGATAAACAGAATATGTGGACAGAAAATATGCTCATAGAACTGATTGAAACTTAAATGTTGCAAAATGTCATTTGTCACTCGTGCAGGAATCCTTCACTTTGTGCAGGAATTCTTCACTCTGTGCAGGAACTATTCACTCTGTGCAGGAATTCTTCACTCTGTGCAGGGATCCTTCACTCTGTGCAGGAATTCTTCACTCTGTGCAGGAATCCTTCACTGTGCAAGAATTCTTTACTCTGTGCAGGAATTCTTCACTCTGTGCAGGAATTCTTCACTCTGTGCTGGGATCCTTCACTCTGTGCAGGAATCCTTCACTTTGTGCAGAATTTTTCAAACTGGCAACAACTGAATTATAATTCTATCTTTTCATGAGTACAACAGACTAAGCAAAACTAATAATAATAAAAAGAAAAGCTTGGATACTTCAAATTCATGTGCATGAATAAACCATGTGTTTTTTTTTTTAGTCAGGCAAGATTTATACATGTTGAATACCAGAAACATTCATGTACATGATCTCATAAGTGTACCAGCAAAATTTACCAGAAACATTCATGTACATGATCTCATAAGTGTATCAGCAAAATTTACCAGAAACATTCATGTACATGATCTCATAAGTGTACCAGCAAAATTTACCAGAAACATTCATGTACATGATCTCATAAGTGTATCAGCAAAATTCAAAAGGTTAGTTTCACTTTCCTTCCCTCACTCTCTTGCTTGAGGCCACCCAACATGGCTGCCACAGAAACAATACACAACCACGTTTGTTTATATAATCCCAGAGCGATTCTAATCTCTTAGTACATGAAAATAGATATCTGATTAGGGAAGAAGAGCTGTTTAAAAGTATGCTGCAACATCATCTGTACATGTCAGAATCTGCAGTGTAGACAGTTGAGTGACTGATCCATATCTAGGGCTTCACTGCTTTTTCCTTCTGGGATGGGCACATGTTTATGTCAGCTGCCTTTTAAAGATAGTTCGATGTAGACTGGCCCTGACATGTTCCAGTCAACTCAACAGTAAAATGAATACCTGACTCTTGTGTTATGGAAACTCCCACTGAAAACAAAGAATTAAACACATTTTTTATCTCAACATGTGGACAATTATATCAAATGATAACATGTTTATCTGAAACTGAAACTTAACAACACTTTGCTTTTACCACCAGTCTTATCCTGTATTTACAAACATTAACAATATCAAACAACAAAGGCTGCCACAGCATTAAACTGTTCAAACTTCAGTCACTAACATTGTATACAAATCTTCTGGAGCAAATATATCACATTATGTATTATTATCTGTTATGTACTTCCAATCAATTACTTTCATGTACAAACATGCCATCTTTACACATGAATGTCACATATGACCCACAGGAAGCAAAAGTGAAAACAAGACCAGCCAGGCTAAAACTCTGAAATTCTGCTGTCTGAAAAGAAACATACCACCACTACCAGACTTTTCTGTAATGCACACATGATAAATATCTATCTACATGCTGTATTTAAAGAGATCAACTCGCATGATAGATATCTACCTACACGCTGTATTTGATAAAACAATACTTCCTCTTTGGCTTTCTCAAGATCTGACATATCAAAACATGAAATAAGTTTTAGTTTTGTGACTATAGATGACAGTCTTAATATAGTCTATTCATGTACCTAGCAGATAGAAATCTTTGAATCTAGAAGAGCCTAAATGTGATTCTCTTCCAAATGTTCAATGTGTAGACACTTTAAATTAGAACTGCTGTAGAATAATACATGCATGGCTAATCTCCGGGCTGAGCTTGAAGGAAAAAAAAAAACAAAACAATTTCTAGTACTTCTCCTGTAGTTAACATTGTTCTCTTGGTCACAGATAAAATGTGGGGAGCTACTCTCTGGTTGCCATCTAGTTCTCTTCTTTTTTTTTTTTTGGTTGAATGTGCCCAGTTTTGGTTGCAGAAGAACTGCAAAGAATATGAAGTTTTTGCATAAAATTGAATGTCTATTAATATTCTAAAACAGGTCATACATAAATTACAGCAAAACTGGTTGCTCAAAAAACACAAAGGTGACTGAACCAGTTATACCTGTACAAGAAATACATAAACAGATTACTATTTTGTCAGATCAAAGTTAGTGCAACATATGATTCTGGCTCTCATACAGACACCATGCACTTCTGACTACTGTTATCTATGCAATAATACAATTATGTCAGCAGTTTCTACACAGACCTGCAGTTTTTTGTACTGGTATCTGTGTCAATCAATAAAGTGCTATGCCGCATGGCGTAGGCGATCATTTCTCTCCACAATTCCCTGTCTTTAGACTTGATTATGAGATCCACCAGTGACTTTCTTCCTAGCCACACTGACAGCCCATCCAGTAACTTCTCTCTATGTGTTCCTCTATCTCTTCTTCCCTCAATTTTTCCAGTTGCCACAATGTGTTCCAATTTTCCTATTCTCAGAAAACGTCCTAAAAATCTTGCTCGTCTGCCTCTGATCTTTGCTGTAATTTGCCATTTAACTCCAGCCTCTCTTAAGATTTCTTTGTTGGTTTTCTTAGCTGTCCATGGCACCTTCAACATCCTTCTTATGAACCACATTTCCCTGGCCTCCATTTCTTGCTGTACTCTCTTATTCATGGACCATGCTTCACATCCATAAAACAAAATTGGCTCGATGTAACATCTAAGTACTCGGAATCTTGTTTCCATTGGTATGGATCTGTTGAACAAAATGTTTCTCATTTGGTATCTGTGTACAAGATCATAATGCAACACCTTCTCACTTCTTCTGATCATATTTGTACATGCTTTTGTATGAGTATGTATGCATATAAATACAAATGCATGCTGGCATGACTGTCTTTGGAAACACTAGACAGCTAAGCAATGCCTGGTGTTTTTTTTGTGAAGTTTCTACAATCAGAAAGTGAAAATACCAAAGTTAGTTATAAAATATACTGAAGATTAAAATTTCATCAAAATGTCTCTTAAAATTATTAAAAAAAAAAATCTGTAACAACCACCATCTTTTTTCTAACGACTACAACATACAAGAATCACTTTCATGCTAAATCTGGAGCTCTATCACTAGAATAACACATAGTTTTATTTCAGTTGAGATACCAGACCTAAAGCTTTTGCTTCAGATACAAACTTCCCAGCTCAGATTTACCTGTGCATGTCTGTTTCTGAAGAAATACATAAACCACATAAGTAGAACATGAGTTTTTCTGTCATTACTGAAGTGTTATGATATTATCTGTAGGAGTTTATTTTCAGCATGTTCCCCCCCTTATTCTAATTTAAGACACAGGCATCACCAGGAACTTGTTATAAACTGACAGGTCTTGATTAGTGCAAATAATGAGTCCCACGAAGTAACTGCATGAAATAAATTCACTGTTTAAATTTGTATAAAAAATATATGGATTGGTTTCTGACCAATGGAAATGTGCAACAAAACTTTTTTTAAAAAGTTGCATATCAAAATAATATATCAGTGATGACAAGAAAACGGTATTTCTGACTCAAGCTTATTACAAAGTAATGAGTAGAAACCAACATCTAAAAAAATTACGGAATACTGTAGCTAAAGACATGCCTACACTGAAGTAATGAAAAAATATTTTAGCAGCGTAGATTGATCTATCTAGGTACAGCAGATCGTCTTATCCACATCTTGGCAAATGTATGCACTTTGATTTAAGTTCAGCACCCAACATTTTTTTGCTTGATTCTGCAGCACATATAAATTTCACATTTTTTGAGAACTTCTTCTGCACATTATTTGCCTCTTCAGCATTCAATATCAGCTTCAACAAATGCTTTTCACTGGTTCAGTCAAATCTTCTGATGAATCAAACAAGTCCTGGACCCTTGACTGCTTATGTGACTGATGACTGTAACCTATTTGTAACCTTAGTGAATGATGACTATAACCTAAGTAACCGATGAGTGTAAACCTATCTGTAACCTCAGAGACTGATGACTGATAACCTATTTGTATCCTAAGAGACTGATAACCTATCTGTAACCTAAGTGATTGATGAC